>CM073143.1:14170680-14738180 GCA_037039145.1 Fundulus diaphanus
GCGCCTAATTATAATCAAAAAGTAGAATTTATACATAACATACAACCACAACAGACAGAAATTTGAAGCATTATTTTAACACAAAATTATGTTTCTTACAGTTTCCTTTATGTGCTGATCAAATCTTTTCGTCACAGAAATGTTTTATTTTGGCCCTGTTTGATCGCATCTTTGCTTGAGTTGACCAACAGACCCACTACCACAAGGAGCATAAGCTCCAAACCAAGCAGGACGTCCACAATGTGCTGCATTCAAGCACATCAATGGAAAGTTGACTGGAAGGAAAAAACTGAGGTTAAAAAAAAGGAGCAGAAGCAACAGGGAACCAGGAGAGGACTGGGAAGCAGTGCCAAATAAATAGTTTATTTAAAGTTAGTAAGAGAATGAAGTGAGAGCTACAAGAGCAACAGCACACAGATGTATTCAGGACACGGGCTACATTCTACATGTTCCTTGGGATAACCCACTCCTGAGCCAGAGATTAAGGAAGTGGTGGCCGGCCTCGTTCTTCCAAAGATTTAACTTGGTTCCCTTAGAAGAGCCAGGTCTAAATGATACCAAATGGCTCCTATTAAGTATAAATCAGAGCCTCTATTTTTGTCCAGAAAATAAGGCCTTCTAAATAATCCTACATATGACGACAGCACCCCCTGCTGTTTGGTCTGTACCTGCGGTCAGTAGTATCACTAATACTATTTAAAAACTTCTAAAAAAGTACAAAAGCCACAGCATAAAGGCCATTTATATTGTTGGTAATATTATATAGTTAAAATGGCAATGTCTAAACATTCTAGTTGTTAGAAACCTTTTAAAAAGGGATTCTGGGTAAATTTCAGAACGACCGCTTTAAAGCATTAAAATAGAAAACGATAAAAATAAAATTTTCGACCAATTTTGATGGGATGAGAGGTGCTAAAAATGTGTCCTTCTTCAAAAGGGGCACAACAGAAAACATTTGAGAACCACCAGTCTAATGTAATATTAAATGTTTTGAGAAACTGAATTTTGGACATTAAAAAAAAGAAGAGGGCACGATTAAAAACAGAAAACATGAAATTCAGCACGACAAATGAGTAAAACGCACCCTTAATACGGTACAACAGATCTACTCCGTCTATTCTCACGACAAATCTCTAGGAAAACTAATCTAAGGGCAAAGTAATCCTCAGATACAGACACGAGGATTAGGTTTGAGAAAATCCACATCAGGACTCAGCTGTTGTCTCCACTACTTCTCTTCCCCAGTAACGTTCCCTTCTTCATTATTCTTCACTGAAACAACGCGTTGCCTCAAAATAAGAGTTGCTTTGTTATTAAAAAAAAAAAACTTACTAAGCAAATAACAGATATCTGAAAGAGATGCAGAAGCGTATCAGAGTACAGAAAAGCGGCAGCTGCCCAACATACATTACCAAGTAAAACGCATCAGGGAAGCGTATCGTGTTGCATTGTTGTCTAGAGAAGCGATAATTATAGAAAGCATTCTGGGACAGCAGCAGAGGCCACTGCTGATGGGTTTTCTACCCATGTGTTAATGTTTAGTGGGTCTGTGCGTGAGTTGCATGTGAGAAGCCCTCATTAGGCGAATGAAGGCACAGCTCTTTGACTATTTGTCCGTGCAGAAACAATCTCCTTTCACGCTAAACTAGATTACTTTCCTGCATGAATCTTAACCCTGATGACTTTTCAACTTTCTAACAAATCAGAGCTAAAATGCGATCTTGGGTTGAAGAGTGTGGCTCTTCCTTGTGTTTCCTCATTCCTCTCCTACTGAGTCATCGTTTTCCATGAACAGGGAAGGGAAACTTCGGCTCACTTCAGCCTGTGGGCTGAGGAAAACACAGCCTGGCTGCAGGGCCCTGCAAACGCATTCCTTCCCCATAAACCTTTCCACATTTGGTCACGTTACAAACAGAGACTTCAATGTATTTTGGAGGGATTTTGTTTAACACAAAGTAGCACATGGCTGTGAAGTGAAAGGAGACGTGGTTTTCAAACCTTTTCACGATTAAATCCTGAATGTTGTTGGGCATTTATGTTTGTTTGTTTTTCTGTAAAGATCCACCTTTAGCTGAAAGAATTGGTGCAAAATTCCTTTATATCATGTCCCAAGTAGATGTGAACATCTAGGGACTGAATTTTTGCAGATTTTATATATGCACCATTAAGATTGATCAGGGATGATGTGACATGCAGTGTTTGTTTTCATGTAGTTTTGCATGTAGCACAAAAACCTGAAATTTTGTCTCCTCTGACCAGAGCATCATCTTTGCCGTGTTTACGGTGTTTCCCTACACGGCATGAAGCAAACAGCAGGAAGACTCATGACTTTTATTTCAACATAACTTTACTCCCTAAAGTCACTCCACTGTGTTTATTAGTCTTTAGGATTCGTTTTGTTCAACGTCATTTAACAAACCTGTTTATACATAAAATACATTTTATTTAGGGTGGTCAGAGCACAATTAGTTAAACACAGTTTTTATTTGTGGATAATTATTAATATCATGTGTCTTTTTTTTGCCTTCCACTTCAAAATGATGCACTACTTTGAGTTGGTTTATCACATAAAATCTTACTTTAACAAAAGGTAAAAAAGTTGAGGGGGATTGAGTTCATTTTCAATCACTGTAAAACATCAGCATCATTTATTTACCGGTTTTAAAACTCATCAGGAGGATTTCAGATGAAAGTTTCTGTGGGTATTTTACTGGTAGTAAAGGGGGAATAACTCCAGTTAACATGTCTAAGAGGAAAAACCCTTGCAATAAAAAAATAAACAAGAATAAAAACTGCACAGTAGTGTGTCAGTGTACCTGGATAATGAAGGTCTTGTCCTGGAAGCCAGGCGTCAGGCCCAGCATGCTCATGTAGGAGGCCTCGTTGATGAAGTTCTCTATGCCGTGGAAAACTCCACGGCCGGTAGCCGAGATGCGGCCGTGGATTCCTCCCTGGCTGATGGGTTTCCCTGTCACACACGCGTGGGCGTTGATGTCCTGTGAACACATGCGAGGAAGAGCCGATCACATGTGCCGTATATTAATGAACCCTGAGTTAGCGAGAATAATCAGAAGAAACTGTCCAGTTTTTATGATTTCTCTTGTTTACAGCAAATGGACGTGAGAATTTTGAAACAAACAGGGTTAGATATCTCGGGATCAGCGTGACGGCAGCCTCTGGCTAGGGTCCCGCATGCTTGGCATACTGTGACAGCAGCAACATTTCATGCTCTGCCATCTGTTCTGAGAGCAGGAAGCGTACCAAACATCAATACAAAACCAGCCACAGCCCTCTGCTCCTAGCTGCCCCGCCCAGGAATCCGTCACTTTTAAAAAAAACTCAGTCAGGGCGCCTAACTGCATAGTTAAACAATTCTGTATTATTCAAAGTTAAAAAATTTTGTTATTGTTGATTGCTGTGTATTGTTGCTTAATTGAGTTGACATACGGCATTAAGCTCTTATTTTTGCCAAAACATCCTGTTTTTTGTAATTTTCTTTTCTTTTTGTCTTTCCTTTAATGTCCCGTGAAGCACTTTGGATTACCTTGTGTTCGGATGTCCTGTTTAAATCAACTTTCTATGGATTTTACATGACTTACCTCCTACAGAACACACATAGCTTTTCATATGGACAAAGAACGTGCTAAATGGTAAAGAATAAGTTTAACTATATGTCAGACTCTTTTCTACATTTACCATTTTAATATAAGCAAATAACATTTTTTGATCACTGTATCTCTGCTGCTTTGACACAGATAATCATAACATGCTGACTGATAACTTTAAAGGTTAGTTGGATTTTCTGGTATTTTGCTGGATAGGTTTAGAGCCTACCAGGCAGATAGAGACTCCTTTTATTTGGCATTTATAAACCTTAAAGAAAAAGTGGGGTTCCCCAAGGCTCCATTCTCAAGCTGTTGTTTATTCATTAGTTATTTGGTGCTCTAGCTCAGATTACAGACCTTTACAACGCTTCCCATATGTAATGCTGACGACACAACTTTATATTTGTGTCACCAGAGTCCATCAAAGTCACTAGGTCAGGGTCTTCATAACTTCAATATGGAGAGACAACAGCTACTCCTAATGCTGCTAAACAAATATATTCATGTTACAGTATAATATTGTTTCATTTATCTGCACTCTGCTGGTTAGATGTAAACACTTTGTTTGCATTTCATTAAAAATGAGAAAGGACTTAATGGGCGTGGCGGAGTGCACGACCCATGTTCAGAGGGTTCGAGTTCAAATATTTTCATTTGCTACATGTGTTCCCCTTTCTCTCAACCCCATTTCCCGCCAACTAAAAATGACTTTATAATGCAGGTAGGACAGAATTTATTTTTGCCGTTTTAACCCTCTTGACACTAATAACAATTGAAAAACGCATCTTTTTGTGTAATGTTGCAGAGATTAAATCTTGAGCTATGAATGCATCAGTTGTGTAGTTTTAGATTAATAAAAGCAGCAAATTCTTATTGAAGAACTAAAAAAAAGAGGAAGTATGGGTGACTTCAAGTATTCGACCTCTGATCTCCGAACTGGAGCGGCGTCGCATATTCAGAAATGTCCTTTATACACTTCCCTGAACGAGATAACCATGAGGAAATTCCCACAAGAGGTAAGAACTATCTGATTTGCAACTACTTTCAAGTATTTCTAAAAGAAAAGGAAAATCACTGAAGGGAAATTGTTGTTTTTTTTCTTCATAAACGAACAACAGAAAGAGGCTGACTTCAGTTTCAAAAGCTGCTTTAAGAGAGAAAAGAGGAGGAATGTCTTTTTGGTCAGCTGAGAAGGGAGAGGCAGGAAATCTGTGCTCGTGGTTTACATGTGACTCATTCCCTGGTTCTAATTTGGCCTGTTTATAAAAAGTGAGCACCACATTTCCATCCAAGTCAGAGAGAAACGGTTATGCATGTTAGAGAACTCACAGTGTGTGCGATGGTGTTGGCATAAGTGTCGGCGATCCAGGACATTTCCCTCTCTCCGGTGCTCATGTCTGGCGCCGGGACGTCGATGCCAGGCCCTGGCAAACAAAGAGGAAGGAAGGGAGGGAGAAGTGCAGTTTCAGTAAAATGGTGCAGGAAGGCTCCGATTAACAGGCAAACACGACCAGCGAAGCTGAAGTGGAGAAAAAATGGCGTGCACACTGGAAATCATACAGTAAAAACGATATTTGAAACTGGATACAGGCAAATAACCAACAACAAACCCCTCTGCTGTGTTTGAACTGAGAACACGTCAAATATTTGCCTGTGTGCAGTTAAGGGTGAAGCAATGAGCTGTATGAGGCAATCAACAAGCCGAACACATGTAGAGGATGTGTTTGAATGATCTGCAGCTCAAGACATTTACAGCTGGACGTGTGCATAAAGTTTACCAGTTAAAACGAGAAATATTTCAATAAATCTTTTGCCTCCAAGAGTCACCAATGTTCTCCTTTTGCTCACGTTTGTTTATAGCTCTGTCTCAGGTTTGAGATTTTAATCAATAAATCTAACAAAATAAATCTGATTATTATTAAAAAGTATATTCACTTCTGTAATTTTATTGAAAAAGTTAAACTTCATAATGATTTATTACGAACAGAACGATGCATTTCAAGCATTTATTTGTGCTCGACTTGGTGATTAGGGTCTAAAGTTAATCAAAACCCAGAATGGTAACGTTATGGCCAACACAACAGTGGGGACGACTGCTGACTTGCCAGTTGTGCATCAGACGGTCACTGACAACCCAGACAAGCAGGTTAACCCACTGAAGACCTTTGCCCAAGCTGCTGGCTGCTCAGAGTATATATCCAGGTGTATTATTGGAAAGTTGAACGAACAGAAAAAGCCTGCAAGAAAAAAGATGCACACGCAGCAAGGATTCCTGCAGCCCTAGGATGATTGTGAAGCTAAACCCCCGGGTTAGGTAATAAAAGACCTGGACCGCAGCCCAGTGCACAAAAATCCTCGTTCCAGGTGGAGATGGTTTTACTTTCTAGTAGGACTTGGGATCCTTTTGGTAGTCCACACTTTCAAAAGCACCAATAGCTGCTTTAATAACCATGGCATTGCTGTGCTTAAAGGCCAGCAAACAGGCTTGGTCTAAACCAGAGAATCCATGGAGTCAAAAGACGAGACAGCAGATCCGATAATGCAGAGGAGCTGATGGCTGCAGCAGGGCCTCAGATGCTTCTTCTCCACGCCACGACACATTAACACAGTGATTTATGCAGAAGGAGCCCCGACCGAGTGTTCAGTGAATATACTGAACAGCACATGGACATAAATTTCAGAAGGCTAACATACTAAACAAAAAAAATCTTCCAATATTCAAATTTTCTGTGAAAATTAATTTCAGTTTTTCATGACATTTAACTCTTGATCTTCTAATTTATTCAGACACTTCGGTTTCCTGTTGAATCAGGATAAAATCAGACAAAAAAAATGGGGATTTCTACCATTTGCTCACCAAGACTTCGGATCCGTACAAAACCCTCTACCTCAGTGGGATAAAGATTTAAAGAAACCAAGCTTACAAAAACTTACCAATGAATCCCTTTTTGGCCAGTTCGATGGTGAACCTCCTGGTTATCTTCTCCAGCTCATTATCCTACAACAAAATATTACTTTTACATCATTTCCAGGAGACATCGAAGCAACAGCCACAAGTTTTTAATGCAGTCAGAAATGACCGTCTAATAACATTAAAACTAGGCCTTCAAGGTTTTCTTTAGAGCCTGACACTTAAATCCCCACATCCCTTGTTTCCAGACTCTGTCTAGCCTTTTACGGCTTTACTTGTTGGATCAGGTTCTGATCAAACATATTCAAAAGGAAAATCCCTTATAGAGTTGGTTTGTATTAGATAAAAACACAGGAAAGCTCATATTCATCTGTTTCCAGTCCTGTGGATGTGTACTGCTACTGATGTTGAAACCTTTTCCTATAAAAACAGCACATTTCATTGTAATTTATAGCTGCAGGCCCAACAAACCTGGACATCATGGATTCACAAATGGACCTTTTATCCATTTTCAAAGCAGGTGAATCATTAAGTGCAGCTTCCAGACACAATGAGAGATCATCATAAAATCTGTCATACACTATATGGCTGTCATATGAAACCCTATCACTGGCTATTGCAAAATGAAAATATATAATTTTCTCAACAAGAAAACATAATTTCTGATGGGAAGATGTTAAATGGATGTGAGGGTTTAGTTATTAGCAATGCAGAAAAAGATGGAGGGAGGATTCTTACTTTGTGCCAGTTTTTTCTTAGTCTCTGAGCCGTTTTAACTCTTTGGCAACTTTATTCGACGACTTCAACTGATTTCTGCCCAGCCTTACTTACTTCTTCACTTATTTTCCTTTGCATATTTCTCAACTACTGGTATTGAAGAGTTTACCCACTGTGAGCTACAAGCCCGAGGACAGCTGCAAACAAACGGCTGTAAAACTTGAGGTAGAAGCCATTTAAACATGCACTTATTTCTCTAGATGTGAGAAAAGTATTAGAAGTCTTACAGAGTAGTTCCTGGTATTGATCTTCACTCCAGCTTTGGCACCTCCAAATGGCACATCTAGGGGAAAAAAACAGTAACCATATGTGTAATTGGCACGTGCATACTTGCATGTCTTACTGTGTAAACGGTAAGAAACAAAGCAGGGGAAGCAAGCTTTTTTTTTTTTTTTCAGGCAGCATAATCAGGACGATTAAAGCAGTAATAAAAACATAAGCACTGCATGGAGACATTAGATGATAGTCTGCAGAGCTCGGACTTGAAAACGTACCAACAACAGCACACTTGTAGGTCATCAAGGAGGCCAGGGCTTTCACCTCATCCACAGAAACATCGGTGCTGTAACGGATACCTGAGGGAAGCACAACAACAGGGGAGCACTTTAGAAAGACAGCCGCCACAAAAAGAAAACGCTGACGTCACAAACAATATCTGATTTCAGCTGTTGGTTTATTGTGCCTAATGAGACCAAACTGTTTGCATATATTTTTAAAATCAGATGGATTGAGGGTAAAACTGATGTGTTGAGGCTCTAAAATAATTCTGTTTTCCTGACACAGTGTCGTATATAAATGCAGCAGAGCAGCAGAAAAACAGCGAACGGATCGGACAGGAAGCGGTGAGGGTAGAAGGCAGGAGGCTGCGCTGCTCATGATTACCCAACACCACTTATAGGGGGTCTAAAAATCATTCGGCACATCGGTGCCCGGCGCTGAGTTCGTGTTTGCGCAGGTGGAGACTTGAGGGAGCCAATCAGAGGCCTCCGTCCTGAACCCATCCCTCATCGCTTCCTGTTGTCTGGCGTTTACTACTGTTACTGCAGTAACATGTACGCTGCAATGAGATCATAAAACCCGGCTGCGTGCTTCAAGCTGCCCCGTCTTATTGGCACATTGCCTGTGAGAATGTAATTTAACAGCGGTTACAAAAATAGCGCATCCAGTGCAAGAGCTCTGAGATCCAAGGGCAACAAAGAGGAGAGAGCGAGTTTTATCAGGATTAAGAGTCGTTTATGTGTGCTCAGCTTTCAGGACGATACAGGAAGACACGGCTAAAGCTTCGAGTAATGACGTATTTGTGTGTTACTGCCCTCCGTTCAATATTTGAATGCAGAATTGAGCCGAGTGCTACGTGAAAGAGAAAGAAAACATCAAAAAATAAATGTAGCATCTCTCGGAGCGCAGCAGTCGAGGCGCTCCCCTCTTTCTTCTTTTCCATTCATCCAAAGATCAGGCGAGCCGGCTCAGGCCGGAGGACACTGATCGAATTAAAGGGGGAGAGAAAATAAAAGGCATGGCTGCTGAACCAATCCCCCCCTCCCACGCATCCAGACATCCATTTCTCCACCCGACACGCAGCCCAGCGCAGCAACAGGAACCAAAACAGATCTGTAAACACATTCTTCTGACATGGAGGACAGAATCAGGGCTGAAGAATAAAATCTCACATCAGAATTTAATGCGTTAACGATTAAACACGGACGGCTCTACATATTTGTGTATGTAGTGCAGTTACTTCCTATGGTTTATCATTTTTATTACTTCATCATCATAATCATCATTATCTTTACGCTAATATTATCGCATCATTACCTATGCCCAATTTATTTTACCCTTATGTCTGCAATAAGAGTAATGGCTGCTGGAAAGCCTGTATTTTAGATCTTATCTAATCTTGTGTGCAGTAAAGTTGCTTATTAAATCAGCGTGCTATAATTAAATTAAAATCTAGCTTACAGACATATTTTTTAGGGAGTAGTTCAACATTGACTCTAGGTTTTGTTTCATTTATTAAAATCACTACTGAAACATTGTAGGACTTTCCTAAGAAAGATCTTTTTACGTCATCTACAGCTTTAGGTGTTGATTTTTCTAGTTGTGGCACTTCAAGCTTAAAAAGATATTTTATTTATAAAAACAAATAATTTACTTGCGTTGATGTTTTTGTTTCTCAGATTAGGCTGCCAAACATAAGCAAAATGTATATTTTATAAAAAAAAAAAAAAAGGGATAAAACTTCTTGACGATAGCCTTTGATTAAACTGGAAGAGAGGCACTGATCCAGATTTTCTGGCTGATGTCAGATTTTGCAGGATTGACCTGCTGATGAAGGTGAAATTGGCCAATCCTGATCTTTGGTGAATCCAACAGGACGGAGTTCGGCACGGCAGCAAATCCACAACACAAAGTGCCGTGTAAAAAATTTATTTAAACTGTCTTGTTAATTTCACACCGTTCAATTACATTTGATGTCTTTTTCAATAAACTACAATGAATCCATTTCTCATGAGGGACAACAAAAACAACCTTAATATCCATCTTTAAACAGAATGATGAGCATTTTAGAGTCTATGAAAAAAAGGACATGCACCATGAATATCCCATCCATCCATCCAGCACCTAAACATCCGGTAAAAAGCAGCTTTGTCCAGTTTGACACCCATCAGTCATACTGGATCTTAAAGGGGTGGATGAGTGTACACATACACCTGCAGCAAAGTGCAAAAACAACCTCTGCACTTTGTAGTTTGATCTGAACTTAGGGTCTACACATCGCATTAATCATTAAACTGCATGAAAGATAACAGCTGTTGCTCATGTTCTTATAATCAGCAGGTTTAGTCTCAAAGTCATACTAGTGCATCCCAATTATATCAGTGAGCAACCAAAAATAATAAAATGGCGGCTATTTCAGAACTGTAAAGAAAAATAAAGTTCTATTCAATTCAATTCAATTTTATTTATATAGCGCCAAATCATGAAACATGTCATCTCAAGGCACTTTACAAAATCAAGTTCAATCATTTTATACAGATTGGGTCAGATTATACAGATTGGTCAAAATGTCCTATATAAGGAAACCAGTTGATTGCATCAAAGTCCCGACAAGCAGCATTCACTCCTGGGGAACCGTAGAGCCACAGGGAGAGTCGTCTGCATTGTACATGGCTTTGCTGCAATCCCTCATACTGAGCAAGCATGAAGCGACAGTGGGAAGAAAAACCACCCATTAACGGGAAAAAAAAAACCTTCGGCAGAACCGGGCTCAGTATGAACGGTCATCTGCCTCGACCGACTGGGGATACAGAAGACAGAGCAGAGACACAACAAGAGAGACAAAAACATTGATTTTTTGTGTGTCTTACTCGACTTAAGAGCTGATGCACTCCTACATAAACTGCAGGATTTTTTCTAGACACGGGATTGGATTAGTGCTTCCAGGGACCACCGTCCTGTAAATGCACGGTTCAACATGTCAAAGTGACTTAATGACTCTAAACTTCTTACAGGTCATTTTCTAAATATTAGAGATGCATTGATCTACGGCGCCCAAGAACAGACATGGGGAAAATAAAGCGATACAGCGTGCGCACGAAATGCTAATCCGTTCCCACGAAATACTAATTTAATAATAACGTGTTTAAAACCTGCCTAATTATCTAAATGTGGGACATAAGTTACCTTGGACGTCACGTGCGCTAATACTTATAAATATAAAATAGCCACCATAAATAAGTTGCCTACTTGGTGGAAACAAATTAATATTTTGTGGAAACTAATTAGTATTTTGTGCGCACGCTGTATCTCTTTTTTTCCCCCTTATGTCAATTATCTGGCATCGTACTGATCAGAGTTTTGTGATTTTTTTTTTGTTTTTTTACCAACTACAACTAAATAATATAAGATGTCGTAAAAACAGTGCTGAAAATATTTTTTCTTGCCTTTATGCCATGAAGTAGTGTAAAGATAACCGCAGGGGGGGAATTACATTTATTTTAAAACAAATACAATGTTACTGACATTTCAAACCAAGATTTAGTCAAAAGGAAAACGGATCACCGAACGCTGTTATGTCTTGCTCTCTCTCGCCGTCTCAAAGCCCGAATAAATTCTTAAAACTTGCTTCCTTGGGTTAGTAAACAGCTTCTAAATCTCCACACTTCCTTTTTCAACACCTTTCAGAGAACGAGAATAACCAACTTTGAGTCTTCCTCACAAAACATGGTTCTTGTCAACTTTCCTAACACATGTAGCTTTCATATTACCTACTGAAGTCTGACTTGCTCTTTAAGGAGCAGCCTGAATGGACCACAGAAAAGTCTCAACATGTTACAAAATGCTGTTTTCTTTTTATAAAAGCAGTTATTCAAGCTTTGTACTTCCTCAAGCTTCATTTGTAAACACTTCACCGATACTGAAAATGTGCCACTTTGAATTGCCAGTGTGGCCAGGTAGCACTCAGTATGGCAGAACAAGAACACTCCTAGCCAGTCATGCTTAAAAATCTGATTGATTCAGGTTAATGGCCAATTTTTCAGTGTATCTCTAGTAAATATTTGAGAATCAAATATTAAAACCTCTGGGAATTTGTTAGACCTGCCTCTGCAACCATTACCTGTTATCTTGCCAAGTACACTGGCACACAGAGAAAGGAGAGCACATATTTTGGCAACTTTAAACGGGGGTAATTTAATGTACAATGGGGTTTCAATACCAGACCGAGGACACAACCAGCTCTCTGCAGGTTTGTATGATACAGACGGGCAAAATACTTGTTTTAAAAGGTATATAGCCACGTTATATGCTTTAAAAAAAAGACGGCATCTAGCGACAGTATCGCAGAACTATCATAATGCCGATTTGCTTAATTAATAAATCACTTGTAAATAATGCCGGACCAGGCCTGACCCTCTGCAATGTCTCACAGTAAAGCGGCAGCTCGACGTGATTGAAGACCGACCATTATTAATTATATAAGCCACAGCAACTTTAAGAGCCTCATATCAGATCATTTACACACATCAGTCAACTCTGCGGTCACATCTGGGCAGACTGCAGCTTTAGCGTCCGCTTCAGTGAACACCAACGTTCATACTGTATTCCAAGCGACATTCCGGTCTTTTCCCTCTGGGAATCATATTTTTTGCAGTTTTTTTTTTTTTTTTTTTTCACTGGATCTTGGACCATTCTTCATCGTTTTGCTGAGAAATGCTAATAGCCGTTAGCTGCTTCCTTGTTTAATCCCCTGCTGTGCATGCGCATTGCTGTACTTCCATCGTTATTAAAAATAAACACGAAAGGCTTTATTTACTAACCAATTGAGCAAAAACAAAGCATAAAAAAACTAAATAATAACTAATACGCCAGCAGGACGTGATAATCTTTCATAAAAACCTTGTACGCAACCAGATTGTGCTACCGATGTATAAATAAAAGAAAACTGATTTTGTATATATTCTACATCAGGACACATTAGATGGTCAATCAAAGCGTAAATTATTCATAGATCGTCCATTACTGTCCAGTCATTTAGTAAAGAAAAATGCAGCTAGAATCATTCATGCCATTAAAAGGCACATTAAAAAAGTTTTGATACTAATGCTCTCTATTTAGACAAACTCTCCAGTGTCTGTTGTGCACATTTGGATCTCCGTGAACATATCTAAACCGAGCCGGTGCTACAGGAGAGGCTCAAAGTGTTGACACCATGGCACCTCCTCTCCTCTGCACTGAAACTTGTCCTCTGCAAGGCCTACAAACAGAAAGGTGTGTCCCTTCCCCCCAAAGGGCGGCCCTCCCCTCCAGTAACACTGCTGACAAATAGGAGTGCCTATTCAAACACCCACCCACCTCCCAAACATGTATGCCTCATTTCTTTCCACACATTATGTCTCTCTTTTCATAATTAGTCCGGCTCAAATTATAAAGCATTTGTAAGTAAAAAAAAAAAAAATAGACAAAAGTGGCCAATTTGATTATAGCTTCACAGTGAGTCGTGTGTTTTGAGAGCGCTTGGAGAAGGCAAGCTGTGAAATGTGCAGAGATGCCCTGTGATTGCACGCACCAGAGGCAGCGCACTACACAGATATAATAAAATATATTTGTCCATTAATCCAGGATGTAGTAGGCAAAAATATTAACAAACATATACATTTAGTAAAGCTTTCTAGCGCTTTTTGTGTACCATATTACAAACATATTACGTTTTCTGGTCTTGATAAGGCATAGTAGTATAACGAGTTAATACTGGCTGGTAAATTAGTCGGGCTATCTTACAACAGCGTTAGCTTAAAAAGAGTCTCGCTTTAGATTCAAACCCCATGACAGTTTGTGTCTTTACTACTAAGGAACATTTCCAAACAGACAATTGTGAGGGGAAACAGCCTTCTTTAAGCCAGCTGACCGGCAGTGTAGCCTTACATTGCATTAATAGGCAGTCATAAATCCAATGTATATCATGTTATAACTGCCTCCTATTAACATTTCCAAAAATGTGCGTCTGACTGAAGATTTTGGCATCTTTCTTACTACATATCGGCAAATATCTGCTTCCAAAGAAAATCATTGCATCTTGACCTGGATTTATGCCCCAAAATTCACTTTGTTTATTCATTCCAGAAATCAACTGATCTGATAGGAGAGCTCATGCTTTTTCAACCTGAGCAAAACCCGTTGTCCAAACTGCTAAAAATAACATAAACACCATCTTTGGACACACTGACACAGTTAGGGTTATGGATTTTAGAAGACGTTTTTTTTTAGGTTTTCACTGTTCAACAGTAACAAATTCTAAAAAGGACTATAAGAAGTCAATTAATTATTAACATTTATCCCTGCTAATTAAAATGGAAGCACGTTTGTCAAAGAACATTTGCTGAAACAATTATGGGGATATTTAAATAAAAATGGAAATGAAGCCAACCTGTGGTAAACATTTTGCTTTGAGCTTTTCACGCGTTTTATTATAAACTGCATACATTAATTACCCCAGAACATCATCAACCTACTTATAAGATCTTGGCAACATTTGAAAGGTGTTTTGATGTCATATAAAATTAACCCAGCAATACTTTGGAGTATTTCACAAACATGTTTATAATGGGAGTCAAAGTTCAAACTGAGAGAGCCTGTTGCAGCTACAGGTAAACAGGAAGGTCAGTGTCAACTATGACGTGAAAGAGCAAATAAACAATGCTAATTATCCTGGACAACGCTGATGTGTTCAACTCAAAACAAATAAATGTGTAAAGGTAAGTGGAGCTCTGTAGACACGTGCTGCCTTGTGTTTAAGTTTGTTTAAAAAAAGCTAACGTCACTGCTAACTAATGCTACATAGCCGGCTGTAGCTAGCTGTCAACGGCCACGGGCGAGCCGTGTTCGGGCTCGGTTCTCACCCCCTTTGCACGGTGTCCTGTGCTGGCTGTGCTGGGCGCGGTACCCCTCCACCACCTCCCACTCTCCGTTATCCCTCTTGATCGGGAACGACACGCTCAGGACGTGATTGCAGGGCTTGATGATGCGCAGGATGCCGCGGACGCGGTGCCTTTTCTGCTCGGAGCTCTCCCTGGTCTTCAGGTCCTCCACCAGCTTGTCCTCCACGATGGTGGCGCCGCGGTCAAAGAACCCCTCGACCATTTTGAAGAAGTTGGGGTCGTCTGGCTGCTCGGCCGCGTCGGCATAGCGGCGGACCCGCATCAGGGACGACGAGACCGGGAGAGCGGAGTCCACGCATCCCGAGGCCAGGGCACTTCCCGCGGAGCGGCTCAACAACTCTCCGAAATACCGATACATGACTGAAACGAGCTAACCGTGCAAAGAAAACTGTTAAAGAATTAAACTAAAACCGGAGGACGGCAGGGGGTGACGACAGGAAGGGAGTAGGATGAACGACACAGCAGCTCCGCACCGTGTCCCTTCTTCTGGCCGAGTGGGAAATGGCATGCTGTGAGAGTTTGCTTTAAAAGGCAGCGCGAGCCAGGGAGTAGGCGCCGCTAGACAGACGCACGCGGACCACGGGCACGCGACCTGTGACAGCGCGCGCTCCCGATTTTAAAGAACCCCAGGAAGTTGCTTTTTAAACTTTTTTATCGCAACAAGGCACAGGCGGCTACAGTATCCACAAATTATACTCAAATACAAGGAGCGTTTCTTCAAAATGATACCACTCAAGTAGAAGAATAAAGTAGTAATCAGAAAAAAAATCTAAAGTAGTATGTGAAAATACTACTCATGTCCTGAGCTATTTGATTGTAATGCCTGGTTTATTTATTTATTATAAATTATGTGATCACACATGAAAAAAAGATTAACTGGTCTCCACAATCTGGTATTGTTCTGATATTTAGGAAATGGGTTAAGGAACAACTTTAAACGTTAACAAATCAAGGCAAAGTTAACCCAAATGTCCAAATCACACTTTTTCACAATATAAAGCTTTTGAAAACAATACCTACAGTAGGCAACTTATGTTAGAGCAGTGCAAACTACTTCCAGTATTATGTATATTCACTTCAGCATAGAAAATAACAAGGAAGCTTGTGTCTCTGTTGCATGTTTGGTTAAAAAATGCTTGTTCTTCCCTCACTGAAATGAACAGCGGTGGGTACTGTAGTCAAAAATCGCAAAAGTAAAAGCAGTGTTACTTCAAAATTATTTTACTAATGTAAAAGAAGGAGGTAAGGTGCAATAAAACTACACCTAAAGCATTTATTTCAAGTAGGCATGTAAATGAGTAAGCATTTATTGATTACTACCGACCTCTACAACCCTCACCACAATAAATATTAAAGTACTAAGTTTCCTTAGTATCACCCTTATGATGTCTAATGCTGTTGTAAAACAGCAATAGTGCAGGAATTAAACATTTCCATTTAGTAATTTCACGTTAAAACTATGTCATCTAGGCTACCTTTAACCCTGCATTGCTGTAGGTTAGAAATTCAAATCCTGCACTGTTTGTCCTTTGTTCACAATTTAAACATGAACATTTGACTTATCTCTAATTTCTTAAGATGTGATTTACCATGAAAAGACTTTATGAAAAGTTTTAATTGATATTTAAAAATTGATAAAGTATAAGACTTAACCTTTAGAAATATACTACACATTTTACATTGAAGGAAAAAAGTAGGAAGAACTTTTAATATCAAATAAGTGTTTTTAGTTTGTCTTTCCTATGATGTACATAATACTTCATAATCCCTGCATTCATATAGTCAGCTCCTGTACTATACTTTTTATCATGTTTTCAGTTAAGTTATTAAATATTCCAGGCCATCTCCGAAGACAAATAACAAGTGCAACTATAGCAAACCGTAGGAATACAAGAGAAAAGATTATCAAAAGCAGTTACTGAGTGAAGATAGCCTGGTTATAATAATAATAAAATAATAATAATAATAATAATCTTTATTATGCGACAGACTGGCGACATGTCCAGGGTGCACCCCGCCTCTCGCCCATTGACAGCTAGAGATATGCACCAGCACCCCTCGTAACCCCAACAGGGATAAGTGTGTAGGAAAATGGATGGATAATCTTTATTTAACCAGGTTTGTCCCACTGAGATCAAAAGATCTATTTTACAAGAGAGACCTGGCCAAGACTGGCAGCATACAGACAATTACAACACAGTCAAAATTTGCAAAGTTTAAATGTATTGAGTCTAGACCTATAGCCGATGCCAAAGAGTAAATATGGTCCGAATTATGAATGATTGGGTTACCACACATTTCACCCATAGATTGAGCAAACACTTTATCTACAATACTAGGGCTGTGTATCGTTTCAAATCAAGTATCGATTCGGTTCTGATTCTCAAGATTTAGAATTGATTCTTTCCAATCCGATCTGATCTCAAATTGGATTGCTGGTATTAAAACATTTTTTAGATAGAAGACTATACTACAGTCAGGCTAATTATACAAATTCACAATATAAACTGGTTCACTCAACTGACTGTATTTTACATTTGTATTAAATATAGTCCAGAGTCCACCACAATGCTTCCATGTATAACAAGATTTCTGCAACTTACCACTGATTATTGATCCATGAAACTGAATCAAAAATTGTCCTGTTAATATATATTACTTAAACCTAAATATTGTAACATTTCTGGATTTTAACAATCATGTAACCCATTTAAAAAATTGTAATGGTCTTACTGGGGAAAGTCAAATATATCTTTTCCCTCACTGAATCATTTGTTTTTGCAGCAATGCATCACATCCATTTATAGTTATGCCCAGTTCACTGCTAATCCTTTTAAACTTCCCTTTGTACAGCTTTGTTTTACACAAAAGCTGCAAGAAAACTACTGTTGTTTGCACCTTCACCAATATCCTGGAATGTTTTGGGATGCGTTGTGGCTAGCAATGATGTCAGCGTCCTGATCTATTTTATATGGTGAACTACTCGGTGTTGTCAGTGAAGCACACAAACACTTTATGTCTAGTTTGGTAAGACATTTGTCAGGAGCTTGCCTACCCAGATGAATACATAGCTATTATTACCAGTAGGTTGCAGAATTTGTGCGCTTTTGTTCATCTTTTGATAAGAGGTACTGGTCAACAGTTTTTAACTGATTTAAAAATTTACTGTTTTCTTCGCAACCAATGTTGCAGTGATCCTGAATTCAGAATCTAGCTACAGTTTAAATTAGAGATATTATTTTCAAGCTGTTTGATATTGTAAAAAGAAGCCCACTTAACATCAGTTCTTGTACCTTGGTCTAGCCCTGGGTTCTGTAACCTGAAGCTCCAGAGCCACTTGTGGCTCTTTAAACCCTCCACCCTGACTCTTACTAATTTTGGCCAAAAATGCTAGAGAAGTGAGCCATGTTTTATAGTGTAAAGGAAATTAAGAAAATGCCAGCTTAAGCATTTTTTCCTACGTATTTTCAGGCAATATCTGCAAAATATTTTTTACAAAGAATCACACTAATAGAGTAAGGATTTTTTTTAATTTCTTGTGATCTTTTGTTTTTGTTTCTTTTGTTCTTGTCAAAGAGGTTGCAAACTACAAACTACATACAAAATTGAATGTCCCACTGAAAAAGATGCATTAAAGGTAACAGCTACAACTTTTTCATCAAAATGATTAATTTTTCAAAAATAGTACATTCACAGAACATCTAGAGTGGTGCAGATTAAAAGTATACATTTTATTCAAAATAAATAAACATTATATAATTATTTTATGAATTTGGACGGGTCCAAAATGTATAATTATTTACTTCTGTTTACAATGCTAACTTCGACGCAAAGGGATTCTGCACCAATAGGAATAGTAGGTTGAAGTCACATGAGACAGAGCTCAGGCGTTGCCAAATTGTAGTTGCTCCATGCCAAAAAAAGTAAAGAACAAAACAACTGGACTTGTTTTCCGAAGTTTGAAGATGTTTTGCTTCCTATCCAGGAAGCTTCCTCAATGAATTGAGAAAGCCTCCTCTGGTACAGGATTTGTACATCTCCTTTTTAAAAAATAGGCCTCGACCCTTTTCTCTGCTCTAATTTCGGGCCGATCTCTAATCTTCCATTTATTTCTAAACTATTAGAGAAGGTTGTCTACAACTAGTTGTTACCATTTTTAGAAGACAATGGTATCACTGAGTTCAAAGCCTTTCACAGTCCAGAGAGTGCACTTCTGAGGGTTTTTAAAGATATACTTTTGTCAACAGACTCTGGAAAGTTTGTTGTTTTAGTGCTTTTAGATTTGTCTACTTCGATACTGTTGATCAAAGTATTTTAATCTCTCGTCTTGAGCATTGTGTGGGCATTAGGGGTGGAGCCCTTGATTGGTTTCTGTCCTACCTAACTAGTAGGAGTTTTTGTGTAAAAATTGACAACTTTATGTCTTCCATAGCTCCTCTTCCATATGGGGTCCCTCAGGGGTCAATTCTCAGCCCTCTTTTATTTGCGCTTTACCTACTCCTCCTCGGCTCTGTTTTTAGGAAATATGGCATTTCATTTCACTGTTCTGCTAACGATTTCCAGATCAGTTTCCGCTTGGCACAAAACAACACTGTCCAACAACTCACACACTGCCTTGAGGACATCAAAGCATCGCTTTCTCTGAACTTCCTTAGTTTAAATGAGAACAACACAGAAGTGATGTTTGAACTCAGTTGCTGTTCCTCCTCCAACGTAGATCTTGGCTCACAGTCATTTTATCTCAGCGACTGTGTCGCCAATCTGGGGGTAAAGTTTGACTGATTTTAAATTTGAGAAACAGATCAGCAGTGTTGTTCAGAAAAGATTTTATCAACTTCGTCAAATAGCAATGGTGAAATCAATCTTAGAAAGACCTGACTTGGAGAACTCTGCTGATTGTTTGTTAACTCAGACCCGTAGGCGCGATCATATTACTCCCATCCTAGCGTCCCTTCACTGGCTAACCTGTGTGCTATAGAATCAATCTTAAGCTTTTATTTGATTTTAAACATTTTAACAACCATATTCTCCAATATATTTATCTGAGCTGCTTCAGCCTTGCTGCTCCTAAGTTATGGAATAACTTACAATTGAGCATCAGACAGGCCTCCCTTTTCCTGTTTTTAAATCTCTTTTTAATATACTGTGATCTGTGATGTGTGATTTTAAAATATTCTTGCCGTGAACTTGGTTTTTAGCTTTTGATGTTGTGTGTGTATGTTTTGTATGTTTTTAACTTGTTTTTTTTTTAACCTTTTCTTGTTTTAATGTGCATCACTTTGGCCACCCCTGCAGTTTTTAAAATGTGCTATAGAAATAGAGCTGATTGTTGCACATTGTATTATTAATGCATGAAGGAAGTTTTAGGCATTTTTATGGGTTCTACTATATTGTTACACTTTAAATCCTTAGAATAAAAATAAACGAGGCAATTATTACTTTGATTGATTGATTGATTGATTGATTGATTGATTGATTGATTGATTGATTGATTGATTGATTGATTGATTGATTGATTGATTGATTGATTGATTGATTGATATTGGCAAGTTGGCAAGTTTATTTCTATAGCACATTTCAGTAACAAGACAATTCAAAGTGCTGTATGTGAGCAGAACATAAGAAAATAAAACATTATAGTGGAAATCACAATGCAGTGGAATAGTAGCAGCAGGTCAAGATATAAGACACATTGGACTACAAACTTCATTATTAACAATAAAAAAGCAATTCTAAACAAATAGGTTTTTAACCTTGGTTTAAAGGAACTCAAGCTTTCAACACTTTTACAGTTTTCTGGGAGTTTGCTCCTAATAAGTGGAGCATATGAACTAAATTATGCTTCACCGTGTTTGGTTCTGGTTCTGGAAATGCAGAATAGACCTGAGCAAGAAGACCTTAGTGATCTGGAGTGTTGATACACTGATAACAAGTCTGTGATGTATTTAGGTGCTAAGCCATGCAGGGATTTATAGACTAACATAAGTATTTTAAAGTCTATTCTCTGAGATACAGGGAGCCAGTGTAAGGACTTTAGAACTGGGCTGATGTGCTCTACTTTTTTAGTTTTAAAGGAGAAAACACACCAGATGCATTGCGGCGCATAAGCACCACATTGGCACCGCACTGGTCACTTTGACCAATTTAATTTTTTACCTCTACAGTTTCACTCTAACAAGGATTTAAAATGAAGGTGTTTGACATTTAGCTTCCGCTGTATTGAGATGTGATCACAGTTTTCATCCACTAGATCAGGGGTCTGAAACCTGCAGTTCCAGAGCCACAAGTGGCTCACTTAATATTATTAAACGATTACATTTTGCCCTGTTTTATTGTTTCATTCTTTTGTTATGTGCCCCTATGAAAAAACACTGGACCCACCAGGCAATCTAACAGAATGAAGTGATCAACAGTATCAAATGCTGCACTGAAGTCCAATAGTACCAGCACTGTGGTTCTTCCACAGTCCACATTTATACGGATGTCATTAAACACCTTGATAAGGGCGGTCTCTGTACTGTGGTGAGCACGGAAACCTGACTGGAAGACGTCAAAGCAGTTGGTCATTGTTAAGAAGGTGTTTAATTGTTGAAACACAGCTTTTTCAATAATCTTACTGATAAAAAGGAGGTTTGAGATGGGCCTGTAGTTCTGGAGTAATAATTTGTCTAAATAGTTTTTTTCTTTAACAGTGCTTTGAAACTGTTTTTAGAGACAGGGCAGAACCTGACAGAAGGGGTGTGTTTATTATCTGAGTCAAATCAGACAGGCAAAACTTAAAAAAAAAAGCTGTGGTTAGAACATCAAGGCAGCTGGAGGAGGAACTTAGTTTGTGAACGATTTCTTCTCAGCTTTTGTAGTTTATTTGGCTGGATTGGGACATTTTGTCAAAATCAGTTCTAGTTGGAAAGAATTGGAGGAATCTCGATGATTTCTTGGTTTTCTTAACCCAGTTTGTTATAACGATTCAAAAACAAAAGAAGCTCTCCTCATATTCTTCTCTCTGCTTTGTACTGTTTATAACAGTACACAAATTTAACTGCACATAAAAGACACCTTTGTGGCATTGCTCAATAGCAGTGTGTGGTTACTTTATGCTGTATGTCCTCTGGAGAGGTATACATAGAGTTATCTGGCCTGTTATTGAAATCCCCCTTTCTTCTCCTCTCTCTGAGTCGGATGATTTTAAACATTATGAGGACATCATGCAACACAATCTGCATTTAGATCTTTTATTGTCAAATTTAAACAGTAAACATGTATCAAAAACACTATAAGGTGTGGAGTAGTTGAATGAGAGAATGTTGAATTTCTACGATAACGAGACAGGAAATGCTTTTATTTTGATAAGCTGGAAGTGTCTTGTGTCACAATGCGGTATTTTGTCACAGATGGTATTCTGTATTTAGTTTGCTAGTCCAACAATGTTCTGTAATTCAGATGTTGAAGTACTAAGGTTCTGACATGAGCTGTAGTCTTTATTTAACCGTTCCTTCTGTAGATCTAAGTTCCTGTTTTATTTTGGCAGTCAGGTTCCTCTTATCCACTGTGTTCAATCTACTCCAGGTTTTCCCATGTCTTGTGTTTTTGTCGCTTCTTTGTTCACGTCTTGGTTTAGTATGTGTTCTTTTTTGGGTTTGAACATTTTCATTTGGTTTCTGTTTAGTTTAGCTTAGTTCAGCCATTTCCACCCACTCAGTTCCTTGTCTTTACCCCACCGCTGGAGCCAGTTAGTCAGTATCTACCAAAGGGGGTTCAAGAAAGAGGGATCAGCTGTGAAAAGATGACAGGGTCATTGATGCACTGAGGGACTCGAGGCTGGTCCACGTTGATTGCTGAAAATGTTCTTGCTTGTTCTGAGAGAAAGGTGTCAGAATACACATTGCTTCACAGTTTATGGCTTATAACAACAAACCAGACCAGTCATGGTGTCCATGCTGACCCCTGTCCATTGCTGAACCACTGAAGCTGTTTTCCTAGAGACTGTAGTCTATTTCAGCTGGATAATGCCCCTTGCCACAAAGCATAAATGCTTCAGAATTAGTTTAAAGAGCCAAACCACAAGTTTAAGGTGTTGATGTGGCCTCATAATTTACCACATCCAGTCAAGCACCTCTGAGATCTGCTGGACAAAGTCCCACCTCCCAAGCAGGATTGTTGACTAGTGGGGCTGTTTGTACAGAAAAGAGGCTATTAGACAAGTGGGCGTAATATTATGCCTAACTGGAGTATATCTCCTTTTGGAGACAATGAAAGGATTGCAGTTTTTTACCGCTCATATTTCCCATTTGATCATATTATTTATTATCACTAATGTTTCACTGAATGATGAATCTGTGGATATGAGTGAAATACCTCCTCCTGCAGTCAGGTAGCATATCAGTATGTATTTTTGAGGGCAAAAGTCTTCTGCAACAATTTGTACTCTAGCCAGGTCATTCATTAGCTTAGTGACAGCAACAACAGTATTGTACTTTGTGGTTTGATCAAATGGTCTCTGCGAGGTCTGCTGTCATCAGCATTTCCCTGTTCTGGTGGGTGAATGACACATTTAGATAGGATGTGCAGAGAAGGTCCAGAGCTCTCTCATCAGTCATTAACTTTCTCCTTAGCCCCAATGATTATTGTAGGAGCTGAACTGGTATCTGATCTCTGTGATGGCAGGAGGCATGCTGTCCCTTTCTCACTACAAAGAGGACAAAGTGTTAATTCAGTCAAACATTTCAACCTGGGGAGTCTTAGAGTTCACCCTGTAGCAGTTACAATGCTAGATTTGAAACCACGTGTAAAAAAAAAAAAAAAAAAAAAAGTTAATAGTAAAAGGTTACAGGTAGTCTTTTAATAAAGCATACAGACAACTAGGAATTGATTTCTCCCCAAAACTGCGTCAGACGAGCAACAAGTTCAAAATGCAAACCCTGCAACGTTGTCCAGCTCATTCTGGGGAGTCCCAAGGTATGCCAGGTCTACCGCAGGTTTTGATATTGATAATGAGCCCAGACGTCCTCAGCTCACACATTTTCCCCTGGAGAAGCCGCAGCTCCAAACGCCCACCCACCCAATCTTTGCAGCCTTTCTCTAAAGCAGACCTCAAGCACCCTATGGAGGAAGGTAATTTCTGCCGCCTGTATCCGGGATCTCATTCTTCCCTTACTGATCTATATGTCATGATCATAGCTGACAGACTAGTCAATCAGCAGCTTTGCTTCTGTCTTCATCAATACAGACCAGAGCTGGGTCCGCATTATAGCAGACCCCAATCCAGCTCCTTCTTTATCCTGACATGACTCAAGAAAAAGACACAAAGATACAGAGATTGACCTCCAGCCTGGAGCTATCAACTGTGTTCACTGAGAATCATTTACTCAGACTTAGTAGGGGCCAGCTTTCATTCTCACTACTTCACACGGAGAACTGCTCCAGTGCAGGCTGAAAGTCATATTTGGGAGTAAGCAACAGAATCACATCATCTGCAAAAAAAACCCAAAGACCCTGACCTTCCTGAACCATACCCCCCCCCCCCTCTCTCACTTGACATTTTGTTGCTTACTGAAAAAGTAAAAGTAGGTATTTAGTACAAACAAATAAGTCAAATTATCATTAAAGTTTGTAGTATTTGGCAGTTGAAGAGAAGAAGAAAAAAACATTTTAAACAATTTTATTCAATCAAAACATACCAAGTAAAGGTTATTATTAACAGTTACAGCTGTCCTTCCCTCATCCTGTTCAAGGCTGCAGTGAGGGTTGCAAATGACTGAGATATATGATACCCTGTAGGTATGTCAACTACTATAGTGCCCTAACGCTGAACAACAATGTTTAAACTCTAATGTATAAACATTGTTTATTATTTAATGTGTATTGCACACATTTAATGTGTGCAATACATACTCCGTATAAATACACGAGGGCACCAAGAAATTTGGATTAGGTTGTGAAACAATATCCAACGAACATAGTTCAGTCCATGATCAGAAATTAAAGATTGTATGACACAATTGCAAAACTACCAAGATATGGCTGCCCATCCAAACTGACCGGGCTGCCAGAGAAGCAGCTTAGAGGTTCACAGTTACTCTGGAGGAGCTGCAAAGATCCACAGCTCAAGTCGAGGAATCTGTTGGCAGGATAAGAATCAGTCATGCACTCCATGAATCTGGCCTTTTGTGGAAAATAGGTGCTTTCAATTGAAAGTTATCAGAATTCTTGTTTTGCGTAACCTGGACAGCCAGATTGATAATGTGCCGCACTCTAAATCTGGGACTGCTCCCATTTAATCTGTTTGGGGAAAGGCGGGACATTGAGCAGAACTCTACGATCTGATTGGGCAAAGCGACACCTAGTACCCACCTACCAAAGGTTGGTTTTAGCCAAACACGGTATCAAATGAAAACGTAAGCAGCAGACATCATGAGAAACCACAAGAAAGTAAGCTAGTCAAGGCACTTCTTGCTGTTCGTTCCAAAAAAGAAAATTGTGGATTCGGACCAAACAGATGTGACAGCAGCAGCTACGCGTGCGTCCTCCTGCGCTGCCATGTTTATTTTGGTTCGGCTGTGAGCTCGTCAGTTTTTGCTTTCGTCACAGCCGGTATGTCCCGCCTTAAACCACAATACTGTAACATGATTGGCCCGAACCGTTTTTGGTTGAAGCCGGAGCATTACAAGAGGGATTCTCGTGTGTTCGTGAACGCACAAATACCGCGAGAATTCGTCTTGCAGGCAAGGTTGTTTTTTGCGTTTTTTAGGAAACAAACACGTGCAAGATGTTACTTTGGTTTAAACTTTTACAGTCACCTGCATCAACAAATCCCTGCCAAAACGTAAGCATTCGGTTACAAAAAGTATTCACCAAGACCAGTGGTGCATACTTGATTTGCCTTTTTATAGCTCACAGCAACTTTCTTGTGAAAGCTTCCCCTGGACCTGAGGAGAGGGGATTCATTTGGGCAACCCTCACAAAATTTACATCAATTCCCGGCAGTTTTCATTAATAACATTTAACAGGGATTAACTTCAACTTCCACAACAATTTTATGTGCCGATAACAGCTGAAAATCCCACTTTTCATGCAGTGGATGGTGCACTCTTCAGATGAGACCAATGACGAATGTTTAGGCCTAGATGTAAGACATTATGCTTAATACATCACCCTAGCAACTCCCATAAGGGAACATGGTGATGGTATTACAGTGTGGGGATGCTTTTCTTCAGCAGGGACAGCGAGGCCCTGCTGAAGAGTTGAAGGGAAGATGGATGGAGGTAAATGCAGTGCAGTCCTGGAAGAAAACCTGTTAAAGGACTTCATGCTTTGGTCGAGGTTCACCTTTCAGCATGAGAACAATGCCAAAGATCCATGCTATGAGGCTTAAATCGGACGATTGTGTCCATTAACCGTTGCTGATAACTGGAATGGTCTGTCTCCTTTAATTTTAACAGAGCTCCCTGTGTGGGTAACTCCCTGTGTGGGTAAAAGGGAAGCCAAGGATGAAGTGTGGCATTTTTACAGAGACAACAGGGATTGTTGTCTCTTTCCAGTAGAGCTAAACACAGCAGCCAGTAAGGTTTTCACCTGCACTGCAGAACTGTGGATTGTCTTTACTGTATTTCTGAATGCAGATTATATTTTGTTATAGGAACTGCCAGTAGAACAGGGTTATCTGTCTAAGCCTGCCTGTAAATCTCAGAGTAATCAGTCAGAAATACATCGACTAAGCAACAACGTAATGTATTTGTCAGGTTTAACATCGGGACAGGTAATGCCTGCATCTCGCTGAACGCAGAGACATTCGTTTAGACTGAAGCAAACAAATCCATGCATCAGATGTCAACTGGTCAACATGGCGTTGAGTGCGGAGCTCGTCTGTTCGAGGCCCTGACCCGGGCCCGCACCTGTGGACTCTGCACACGCGATAAGATTAGATTCATTTCCAGGGAGGCAAGTGCAAATATCAATCGTTTTAGCTAAACAGCAGAACAAGTGCGTAACTACAAAACACTGTACAAAAAGCAAGAGGCTTAAGAGCTCAGCTTGGAGTGATTTTACATGCAGAACACAGGCTGGTGAAGATGTGCTTGACGAAAATGTAAAATGGAAGTTCATTTTTTTAACGTTCATTCATAATACTGCTACTCATATACAATCGTCTTTCAATAAATTAATGCAATAATGCCTGGAGCTTATCGCCCTTCGAAGGGATCATAAACTTTATCAGCTCTAAAAGCTGATATCCTGACTTTAGACTGAGATGAAACAATCACTTAATTTAGCTTACCTTCCATATAAAAACCAAAACAGACAGAGAAAAACAGACAGATTTCACGGCATCCATATGCTTGTTCTCTCTGTTCTGTCAAGCAGATAAGTAAACAGCAATAAAGATAAGGTCAGGCACAAATGCAGGACAAAACAGCATGTAAAGGGAAAAAAGAGACGAATGCATTCTGCAGAAATGTAAAAATGCAGAAACTAGAAGGTAATCTTCAGCTATACAACCACGGTGTCCTTGTGGTCCAGGGGGAGGTTTAGGTGCATTCATCATGAGCAGGAATTTCATAATACCTTCAAAATGTTATGGATTTATTCAACCTTGGATTCACACACTCGGGGTTAGCGATAGAGCCTTCCACAAAGGGTCAAAATGATCCACACAGGCTCAAATAGATGCAGACTGTGGCTTTCAAAAGTGTACACACCCCAGTTAAATGTCCAGGTTTTTGTAAAAGCACCATGATAAATGTTTTGGCACACAGTAAAAATGCCATCCCACAGATTTCAACTGGAAAACAAGGAAATCTGTTAGAAATAAACTCCATTAATAAATAAAAGTCACTAACCTGAACGGAAAGGTGTGCACACTCTTAAATGAATTCTTTGTTCAAGCACCCTTATATATATATATATATATATATATATATATATATATATATATATATATATATATATATATATATATATATATATATATATATATATATGCTGTACCATCTATTACTCTCTTTTTAGCAGCCTCCACAACTAGTTTTAATCTTATTTTTTTCAGGAACTTTGAAATGTCCAGGTTTTTTTTTTGTTTTTTTTTTCCAGTGTCCTGTCTAGCAATGTGGCAATAGGAATTGATGTCTCAATGCCAGATAGAGCTCGACAGATTTTGCTTTTACAAGTGGAGCAAACAGCTTTCGCCATAGTGCTCCACTTGATTTATGCTTGTAAATAGCTTTATTATGATTCCTGCAAGGAGAATTTCAAATTATATGGACATGACAATGGGAGAGTAAAGGAAGAAGAAAAAGTGAAAGAAAAGAAAAAAAAGAGTAGAGGTGAAAGAAAGAGGAGATAAAAGGGAGAGAGTGATAAAACCTTCTTTGTCTGCTCCATCACCTGGAAAGAGACACAAAAACAACAGCACAACCAACAGACATAAAGCAACAGCTACACTCGAATAACACCTAGATGCCATTGCTAAATCATATATATTATTATGTAAGCTGACATGTGTAATGTGATATTTGAAAAAAGAAAGTGAACGAACATAAATAAATAAATAAATAAACAAATTATAAGATTACTGTATATAAGTGAACACTTAATACCTGGGACCCAGCACCTGTGGGAGATGTGAAAGTGCACTAGTTTAGGTGAAGATTATCCAGAAATAGCTTGATAGTGATTGTGGAGAACCGAAGACCCACCTTCCCCGAGCACAGAGGCAGGCGTCAGGGGACCCATAACCCCGGACTCCCAAAGGGGCCCCTAAAGCAGGTCGCCCAGGAGGGGCCGACACAGGATATCTGCAACACCCCCCCCAAGGAAGGAGCAGAGACGACCCCAAGGAAATCCCCCAGCCACCGCAATGCCGACGCCCTCAAGAGCCGCGGAGACGAGCCCGTGGGCTCCGCCGGCAGCTAGCCCCGCTGAAGTGGTCCCGGCCATGGGCCCTGAGGGCCAGAGGCCCCAGGGGCGCCCCGCCCCCGCGGCAGGGGCCCCGGCCACCCCCCGGGGGGCCAGGCCCCGCGAAGAGGCCGCCGGGAGTGGGCCGGCGCACGCCCGGGAACCCACCCCAAACCCGAAGCCAACCAACGCGCCAGGGGGCCAAGGCGCCCGCCAACGAAGTGGAGGAGGGCAGGACGTGGGGGGATGGGCTCCGCACCTAGCGGAGACTTGAGATGTTCTTGGGAGAGGGAGCGGACCACACCCATACCTGGAAAAAAAAAAAAAAAAAAAAAAAAAACTCATTCACCCCATCCCTCCCTTGTGCCCCACTCACCACACACAGAGAAAAAAAAAAAAAAAAAAGACGCTGTACACACATTCCCACATAACACTCACATCCAACACTGACCAAAGGGGGGGGGGTCACCCCAAATCGACTATACGACTGCTTGTGCCCGACCCCCGGCCCCGGCCCCAGACCAGACGCCCCCCGGACCGGGCCCCCCCAAGAGGGGGGAGCCCCCCCCCTCCCCCTAAATACCTAATAAACCCCCTCCCTCCCCCCACCTTACCCTTGCCATCCCTGCCCCCCGCCCCCTGGGGGGAGCAGAGGTATCAGCCCCAGACCTGGCAAGCCGCTGACTGCACACCGCAGCCCCCCACCAAGACCCCGGACACAGTGGCCCGCACCTCCTCCAGGCCCCAGACTCCTTGCCTCCATCGGAGAACGGGGGTGTGCAGAAGACCCCGACCCTCCCTACGCCTGCTCAAATGTTGTGTTGTTGCATGTTGTTCTCAAGTGCGTTTAAAAACTGGGAGCGCCGAAGGGGATGCACGGCACAGCCCACCCCCCTTCCGGAAGGTAGCTGTTGCCAGCGCACCCCCTCCGTGTGAATGCCCAGAACCCTCAATGTCTAAGTGGGAGAGGAGGTGAAGGGAGCCGTCCGAGGTGAGGCCCACACAACATAAGCCCCCCCCCAGACGTCTTCCCCCCACCCCCCCACCCCTACCATGGCCTATATGAGTGTGCGATGTGAAAAATGTTTGAAGTGAAAGTGTCTAAGATGCATGATAAAATTGGGGAGAGGGGCGTCACCAGAAAGTGGCAACCTCCAGTAACGCCCCCTCCCACATGACCTACATGTGTGGCGGCATGATGGAGCAGGCAGAGGGAGGAGTCCGGCGATGGGGAGCAAATGACTGGGAAGCCAACCCAGGGAGCCAGCTCCCCTACTGACTCCAATAGGCACCCCCGCTCCCCGAAAGCCCCACCCAGAGAAGGGGGCCCCGCCAGCGGCACCACCGTAGCCCGGGGGACAGGGAGAGGCCGCAGGGCCCGCCAGCCAACCACCCACCAGGACCAATACCTCAACCCCCCCCAGCCCACCCACCAAGCCTACTTAAACTAAATGTCCAGTTTTTTAAATCTCACTGTTGTTCAACATTGTCTCCAGTTATTGATGGCTGTTTTACTTTTTTGTGTCAAGGCGTCACTGCGCACTCTGGCTTTAACAAAAGTGAAAAGGTGTGTAATGGATGCAGAGCAGCTGACATTATTTCTGTAAATTTATGAACTCTGAGAATGAACTGAAGGCGCTTCAGCAAAAAGGTAAGAATAAACCATAATAGAAATTTCATTTATTGTCCCTCAGTGAGGTGTACCAGCCGCAAAGTGACTGACAAAATCAAAGCATGCAGATTAAAGGTTTGCATGAATATGCAACCACTTTTTTGGACCTTTTTTATAGACCACAGAGTACTTCTTATGAATGAAATGTAAAATAACCTCCTAGTAAAATCATCTCAGATCTCCAGAACACCAATCTCAACAGCAGCCCGCTCCTTGGCTGCACTAGTTTTAATCTTATCAGTCCCTTCCTCTCTCTGTTGTTCTCACACTGACACACTTTGATTTATCAGGGTTCATGTTAAAGAGTGAACGCCGTCCGCTCATTGGCTGACAGCCTGACAACTCCCACCCAACCAGAGCTGTGTGAGAACAGGGAGGGTTCAGCGTAAAAAAAGGTGATGGGTTAAAGCAGAAGGCCTGCTCAGCTGAACAACACGTGTGTTTAAAGTGGAACAGAAAGTCATTTTCTGCTTCCTTAATAATGGATTTTGTGTCCGAATCTGCTCATGTTGGCATTTTATTCTTTCAGTTTTACATCCTAAAGCGCTCACATTTACCACCGCTTCCTCTTAAAACTCACCGTCCTCATCTGTTGTCCACACTTTCATTACGCTCATCAGGCCTTTTCCTGTTCAAAACCTGCACGAGTCAGTATACATGTTTAGTTATGCCAATGAAAATCAGAATTTTAAGATGATAATTTAAATGAACAGAAATAAACTGAGATAAACAAATTTTCTTCCAGCACAAATATGCAATATAGCCAAAAGTTTGTATAAACTTCTCCTGTTACAGGTTAATTTCTACTAACCAACTTTTATTTATTTATTTTATTTTTAAGTAGGCCACATGTTTAGTTTTATGCCTTTAAATTGCATTATTACCTGCTGAGCGACAAGAAGCCAAAGGGCAACCAGATTACTATCACATGTCTTTTCTTTAATGTGTGATAGTATTCTGTCAATAATTATGTAGGTGATAAATCATTCTTGTCTGTAAAAGGAACATTGTTCATTTCAGTACACTAAATGTTTGAAAATGGTGGCAATACTGCAAAAATATAGCAGAATAATTTACTAATCTGCGCACAGGTTCATTTCAATAAACTGAATATCATGGACCGATTAGTTTGTTCCAGTACCTCAATTAAAACTTGTATCCCATAGATTTATTACACAAACACTCATATATGTATTTAGAAGATTTCTTTCAGTTAATTTCGATGCTCCCGGTTTACAGCCAAAGAAAGCCTTACATCCAGACCAACAAAAATCAATGATTGTGATGGTACGACTAGATTATGGCCTACACAGCCGCGGTGAATGTGGGGAAGACTGCTGACCTGACAATAGTCCTGCAGACAGTCACTGACACCCTCCATGAAGAGAGAGAGCAACAAAGGTCATTGCTATAGAAGCTGGGTGCTACATCCATGCATATTAAAGGAAAATTCAGTGGAAGGAAAAAAGTGTGTGGAAAATGTTGCACAAGCAACAGTCAGACCACAGGAAACAAAATTTAAGGGATGGTAATCCACAGATGGAGTTGTCCTCCCAGAAGGGAATAGGAGACCATGAAGAGAGCTATAACTACCTTGGAATACACCAAACAAATGACAACTATGAAGAAGAGAGACGCAACATCCTGCAACGAGTAAGGCAAGTTCTGAGAAATACACCCATTAGCAAGAACAATGTCCAGGCAGTCAGCAGGTATTTTGCTGGGATAATAACTTGGCCAAAGGAGGAAATTCAGACCCCAGCTGTTTAAACACAAAGGCTACCACTCTGTGTGGAGGATTCCACCCTGAATCCAGAATTCACAGGCTATACACCAAACAGCCAGTAGGATGCACAACACCAGTGACCCTCTGAACCACCATCCAACATCAAATATTCATTTTCCAAGACTACATCAAGGGATGAAGCACTCTATGAAGAAGGAGATGGAGGAATCATCATGAGAGGAAAAGAAACCTTATGGGGTTTGAACCACTGACAGATAGCTGATGTGGCTCATTTGATCAAACCTACCAATGGCCAGAGAAGGAAAGTCTGAAGGACAGCACAGAAGAATTGATCATGGAAGAGTAGGAGGATTAGAGGCTCAGACGTGGTCATCTCAAATTAAGAAAAGATCAGGGAAAAGGAACACGAGAATGTGGAGAAACACCAAAACAAACAGCTAGAGAGAGCCTGTCTGCGGGTTAAGGCAACACTTGGACCAGTGGTCATTGCAGAGCGTGAGGCAGCGACCCCAGAATGGAAAGGTGGCTCCAAAATATGCCTGCAGAAATATGTAAGTCCAGAAGAGCACAGTCCTAGTCCTAGGAACAGCTAAAATATGACGACGCTTCAGCTTTCCAGGACTCTGGTAGAGGACCTGAGCTCCCCACTCAGGCGAAATTTGTGGCAAGTGAGAGAGAAGTTTATACGTATATGTATTTACAGCTTCTATTTTCTTATGTGTGGCTCTATTGGACATCATTTGAGAGTTGCCAGACAGGAAACGGGTGATGAGAGAAGGGGAATGACATGCAGGAAAGATGTCAGGGTCGCCACCATACATGGGCCACATATTTATGCCCCTGTGCCACCGCCGCCTCCCATTAATAGCCTTCTAGGAGCATATTTTACGTACAGGATTGTTTTTTCCTTTAAAAGTTTAATGAACTTGTTAAAATGTTCCTTCTCTGAATGCTGCCAGTCTAAAGCACATAGCAGAGTTTCTTTCACTTTCTCCAAAGCATAGCGCCTTTTGGGCAACACAAAGATTTGACATATTCACAGAAAACAAATAATGAAATACAAATAATCTGTGAGACAGAACAAATCTAACCCCCTCTTAGCGATTCTCACATGGCACAGTACAGAAGCACCTCATTTCCAGAAATCTGCTGTGTTGAATGATGGGCTTTCCCCATCACCTCCATCAGTTTCTGGGGGGAGGCCTATTACCTACATGACACATATTTCCTGTTAAACCGACCCGTACTACAACCAAAGATCTGCAGAGATCCTCGCCCTCTTTATTCCCGTCTCCCTCCTCATTTATTTGGTGTGGTCTGCTCTACACATACAGAGAATAAAAACGAAAACACAGAAAAAACCCTTCACTCAATTACGTCTCCACAGATGGCTTTGTTCAACATTAGCAGATTATTAGATCTATTTTCCATTTATATTTGCTGATTGAATTTACAGACGATTTTTGATGTTTAAATAATTAAAATTAAAATAATTGTTTTAAAATAGGTACATTTTTCACCTGTAGCGTCTTTAAGTATATTGTCCCCAAACTGCTCTAGCTCCATCTAAACACTAGGTGGAGCTATATCGTTACAGTGCTGGTGCCAAACTGGGGCCAAAAACTGTGATTCAATTGATGCACTTCAGTGAAACCATGAAACCACAACACACACACACATATATATATATATATATATATATATATATATATATATACACATATATATATATATATATATATATATATATATATATATATATATATATATATATATATATATATATATATATATATATATACACATATATGTGTATGTGTGTGTGTGTGTTGAGTTATTCCAGGATTTTCTGTCTGCTACATAATATTTTTGCTTCAATAAAAAGATAAGGAAAAGCCGATGACAAAGGCGTGTCCAAACCTCCGCTATCGTACATCCTGCAGCAACTCAAGAAGATCATAGATGGGCATCTTCTACTCTGCCGTCATTCGGTCTGTCCCGTGTTCATCCATCACTTTCTGCTTTGGCTCACCACAAAAGAGGACAGGTTCAAACTGCAATGACCAATCAGGTCTGCAGAGAGGCTCACCAGGGCTGACCTTCCCTCCATCCAGCACTTACACAGGTCTAAGGTCAGGAATAGGCCTTCCAACATCTCTACAGACCCCACACATCCTGGACACAATCCGTTCAGACTTTTATCTTCAGGTTGGCGCTTTTTGCTAAAATCAGTCTCTACAGAGACAGTATCTTCCCCAAAGCTGCCAATCTGATGAACATAATGAACACCTCACAACTTGAGTAGTCTGCTGTACTGCTGTGACCAAGTGTACTGCACCTTCACAACTCATAACCTCCCTTTTTATTTTCTTTAAATATAAAAAAATAAATAAACTGTTTATATAGCTATACCTAATGTCAAGTTTAATGAATAATCAGTTATGTCTAATCCAATCATGTTAAACATTTCTAAGGAAGACTGCATTGACCTGATAACTGCAGCAGTCCCTCCTCCTGAGGAAGCATGTGGCGACAGTGGACAGCATCATTTCTGACTCCTTTGATGAGTCGGCTAAGGGGAAACATCGGTACAACAGGGCTTTGTGATTTCCTCCCAATAACATGTTGGCCCCAGACATTTCATCATGCCTTGTTTGTCCAAATATGATGTTCCACTTAACTCTGTAATGCAGTTTGCACATATTACTGATCAAGGACGCTGCATCAGCTTGTTAGTCTCATTGCAAAGAGCAAGTATTCCTGCAGGAAGTGCAGTTTTAATCCTTCAGACACCAATCTGGCTCACTGAAAGATGTTTGAGGTTTTCATATTACCACATATCATATTTTGTTGTAATTCCTTGAACAGCCCTGGAAAGGTCACCCTTTATAAAACACAGTCAAGATTTCCCCAAGAAGACATGTGACCATTATTTAATGTAATGTCATTTTGCATGAGTGTTAAGTATGGACAGTTTTATTGCAATTAAAGGATCTCTAGCGCCCTCTTAGGGGGATCCCTGGCTTCCATTTTCCCCAGCAGACTATCATGAGAGGACAGTAGCTGTCATACCAGCAGCAGTTTGCCAGAAACCCTCAATTAGATTTAGATCTGGACTTTGACTGGGCCATTATAACACATAAATATACAGTTCCTCCAAATTTACCATGGGCCTCTTGGGTCCTTATTAATGCTCAGTGAAAGTGAAAGTCCCTGTCTTGCTAGGCTTGGATCTGTGGAGTACTTTTTCCATTTTCCCACTGATTGATTTATTGATTCAATGATTGATTGATTGAGCTTTTTGAGGCGATCGTTTTATAACCTAGCTCTGCTTTAAACGACTCCACAACGTTCTCCCAGACGTGTCCGCTGCGTTACTTGGTCTTCATGATGCTGTTCGTTCTCCAGCAAATTTCTGAGGCCCTCAGAGAACCCCAGGATTTATACTGAGATTAAATTAAAGCACAGATTGACACTTCTTAGGAATTAGGCGACTGAACAAGAGTTTATTTAAGGGTAACAGAGTAAAATTTTGAAAACACATTTCCATTCCTCATAACAATGACGAAGAAAATTAACTATTCTGTGGTAATCACGTAAAACAAAATCACAATAGAATACATGGAAGCAGGCAGTAACTTGACAAAAAGGGAAAAAAGACCAAAAGCGAATCATTTTTGTTCATTCTTATACATATTTTGAGATTCAGAAGCTAAGCTGTTTGGTCATGTCTGGTTTAAAGTGCTGCCTCAGATGTCAGATTATAAACACATTTTACATTTATAAATTATATCCATAAAACCAGCTAAAAGAAAATCAATTTGAATAAATTAGGAACCTTAAGTGTTTTTTTTATTTTTTTCCTGCTTTGCAGAAACATTTAACCCACTTTTTAACCTGACTGAGAGAGACTTTAACTTCTCAACCCCTTTTAGCTCTGTTACATTTCACCTTCTAAAAATACCTGTCCCCCTGCTGATCAGCACGTCTACTGGAGCCGCCGAGGAGCTCGACAGCAACATGTACAGAGTGTTTACACAAATCTAAATCGGTCGAGATGACTATTTTATGCATTTCATTCAGATGCTAGCTTCCTCCATTTCTTTTTTTTTTGCATTATGTTTGGTTTCAACCGCTGCAGCCGGTTACACTGAAACTGGGCGAGTGCACACGCGTGCATTCAGAGGTCGAGAGGTAAAAAGTTTACAACGTTCCCACGAGAACTTTCCTGTCGACTGTCTCTATTCAGGAAGCTGTGGCTTTGACTTGCATCTACTCACATCTCCTCATCAGCAGAGTGTGTATGGGTCTGTAGGCGCCCCGCACGCAACCCCCACGTGTCAGGTGGCCCAGAAGCCAACCCCATAGGAAGCACGGTCAAACCCAGGGAGGTCAAGGAGAAGTCAAACGGCCCGTTTTTGTCAACACGTTTCATGTGCTGACTCCGCCCCGTCAACTGCCTGACAACCGCTGTCTGCCCCGAGAAGCTTCCAGTTTTCTTTGAGGAAGACAGAAGTCGCGCTGCAGCAACGATTATGAAACTACGAGGCAAAAACTGAGAAGTTGACGCGTTATCTGCCTGAACTGTCACTGAACTCTCTGTTACAACAAATTTCTGGAGGCAACCTGCCCGTGCCGTGCGTCATGGCTTTGCGTCTTCCTCAAATTATTGTTAGGAGGAGTAGAAGAACAAAGCGCAAATCTTTTAGAAAGATAAACTTAAAATCTTTTAAAACATAAGGACAGGGAAAGCAAGACATAGAAATTCAGAAAGGCGCGTAGAGTTTTGGTCCCCGCAGATTTTTCTTCAAACTCTGATTTCATCTCGGGTATCTCGGGAAAGTCTGGTCCAGAGAGAGCTGCAGAGACGGCTCCTCCACTCCACTGTGACAGACAGAGCTGACGTTAAAAAAGACACATAACAGCCTATTTTTTAAAATAAATATGCTTCTCAGTACCCAAACTAAATACATTTTAAGTAAATTTGGTTATTTATTTCATCCAATGAAACTTTTCTTACATAAGACTAATAAATAGGATTTTTGATACAGAAGTGTTATGTTTTGATCTACACTGTAACCCAGAAGCTTGATTTTTACAGAGTTTACAAGCAATTTAATGGAAAGTTGAGTGGAAGGAAAAATGCAATGCACAACAAACCAGCAAAGTCCTTTTTTCAGATAAAGGTAAACTCAAAGTCCCAGAGTCGGGAGGAAGAGTTTTACATGAACTGAATCCAAGCTGTTAGGCTGTTTCCACCATGCCATCTGCTGGTGGAAGCACTGGATGCTTCCTCCCGCTGATCTCATTTTCCAGCAGGAATTGGCGACTTCCCATTACTGACAAAGGTACCAAAAGCTGGTTCGATGACCATGGTATCCATGTGCTAAACCACAGGGAACCTATAAAGTATTGTCAAGAGGAAGATGGGAAACACCAGAGGTGACAATAACCAGCTGAAGGTTGCTATGAAAGTAACTTGGACTACCAGGAGGCCTGGGCGATAAACCAAAAATTTATAGACACCGAAATTTTACGACAATAACCATTGTCATTTTGCCCATGTTGGTATTTTCGGTACTAAAAAAAACTGAAAGAAAAAGTCGTTTTTAATAGGTAAAGGTAGACTATGTTCCTGTCCCTTTAAGACGCTGTGCTACGTGTGCAGGCTGTAGTCACGTGACTCCACGTGATTTATAGATGAAAATACGTATTTATGGGTCTTGTGCAATTTTCTCATTTACCAAAATTAACCAAAATGGAAGCACGGTTTGTGATGAATCTATAAAATATTAGAATTTCTCTTTTTTAATCAAATCACTAAGTTCAAAAAAACTTTTCAATATACCGAATTTAGGTACCACTTTACAGTAAGACTCCCCTTATAGAAGGCTTATAAATAGCCTATAGATATGTTAGTAATTAATCTGTAAGCACTTTATAACTCATAAGTGTTTGTTATGCACTAATTAAGGGCGAGCAAGAGAGATAAGCTGACTGTTTTCTTGCCAAATTGGGAGCCTAATCAGCCCAACTATGTGTTATGTAGAAGTTACTACCTTGTAAGCACAAGCCAGTCATTTTTGTCTCATACTCACCCTTAATCAATGTACAATAAATACTTATGAACGAGTTATAACGTGTTTACTGATTAAATAAAAACATATCTATAAACTATAAGGAGAGCCTTATTGTGATGTGGTACCCAAATTTATTCTGATCCACTTATATTTATAGCACAGCAGGGTGTGCTAGATCACACTGTATCCTGAAAAACTCATCTGACCATAGAGTTTAATGTGTAACACACACTAACCTGAGGACGTAGGTGACACTAAGGATGCAGAGCGGCTGACTGGGGTTGGGCCTGGACCTGGACGGCTGGACGCCGGGGATGACGGCACTGTGACTCTCCACCCAGACATAACCGCCGCTCCTCACCAGCATCCGGTACTGACCGCTGACGGACTGATTCTTCAGGCACACTGCAGGAACAGGGGAGGTCATCACAAGCGCGTAACTGCGTGCACGTGCGTGTTTGTCCCGTCAGCGCTTACAGTTTAGGTGGTTTTTGTTCAGGCAGCTTGTGTCCAGCGTGTGACAGAGATCGTAGATGGATCGGCCCAGCAGCTCCTCCGGCCTGTAACCCAGAAGAGAAGTCACTCTGCAGAAACACAAACACACAGAAGAGCAACCCTCAGACGTGCACGCATCACATTTAGCTTCTCAAGGAGAACTTCAGAATAAGAGGTCAAAACCTAAGCAGTTGGGGCGTGCTCTGATGGCGCAGCGGTAGTGAGCACGACCCAGGTACTTAGTCCTTGATGCGGCTGACCCGGGTTCGATTGCTGCAAAACCCCCCAGAGAAACAATATTAAAAAAACCTTAGCAGTTGCTTTTTTTCTAAAGCTTTATTTCCAGGTCAGACAATAAAGGTGAAATGTTCTTGAAAACCTGCAGATTGTTTAATTTCTCTACATAAGAAGTATAATCTTCATGTTCAGTAAACCTGGAGAACACGGTCGCATTTCTGGGTTGCACAGCTGAGGAAATTTGGAAAGTAGAGTTCAATAACAATGACATCCATAAAAACGGGCTCACGTTGAATGTGGTGCAGTTACGGTTGCGGCGCCGCAAGGAACCCAGAGAATTAAAAATCAATGTGTCCACTGACATCAGTCGCATGCGGTGACGGGTCCGGTTGCAAGAAGAAAGTTTGACCGGACGCCGCAGCGGTTACCGGATCAAGCTCCTGAATTTCACAAACCAAACAGGAAACGTTGGGCGCTAGACAGGATAACGCACCAACTTAGGTAGCTTGACTAGTGTAAACAATACGGCAACAAAGAAACACGAGCAAACAGAGGGGCTTTTGGGGGATGGATAACGAGCTTTGCCCTAAAAACAGAAAACAATGGCTGTTTTTTAATCATTTATGAGAGATAGCGACAGAAAGGACAATATGAGCTTCTGTTCTGGCCAGTGCCGTTGCCACAACTGGAGCCACAGCTGGCCTAAGAGCAGGGGTGCCGCCAGGAATTATAGGCCCATGACAAAAAAAATAATCAAAATCATCCCAAAAGCTCATATAAATAAAAAATGCTTTCTGGGGGCCCCTGTCAATCAGGGACCTTGTAATTGTCCTCATCTTTCCCCCCTATGCAATGCCCCTGCCTAGGAGCGGTGTAGGTTTGCAGAAAACCAGAACTGGATCAGGACCGCAACCCACACCGCGTTCAATGCATGACGGCACAAACAGATTCAACTTCAAGTCTTTTTAAGGACATCTTTCTGTAAATTTAAGTTCGATTTGAAGCCTAGAACACCTGGAACAACGTGATTGGTAGGTGTCTTTCATGTAGTCATCTTTAAACAACTTCATCACTGTGCCGTTTTATTACACAAGGATAATGACAGGCAGATCTACCATCTCTATGCAAAGATAAAATGATCGAGCGGTTACGGTTAGGAAAAGGCTGCAAGTGATTTTCTTTTCTGCTGCATCTCTAAAGCTAAATATGTATTCAGACTACTTCCAAGGTGCTCCACTTCTTTCAGGTGTTTTGCACGAATGCTACCTCAGTATGCATTTATAAATTAATTTATTCTTTAACTATTAATAATTAAGGTGCCTTGTGAAAGCTTCCCTGTTTAATTTTCACAGATTTCCATGTTAAAACCTAAAAATTGCTGTATTTTACTTAGATTTAATGTGGCAGACCAACATGAAGGAGTGCATAAGACAAAACAACTATGCACAGTTTTCATGCATTTATTTTAACAAATTAAAAACATGGCTTTTGTGGGCTATTAAGTTGTCCCGTCAACATGTCCACCCACTTGATCTGTGGATCTCTGCAGCTCCCTCAGAGTTACAATGCGTCTAGCAGCTGGTGGACGCCGTTGTCTTGGTAGGTTTTTATTTTGAACAGTTAGTCCTCTGCGAGACGTTCAAAGCTTAGTTTGTGGCTTTATAACCTAATTCCTCCACAATGTTATACCTGACCTGTTTGCTGTGTACCTCTGGCTTCATAATGCTGTTTTTTTCCCATGATGTCCTCTACCAAACCTCAGAGACTTCCACAGAGCAGGTGGATTCACCCTGAGACTAAACTCCACTATTCCATCTCCTCCATTTACTAATTAAGTGACAACTGGTTGCACAAGATCTTATGTAGAGGTATCAAAATAAAAGGGATTGAGCACAGATGCATGCAAAAAATTTGTCATTTTCTATGTCATGATTAGGCTCTACTTTGTGTTTGTCTATGACAAAAGAAACCTAATAAAATACATTGAAGTCTCTTATCTACTTATACAGTTAATGATTTCTGTTGGTGTTTTTCACACGCTCACTTTGCAGAGTCGTCTAGAAATGACAACAGCAACTGTGGTTGTGTCGTACATCACCTCATTTTCCGCTTACTGTGTTGCTTGCAAGCGTTGATCAAGTGCAGAAAAAGCTGGTTTGTGGTTTTAAGAGAAAGAAAATGTATAATGTAAAAAGCATTAAACTTTTCCGTTTAGCATTCTAACGCTATGAACTGAAAGTACCTGGAAGAGACGGGAGTCTTCTGTATGGTTGCACCATCTCTAGTATTTTTTGTCACGCAGAGTACCGCTTCCCCTCTCCCATCTGTTGTTGTTCATGGGGGGGGGGGGGGGTGTTTCCCACTATTCTGATTACTCATTGTGCTTTGTAAAATCTTCCCCTACTTATAGAGTCAAATCTGCAGATGTGTGTAACTCAGTCAAACTATAATTCCTGATGAGCTGAAGAAAAAAGCAATATAGTTAAAGATAAGATCAGTTACACAGCTACATCTCAATAATACAGAGTATTTTAGTCATTTAATTAAAAAAGCAAGACTGATATGTCATGTAGGGTGCTACACACAGAATGATGCGTTTTAAGAACTTATTTCTGCTAATTTTGAGGATTATATCTAATGAAACCCCAAAACATTGGTTTCTGTAATATCTCTTGACAGACAAAAAGGTTTCAAACAATGGGGAAAAAAAGTTATTTAAGGAAATATGCATATTATTATAACAGGGCGTCTTAGTTCTCTAAAAGGAAGCTATATTACAGTTGTAGACAGTCATCTGTGTAGCTACTGTACGATCCGGATGCAGACTGACAAGTTTAGGTGAGGTCAGAACCTCCCATCATGTTCAAATTCAGTCGTCAAAAAATAGAAATAATAAAATCTGTCAATAAAGAACTTATAGGTTAAATGTGGAAGTAATTAAAATTACAAATGTAGACCAAAAAGTGGAAATAGACAGAGATAGCATGTAAGAGATAAATCTAACCACTAAAATATGAGCCAAAATGCAGCGTGAGGCAATTTACCATCTTAACCACTGTGAAACCAGAGGGCACCACCAAGAGGTGGGTCTGACTCAGAACCGCACACAAACAAAACAAAACGCACGCCAAGGGAGTAAACTCAATCACAGCCACTTCTTCCATCAATGTCTTTGATTTATTTTAATCTGAATGCCACAAAAACAACATAAAGCCACATTACGAAGAACGTAAGACCTGTCAACAAATGTAAAATAGTCACATTTTAGAGAATAGTGACTTGTTTTTGATATTTGCTCTTCATTTATGTGCACCTTTTTTTAAAATTATTTAAGGTAAAGCGACTAAAGGCAGTGCAGGAACTACGACTGTCAGGCTACAGAATAACATCAATGAAGAGCATCTAACATGCACTAAAATTATCTAATGCACACAAATGGCATGTGTGTTGTTTAAAAACAAATATTTGTCGTATTCATTGAGGGCAGGCAGTGAAACATTTATATCATAACCCACCATAACAAAAAAAGCAACAATATGGCAATTTTGTGTGGCTGTTTAGCTGCTTCTTTCTGAGAACTCTTCTTCTCCTGCTGGAATTTCCTGCATTGCATATGCTCAGTAGTGACACCTGCTGTCTAAGAGGGAAATAAAGGGAAGCGTGGTGAGTCAAACCGTCCAGCGCCACCACCCTGAGGCCGTAATAAGGGAATATAATCTGCCATCAGAATATGTTCCGATGCTTATCTGGATGAATTGCTGCAGCGGAGCGTTGCAGAATGCAGCTCGAAGGGGGCTGCTCGTCAAGCTAATAACAGCTAGCTTTAGCTTTAATGTTGTTGGGGAGGTTTATAGCTGCGCTGATGCACGCTCAAGAGCTTTATTGACTTTTCTCTGTTGCGCTCCAACATCCGTGACGTACTGACCGTTACGCTGAAATGCGCTGACAGGAACCCTGAAAGGCATAACCCCTCCCCCAGAAATGTTTTTAAAAATGAACCCAAACTGGGCGCTTTCAAGAGATACACAGCTAAGTGTGGGGATGAGGGGCTGTGGTCAGGACGAGGGAAAGTGACATGCTGAAACATGGAGTGACCAGGGTGACATCAGGTGGTTTCGTCACAGATCTGTCTTTTGAGGGGGAGGATTTTTCACTCTCCTCGTCACCAGAGGTTGAGGAACTCTTTGTGGAGCCCAGCGGGCCTGAGCGTTAGCAGTTCAAGCCGCTGGTTCAAGGTGCTGACTCAGCAATGACCTAAGCCGGTGCTGCCTGATTCTGACTGAGATGCATTTAATCCCAAAAGTGGGGCAATGATGATGAAAGCATGTGAACCAATAGGAAAATTCAACTGCAATAGCCACTGTTCAACTCTAAGAGGGCAGCACCAAGATGGGTTTAAGACAAATATTGCAAAACTAAACAAGTTCTCAAGTAAAAAATTGCATACTGACATCTAAGTGGCACTCTTAATCCATGTTTATACATATAAAGATACACAGGAAGTATTAAGTACTGCAGGACTTTAAGCAACATCATACAACATGTCGCTGCAAGCTAGAAGACCAGCGCTAAGGCTAACTACAACAGTGATAGTAGAGATTTCAGAGCAGAGTATCTGTCTATTTAGTAACTCGGTTGTCAATCAAAATTCAATTAAGTACAAAGAAATATGTCCTAATGTTTCACATATTGTTTTTAGAGAATTACAGAATGGTAACGTCTCACCAAACAAGTTCAGGAGAAATATCTGCTACAAAAACATGTTGCTGCATTCATGACCTTCACAGTCTATCATTAAAGCGACATTTTTACAGGAGAGGAGGGTAGAGCTTATCTTTGTATTTCACAATAAACTTCAAAACATGTAATTTATTCCAGGAGGTGATGCACCACAGAAGAAGCAGCAGAAGCAGAGCTGAATGGATGCTTGAAGAGGCGGTTCCAACAGCTGCTCCCCACCCATAGAAACGGTGGTTGGGGACTGTGTGGTTAAAGAAGTTTCTGTTAAAGTTTTCGTTAATATAATAATTATTGCAATCTAGGTCCCTCTGTGGTGCAGCGAGCCATATTTGATTCAGGGGACTTTGGTTCAAATCCTGGTTGTGTCTTGTGTAAAAACTCTGCTACCCCTGAATAAGGGAGCAGCCAAAAGGACTGAGCTTACTCCTTGCAAGTAATTTCATACCATTAAAGTAATAATTGCCTCGTTTATTTTTATTCTAAGGATTTAAAGTGTAACAATATAGTAGAACCCATAAAAATGGCTAAAACTTCCTTCATGCATTAATAATACAACGTGACAAGCCTGTCTGGGCAGTTGGTAAAACTGTACTGTGAAAAATGGATACAGTCCAAACCTAATGTTTCACTTCTGCTTTTCTTTCTGTTAAATAAAACAAACTATTTTCTGCTTTCATGTTTTTTTATCTTCTGTATAGATTTTTTTTTTTTTTGGGGAAGGGGGGGGGGATATTATATTCCAGCATGAATAGAAATCATGCTGCTGATAATGAGGAAAAAAAAACTTGCAACGGGGTCCTCAAATAGTTGTAAAAGGTCCTCGGTTTATTTGTCGTATAAAGTATTAATTATTTTTAAAAAAATCTATATTACATTATATCTGTTAAATACATAAAAATATATATTTAATAGACCAACATCTTCTTTACTGGGTCGTGGATTCACTTAAATACAATTAATCCTTAAATTAGTAAGTTAATGTATTGAGTTATTGTATCAATAGCTCTGACTAAGGGATCCAGATGTTATGTTGTGATTAAACTATAAGGCCTATGATGCAAGGCACCAAACCGCCGTTTTGGACTCAATTTATCACATGAGAACCAAATAGCCAATCACTTATGAACCCATCAGCCTCTCCGTGGGGTGAAAAGATCTGCTGCACACTGCTCCTCCAGAATGCGAGCTTTGGTAATCGGTTAAAGCCTCTAAAAAACCTTAAACAGCCTGAAAACACTGATTCCAAAAGTCACCACAAAGATGCTCTGTGTATATTGGGCCAAAGCCTTTGAGGTTAGGTGACTCACGTGTAAAAGCAATGGACTCTTAAGCTGTGGTGGAAAACACAAGCGAACTAAGTTAAATTTATCTTAATTTATCATTTAGGTCCTAAATTTGAAGCTTAATATTCTTAAAAGTTGTTTAAACTAATAGAAACCTTGTTGCATATTGAGCTACAGCCCGCTGTGGCCTGAACTGAGTTTACGCACCTCTGGTCGCAGTATGTGAACCTCATGTCCATGCCGTGCTGGCTGGTGAAGGTGTGCGTGCTGAGGAGGGTGTGCGAGAGCGGCAGAGGTCTGCAGGTCAGCAGCAGGCAGGAAACCGAAGAAGAGGCGACGCACAGCTTCACTCTGCCCTGACAGTGGAGCACCTGAAGCCACAGAGAGCACAGTTATCCCAGCGTCAGAAACCGGCGGCCAACGAAGCGTTCCTGCTTCTCGCCGACCTTCCAGGTGGTCGACTTGAGGTTGCCCACTCTTCCTCTGTGAGTCAGAGCACTTTTTATCCTCATCACAAAGTCCCTCTTCTGACTGCACCCAAGTTCTGAAGAGAAAGAAACGCTCATTTATTACATAAATTCTTTACACAAGTTTACAGCTAATTAATTAGGGTGTACAGCAAAATAAAAAATCCAGAATTCAGCTTTACTGAAAAATTAGAATATTATGCAAGCCCTATATAATATTGTAAAATTGACGATAAGCTCCAGAAGAGCTACTCTACAGATGTCCAGAGTATAATATGAAAGCATATTGTTGGAAAGTTGAGTGTAAGGAAAAACTCAATTAGAAAACGTCCACCAGAAACACATTAGCAGTGAAACATGCTGTTCGCCTCAATGACCAGATCCTCTGTGGAGGTTCAGCTAAAGTCAGTTTGGAGGTCAATCAAGCACAGTGATACCACGGTCTTTAAAGCAGGAAATTGTCATTTTGGCAGTGTGGATAGGTGCCAAGTCCTGTTGGAAAATTAAATCAGCATCTCCGATAAGGCTTGTCAGCAGACAGGAGCATGAAGTGGCTGCTCTGACTGTGTACTTGGTAAAATGTAGTGACCCAACCCCAGCAGATGAAATCATCCCTGACTGAGGAAACTTCATACTGGGCCTGAAGCAACCTGGATTCTGTGCCATCTTCAGTCTTCCTGAAGACTCGGAGACTGTGATTACCCCAAAATATTAACATTTATTCTCATCTCAGACGATGACTTTGCACCACTGGGGGACAGTTCAGTCCTTTTCCCTTCCGAGCTTAGGTGAGATGCTTCTGATGCTGTCTCTGGTTCACTGACTGAACACCAGGAAATGCTGCAGCTGTAGCCCATGTCCTGTGTGTGTGTGTGTGTGTGTGGCAGTCCAAGCTCTGATTCTAGCTTGTGTTTGTTATTTTCTCTGCACTTTTTCCTTCCACCAAATTTTCCAATAATGTGCTTGGATACAGCTATATATATATATATATATATTGTGGAGGGGTCCAATGACTGTCAACCTTCAACAGTATTTTAAATTACTCTGTAATAAAATATTTTTTTAATCAGCTTTATTTCACATCATTTTCTGTGAAGCTGGATTTAGTGTTTTCATCATACGTAAGCCCTAATCATTCGCTTTAATTCTCTTTTGAGATCAGTAACTGAAATAAATAAAGGTTCTAATTTATCCAGATGCACCAGCGCTTTATTAAGTGTCAGGAACGAATAGCTAAAAACGAGCACACCAACCTGCTGTCAGACGTAGATTATGTCTGATTTCCTCATGATCACATGGGTGAGTATACTCAAAGATGTTGTGCCCCATCAGCTCAGTCTGCTAGAAAACAAAGAGCTAATTGACCCTTAAAACCACAAGTGGTGAAGGCTGTAAAACATGTCGTCTGCAGGCTCACCTGGCTCAGGCCCATGTACTTGCTGACGTTGTCCGACAAGAAGATCATGTCTCCTGTGGTGGACAGCACCATGAGAAATCCCTCCAGGATCTTCAGGTACATCTTGGTTTCATCCAGGGGAGCGATTTCCTCCGTCTCAAACAGACGTCCCTCGCCCGCTTCAACCCCGCGGGGGTATCTCACGGCGTGTCCGAGCTCCGCGTTGGACCCGGCACTTTCTGTTTCTACCACAGAGTCAGAGATTCTTTGGTGAGTTTATAGAAATGCGTGCTTCTGCGAACTATGCAGAGCAAAGGATGTGGTGTATTTTTGTAACGTCCACGTATGCACAAGTCTGTTCAAGGTGTGAAATAATACTTCCTATTTCTGACACCTAAGAGATTTTCTTTATCGGCTTCCTAGCAGAAAGATTGCAGGAGTTCAAATCTGGTTCCCCGGATGAATCCTGTACTTATGAGTCAGAGATCCATTTGAACTAAACGGTACTTTGGACAGAAATTAAGCATTATCTGCTCTTTCTTAAATCCTGCTTCCTCCAACCAATTTATCTTTGTTTCTGCACTGACTACATTATTACATTTTTCATGCATATACCGCTCCACATAATACACTGACTGATGTAAAGCGGGGGTCAAAGAAGGGGAACGGCTGTTTTCACCTCTGAGGAGCGCCTGCATGCGTATGAAGCTCAGGGTGAGGCGGATGATGGAGGGTTTATCTAGGTGGGCCCTGACGGAGGCCTGAAGCGGCAGGAGGCGCGACAGATCCCCAAACACGTCGGACTCCACTCGGCGCCTCCGCCGAGCCGCCTCACGGCTGATCGCTCTGCAGGTAGCAAAGAACAGACAGAAAAACAGGATGAATCTTGGTACTGCTATCGAAAAGATTTCCTTAACCAGGTTTTATACTGTCATTTAACAAATCTGTATCATTATTATTATTATTATTTTATTTATTTTTTTTATTATTATGGAGAATCAGGTAAACATTTTAATTAGTTCTTCAAAATTCAAATTAAAGCTACAATAAAAAAAACTATTATCAAATTCTAACGATTTAAAGAACAACGAAAAAAAACATTTATATTTACATAAATTATATATAAAAAAGAATTATAAGTTAATGAAAGTAATTTAAAAAAATAGTTTTAAATACTGGAAGAATGTTTACAAAAAGAAATTAGGAGAAAAGGTACCATATAATGGCAATTAAGTAAATCAAAAGTATTCTTAAATATATAAAAATGACAGAAAAAGAAATAAAGGAAATTAAAAATCAGTTATGAAAAAAAACATTTAAAGCAAACTAAACTAATTCAAAACAAATTTTGAATTTTTAAGTGGTGTATCGGTATATTAGTACCATCAAGAGCTCTCTGGACACCAGTGTCATGTTAGTGCTCAGAGTTTTTGCATCGGCACTTTTTTACAAAATATTCTGTTCATCACAGACAAACTGTTCCAAATTCACCACAACTAAAAAAAAACAAAACAAAAAAAAAAAACGAAAGATTTACCTTCTCTTCTCCTTGTCGGCCGTCATGGCGCCCTGCGGAGCTCTCCAACTGGCGGCATGGTGGGAGGTTGTCGGTAATGATGCTGATAGAGGTTCACACAGCTCAGATAAATTAAGTGTAACCTCTCCCCTCCTGCGAGCAAATAATCATGCAGGTCTTCAAAGTCTGAGACGTGATAGGCCAGCTTGTCAGGAAAAGCACAAGGTTATTCCCTCCTTCCGCTCCTCCCTTTTCAGTCATCAAAAAAGAAAACTTCTTCAGCATCCCACAGATTTGCCTCCAAAGTCCAATAACACCAAATAATTTCATAAGAAATAAAAGCAAAAGAGAAAAAAAGAAGACAGAGTCGTCTGGGATGGATGTAGACAGCTCAGTGTTTTATTGGAATCAGACCAGACGGGGGACTAGCCCGGCTGTTGCACTACATTTTTGGCACAGAGTAAAAGATAAGAGTGACCAGGAACAGCCGTACCCCTGGGTGCACGAAGCGTCACTACACACTGACTCTACTGCACAGACAAGCAAACCGGCCCGTCTTCAGCTCACTGTACAAGAAACGCGACGAACCGTCCCTCATGGTGTGTGCATGTGTGGTTCAGAGAAAGAGAGAGACAGCGAAGGGGGGGAGAGGAGGAGGGAGCAAAGGGGGAGAGAGTCGGTGAGTGCTGTGGGTTTGAAGTGAGAGGTAATTCAGCTGCTGGTTCACCAAGTTTCCTAACAACCGGCTGTAACAGACTTATAATGGTATAGTTATAGTTTTACACATACAGGTTTTTATCCTCCAGATACACTTTACAATAATAATAATAATAATTAATATAATAATAAAAAAGAAAGAGAAATAAGAAAGAAAAGCCATTTTGAAAAAAATAAAGCAGCAGTTTTTGGCTGAGAGGGACAGAGAAGCAAGGAAAAGAGGAATTGCTGAAAGGGAAGAGGGGCAAAACATTGGTGGTTGCTGTAGATACAGAAATGCAGAAAACGAAAGGTTGCACACGACGCGGAGGAGGTCAAAGTTCACACATTCATGCGCACAAAAATGTACATTCACAATACTTTGAGAAAAACAAAAAAGAAAAAGAACGAAAGAAAGAAAGGGGCCAACACATTCATACCGGCCGGCAGGGCTCTGAAACGCAACAGACGGATGAAACAGCTGGACAGTTTTTCTCTGCTACACAGGCCGCCTGTAACACTTTGCTCCTCGTAATTAGTTCAATAGCCTGTAACATTCACTGTACATACGCCGCCTTGCAAAGGCATTCATGTCCCTTTTATGTTTCCCCCTCCTGACATTTATCAACCACAACTTTCAATGTATTTCAATTGGATTTTATGAGAAGGGCCAACACAAAGTAGCATCACTGTGAAGTGGAAGGAAATTATAAATCATTCTCATTCAATGTTTGGCAGATAAAAATCTGAAAGGTTTGTGTTCAGTGGCTTTTACTCTAATGCGCCTAAATAAAATGCAAGAGTTTCCAAATTAGTGAATAGAGTCCACTTACGTGTAATTCAACCTCACAGATATGGTGTTCAATGCACCATAAATCTGGTCTTTAACACAGAGTGGTGAGAAGGAAGCCATTGTTGAACGAAGAAGTCTGGGAGATGAGATGGATGCAGATCTTTAACTTTAAAGTCAGAGTAGGCCTGGTGCACTATCTAGTTTTTCTTTGTTTCATTTGAGGCAGTTAGCCCAAAATAAAGCCCATTTTTTATCCAGGCAGCTTTTTGAAACCCTAATCCATGAATTTGTTGTATCTAGGCTGGATTACTGCAACATGCTCTATTTTGGGGCTATCATTAGGCGCATGCAGGTTGTGCAAAACATGCAGCGTGACTTTTAAAGGGGACATTTCATGCTTTTTACTTCCTTTTTACATTTAAATCATTCAGTTAAAGTGGAACTGCAATGCTTTGGTCTGAATTCCTCGTTATTGTTGCCCCTCTTTTACCCCCGTTCTGAGGTTCGTCTGAGAGCAAGCCGGTCTAAAAGGCGTTCCACTCTGCCCTGTTCGGCCATTTTTCTAATATCCTGGTGGACGGTGTAATGAACAACCGTAGCTCCGGCATCCTTCAGCTTGGACTACAAAAACACAGTGAAAAATCAAAATGGTGGATTCACGAAATTGGTAAGTCAGAGGTCCATGACCTTGTCTAGCAGCTCCGCAGCAAATACTGTGAGATAATTGTTCAAAAAATGTAACAGAGAACACTGAACGGCTTGAAATGTATGACCCAAACAAAATATAATGATATCTACGTAGCACCTGGAGTGACTACGTTCAGATTTTCTGCACTCATAGAAACTCCAGGTACACAACAAAATGTATTTATAGGCTAAAAAAGTGGATTTTGCATGATAGGTCCCCTTTATTTGGAACAAGAAACTCTGAGCACATTATCCCCATTTTGACGTCACTTCTTTGGCAACAGGTACATTATTTTAAGTTATTTAATTTGCTTTTAAATCCCCTAATTGAACACTCCCTTAGGAGCTCTTCAATGTGCCTAAAACCAGGCTTAAACTTAAATGCGACCGTGCTTTCTCCAAAGCTGCCTGCAAGTTTTGGGATGACCTGTCCTTGCATGTCAGACAAGGCCTCGACTCTTTCTGAATTTAAGGATCATCTTAAAATGTAATTTTTAGCTTAAGCCTTTTGCACTTCCTGGGAGGTTAACTTACTAATTCAACTTATCTGTTTTTCTGTTATTATTTGTGTCATCTACAGATCTTTGTAGACTTTGGCTGTTTTTAAAGTGCTTTTTAAATAAAGGTGGTATGGAATTGTAAGTCCTGTTTGCCGTTTTTCTTCTTCTTTGTCTTCCGATCCGGGATCGGGTGGCGGGGGTAGGGAGGGCCAGACTTGCCTTTCCCCAGCCACTTGGGCCAGCTCCCCAAGGCGTTCCCAGGCCAGCTGAGAAACATAGTCCCTCCAGCGTGTCATGGGCCTTCCTTTGGGCCTCCTCCTGTAGTTTTATTTTCTGATTTTGCAGCAAACCATGTACACGGCAATCTCTGTCTGACTGAAATTTACTGTTCTGACGGTTGTTTTTGTTCCCCTGCATGTCACATCTCTATAACGAAACATGGTGGTGGTAACATTATGCTGTGGGCTTGCTCCCCTTTAGCGGGAACAGGGAAAGAACCTGCTCTCGTCAGATCAGACCCAAACTGAAACGTTTAGGCCAACATGCAAAACTGTATGTGTGATGGAAAACTAACAGTCTCACATCACCCTGAACACACCACGCCCACAGTGAAACTTGGTGATGGCAGCATCATGCTAAGGGGACGCTTCAGATGGAGCTAAATACGGAGTGAGCGTAGGAAAGAAGCTGAAAAAGGCTTTACATTGCCGTGGAGTTTATCCTTCCAGCATCAAGACGACCCTAAACACCATGGGATGGTTTATATCGGAGCTCATTCACACCTTGGAACGGCCTAATTAAAGCCCGGAGCTAAAACCCATTGAGAATCAATAGCAAGGCTTGATAATTGAGGCTCACAGACACCCTCCTTCCAAAATGACTGCGCTTGAGCTATTTTGCAAAGAATGGGTAGAACTGTCAGCCTCTAGATGTGCAAAACCATCAGAGACATACAATAAGTCACCTGCAGCTGTATATGCAGAGGAAGATGCTATTGACTTAGGGATGCTGCATACAAAAGCACAAATTCTATCGTTTATCACTTTCCTTCCACTTTACAAGCATCCGCTCACTTTGCGTTGGTCTGTAACACAAAATGCCACAAAACTACATCAAAGATTGTGGCTGTCACCTAAAAACTACGAAAAAAGCTCAAAGGGTGCGAACGCTTTTGCAAGGCGCCGTACGGAGGACATGATAGTCAAAGATAGTGTGATAGTCAAAGCAATTTCACCCAAAAATCCAAACAGAACAATACATTTTTTTAAAAGAATAAAACAAAAACAAACAAACAATAAAATATATAGATAGTCATGGTATTGCACAAAAGGGTGTTTGGCCCTAAATGGTCCACAATAAGGACAGTAATAACACAGGAAGGGTGCTTGTCCATGCGCTACGACGCCCCCCTTTACTAGCAGACGATACCGACACGATACAGCCACTCGACACAGGCTATGTACAAGCCTTCGCACCGCCGCTCCGTGCGTGTGTGTGTGTGAGTGTGTGTGAGTGTGTGTGAGTCGGTGCTGGTTAGAGAAGCCGTGTGAGCGTATCCGTCTGTCTGATCGGTGAGCAAAATGAGGGCGTGTATTTGTGTGAGAGCGGTGTGCGTGTTCATATTTAATTTCATAGTCATATTCATAATAAAAACCCAGGCAACAAGAACGACACAATGCAAGTAAATAATGCTCCAAAAGTAACAACAACCAAGAGCTTCAAATGGAAAAGATTGACAGAGAGAGAGTGTGTTCTGGATCCGCTGAGTGTAAGCATGCCGGGTGTTAGTGTTGCCTGATAGGTGTGTGTGTGTGTGTGTGTGTGTGTGTGTGTGTGTGTGTGTGTGTGTGTGTGTGTATGTGTGTGTGTGTGTGTGTGTTAGGTCTGCGTCTCCTCGGGGGCGCAGTAGGAGAAGTCCTTGAACTCCTCCTGGTTGATCTGTCGGATGATGGTCTCGTCGGTGGGCGTCAGCACGGGCTCCTCCTTGGTGAAGTCCTGGTCGAAGTTATTCACATCTCGCTTGGTTTTCTGCACACACACACACACACACACACACACACACACACACACACACACACACACACACACACACACACACACACACACACACACACACAAGTGCAGGAGTCCAAGTAAGACACTTTAATATGGAATCTGATGATCAGCAAATTACACCACAGCAACACCTCCTGATCATAAAGACTAACTGCACTTCAATGGAGACTGCTTCTGTACAGTTAACCCAAAACCTGTGCCTTATTGTTGGTTGAAACCTGTACCCCTCTGATTTGTGGTAAAAGCTTAAAAAATTATTGTGCTGACTCGTGCTGAACGATTTTGGAAAAGAATCTAATTGTGATTTTTTTTATCTCAATATTGCGATTTAATGCCATTTTTTTTCAGAATCAGAATCAGACATACTTTAATAATCCCAGAGGGAAATTACTTTTGTTACATGCTCCAGATATACACACATTTATATATATATATTTACAACATTCCACACAAGTAATATAAATATATACATATACAAGTCAATATATATATATATATATATATATATATATATATATATATATATATATATATATATATATATATATATATATATATATATATATATATATATATATATATATATACAGTGCAAAGAATGAATAAATGTCAATTACAGAGGGGGGTGTCTGAATCACAACTGAATCATCAAACTGAATTTCAGTTAAATTTATGTCTTTTTAAACATATACAAACAACAAATCAATCTGTTTTATCGCTGTCCAGACTAGGTGCTAAAAGACCCACTGCATTCTGACTACGATATATTTAAACCAAAATTGCGATTTGATTTTGACTTTTCTCTGCATTAACCACAAGCAACAAAATTGGCCTCTAGATAAAGATGTTTGTAAACAAGGACTATTTAAAACAAGAACTTTTATTGTTTTTTTAATCAGAATATTATTCAAGAGAACAGCTTTTAATTGATTTGGACATCAATCCTTGTTGAACATAAAGTGCAGCCAACAAACAAGTCTATGTATTAAACTGATTGACCGCTACTTAATGCTATGGTGAGATTCCTGAAAGTTTCTGGTAAAACAGTATGATTATATAAACTCTAAAACAAGTAATAAAATTAGATTATCTCACTGCTGCAACTGTCTTCCCTTCCATGTGGAGGCAAACCCACATTAAACATAATTATGACACCTAAAGGACGCGTCTGATTCACTAATTGTTACAAAAAATTGCGTTTTTAAATTGCGATTATATTGCAAATGCAATTAATTGTGCAACCCTAGTGCTGACCAGAGCAACCTTATTCTTATCTGACCAATTCCCACATTTACAGCTTAAGCCCCAGCAGCTTTTGGTAAAATCAGCACATTTATGGTTGTGATGGTAGGACAGAAAAAGGATTTCCTGTCCTACCATTGTAGCATTTTTTGACTTGCACACGTCTGTGTTCTTGAACTGCATGTTCTCTTGTCTTTCCAATTTTGCACAGCGAACAGTAAAGGCACACTGTGTGTCAACACATTTATATGTGACGAAGAGAGGCAGTTAACATTTTATATTGTTATAAAATGTTAACTGTTGATTTAATTAAAAACTCAAATTAAAACGTGCCCCTTTCAAAAAATTTGCAGTGTGACATCATGCAACTGCAACGAAAGATAAATTGATTTTAAGGCGTTGTGTGCATCTATTAAATATCGGTGTTAATAAGGGTGGGGTCAGCACAAATGATGCAACATCAAGTGCAAAACATTAAAGCCTGGCTGGAGATAATTGCTAAATATTCTTGATTTGCTCCTTTACCTGTGTGGCGATACGTCTTAATTTATCCTCTATGTTTGTCGCCCCCTCCTGGATCTTTTTTTTTTTTTAAATCACTTTATATTTTTTTGATACCATTTATTAGTAACAAGATTTCGCCTTGCAATCTATTTGAAAAGTATCATTAATTTATTTTCAATGTTTACATTACTAGGCCTTTTGCTTAGAACAGTAAACATATGATAAAAACCAAATGGGGTTTTATCATATATGTTTGGTAAAGGGCTATTTCAAAGCATATTTTACATATGGACCAACTTAGATTAGTCGAAATTAAAAAAATAATTCTCCATAAACTAAATATTTAATGTGATTTAATATCTTCATTTGTTTATAAACCGTCATCATGTTGCAATCTAAACGAGAGAAAACCGCTTTAAAACTCCTGATTGAGGAGGTCTTTTTTCTGATCCCTTTAAATTTCTCTCCCAATAAGCCTGCACCAGCATCGTTTAAACATGCACATTCTTAATTTTTCATAAATTGAAGTTTTTTTCCCCTCCCTGGGCTGTCACCTTACCGTGGTGGAGGGGTTTGAGTGTCCCAATGATCCTAGGAGCTATGCTGTCAGGGGCTTTAAGCCCCTAGTAGGGTCACCCAAGGCAGACAGGTCCTAGGTGAGGGACCAGACAAAGCGCAGCCCAAAACTCCCCTTATGATGAGTACAATCATTGGACCTCGTGTTCCCTCGCCCGGACGCGGGTCACCGGGGCCCCACTCTGGAGCCAGGCCTGGAGGTGGGGCACGTTGGCGAGCGTCTGGTGGCCGGGCTTTTGCCCATGGAGCCCGGCCGGGCTCAGCCCGAAGAGGCGACATGGGTCCCCCTTCCGATGGGCTCACCACCTGTCGGAGGGGCCAAAGGGGTCGGGTGCAATGTGTAACGGGTGGCAGTGGAGGGCGGGGACCTTGGCGTTCCGATCCTCGGCTGCAGAAGCTGGCTCTTGGGACGTGGAATGTCACCTCTCTGGTGGGGAAGGAGCCTGAGCTTGTGCGCGAGGTTGAGAGGTTCCGACTAGAGATAGTCGGACTCACCTCGACGCACCGCTCTGGCTCCGGAACCAGTCTCCTTGAGAGGGGCTGGACATTCTTCCACTCTGGAGTTGCCCATGGTGAGAGGCGCCGAGCTGGGGTTGGCATACTTGTTGCCCCCCATCTCGGTGCCTGCACGTTGGGGTTTTCCCCGGTGAACGAGAGGGTGGCCTCCCTCCGCATTCGTGTGGGGGGACGGGTTCTGACTGTTGTTTGCGCTTATGCGCCAAACAGCAGTTCAGATTACCCACCCTTTTTGGAGTCCTTGGAAGGGGTACTGGAGAGTGCTCCTCCTGGGGACTCCCTCGTTTTGCTGGGGGACTTCAACGCTCACGTGGGCAATGACAGTGGGACCTGGAGGGGCGTGGTTGGGAGGAATGGCCCACCTGATCTGAACTCGAGTGGTGTTTTGTTGTTGGACTTCTGTGCTCGTCATGGATTGTCCATCACAAACACCATGTTCAGGCATAAGGGTGTCCATATGTGCTCTTGGCACCAGGACACCCTAGGTCGCAGTTCAATGATCGACTTTGTTGTCGTTTCATCTGACCTGCGGCCGCATGTCTTGGACACTCGGGTGAAGAGAGGGGCGGAGCTCTCCACCGACCACTACCTGGTGGTGAGTTGGCTCCGATGGCGGGGGAGGAAGCCGGTCCGACCGGGCAGGCCCAAACGCACTGTGAGGGTTTGCTGGGAACGTCTGGCGGAGTCCCCTGTGAGGCGGAGCTTTAACTCCCACCTCCGGGAGAACTTTAAACACGTCCCGAGGGAGGCGGGGGACATTGAGTCTGAATGGACCATGTTCCACGCCTCTATTGCTGAGGCGGCTAGTTGGAGCTGTGGCCGCAAGGTTGTCGGTGCATGTCGTGGCGGCAACCCTCGAACCCGCTGGTGGACACCAGCGGTGAGGGAAGCCGTCAAGCTGAAGAAGGAGTCCTATCGGGCTTTTTTGGCCTGTGGGACTCCGGAAGCAGCTGATGTGTACCGGCAGTCGAAGCGGCAGGCGGCTCGGCTGGTCGCCGAGGCAAAAACTCGGGCGTGGGAAGAGTTCGGAGAGGCCATGGAGAAAGACTTCCGTACGGCTTCGAAGCGATTCTGGTCCGCCATCCGGCGTCTCAGGAGGGGGAAGCAGTGCAGCACCAACACTGTTTACAGTGGGGGTGGTGTGCTGCTGACCTCGACTCGGGACGTCGTGCGTCGGTGGGCGGAATACTTCGAAGACCTCCTTAATCCCACCAACACGTCTTCCATTGAGGAAGCAGAGCCTGAGGACTCTGGGTCGGGTTCTCCCATCTCTGGTGCTGAGGTTGCCGAGGTTGTTAAAAAGCTCCTCGGTGGCAAGGCTCCGGGGGTGGATGAGATCCGCCCTGAGTACCTTAAGGCTCTGGATGTTGTGGGGCTGTGTTGGTTAACGCGGCTCTGCAACATTGCGTGGACATCGGGGGCAGTTCCCCTGGATTGGCAGACTGGGGTGGTGGTCCCCCTATTTAAAAAGGGGGACCGGAGGGTGTGTTCCAACTACAGAGGAATCACACTCTTAAGCCTCCCTGGTAAGGTCTATTCAGGGGTTCTGGAAAGGAGGGTCCGTCGGATAGTCGAATCTCGGATTCAGGAAGAGCAGTGTGGTTTTCGTCCTGGCCGTGGAACACTGGACCAGCTCTATACCCTCAGCAGGATTCTTGAGGGGGCATGGGAGTTTGCCCAACCAGTCTACATGTGTTTTGTGGATCTGGAGAAGGCATTCGACCGTGTCCCTCGGGGGATCCTGTGGGGGGTACTCCGGGAGTATGGAGTACCGGACCCTTTAATAAGGGCTGTCAGGTCTCTGTACGACCGGTGTCAGAGTCTGGTCCGCATTGCCGGCAGTAAGTCGGACTCGTTTCCGGTGAGAGTTGGACTCCGCCAAGGCTGCCCTTTGTCACCGATTCTGTTCATAACTTTTATGGACAGAATTTCTAGGCGCAGCCAAGGTGTTGAGGGGATCCGCTTTGGTGACCTTAGGATTGCGTCTCTGCTATTCGCGGATGACGTGGTCCTATTGGCTTCATCAGGGCGTGATCTACAGCTCTCACTGGAGCGGTTCGCAGCCGAGTGCGAAGCGGCCAGGATGAAAATCAGTGCCTCCAAATCCGAGACCATGGTCTTGAACCGGAAAAGGGTAGAGTGCCTTCTCCGGGTTGGGGAGGATGTCCTGCCCCTAGTGGAGGAGTTCAAGTATCTTGGGGTCTTGTTCACGAATGAGGGGAAGATGGAGCGGGAGATCGACAGGCGGATTGGTGCAGCGTCTGCTGTGAAGCGGGCGCTGTACCGATCCGTTGTGGTGAAGAGAGAGCTGAGCCAAAAGGCGAAGCTCTCGATTTACCGGTCGATCTACGTTCCTACCCTCATCTATGGTCACGAGCTTTGGGTCGTGACCGAAAGAACGAGATCCCGGATACAAGCGGCTGAAATGAGTTTTCTCCGTAGTGTGTCTGGGCTCTCCCTTAGAGATAGGGTGAGGAGCTCAGTCATCCGGGGAGGACTCAGAGTAGAGCCGCTGCTCCTCCACGTCGAGAGGAGCCAGTTGAGGTGGCTCGGGCATCTGGTCAGGATGCCTCCTGGACGCCTCCCTGGAGAGGTGTTCCAGGCACGTCCCACCGGGAGGAGGCCCAGGGGAAGACCCAGGACACGCTGGAGGGACTATGTCTCCCGGCTGGCCTGGGAACGCCTTGGGGTTCCTCCTGAGGAGCTGGCCCAAGTGGCTGGGGAGAGGGACGTCTGGGCCTCCCTACTGAAGCTGCTACCCCCGCGACCCGACCCCGGATAAGCGGAAGACAACGGACGGACGGACGGACATTTTTGATTTAGCTGCTAGGATTGGAGTCAGAAAACTTGCTCACACTCAGGTTTCTGTTTTTCTGCATTTATCCAGGCTGGGAAACTCAAGACCGCACCAGAACCCTGATTTTAGGACTTTTTTAGAGCCACAAAATAAAAATTTAATCCAAATGCCTTAGCGACTGTATTTCAGAGGGTGTTCCTGGCCCTTTTTTTTTCTCCTCACAGACTCTCCACCTCAACGTATAGCCGATCAACAGTAAGTCACAAACTTGTGCGATTACGCTGCATTAATCTTTGTGCATTCACAGTTGAAATTAATTTGCTTTGAAGCGCGTGAGTCTCTTACAATCCGGGGCTTGAACGGTGGTTTGACTTTTCTCTGCTCAAGCAGCACCCAGTCGATCTCCCTGAAGAAGGGGTGGGTCTTGATGGCCTCCTCGCAGCCCTGGGTCACGACGCAGCCCAGACGTTTGGCCGGGTTCTTCGTCATGAACTGAAAAAACAAAGATGGAGACCCACAGATAAATTTGACACGTCCCGGATGTGGCTGTGCGCCTAGGTTTGGCAGGCTGGGTGAGCTGATGGATGGATGGATGGATGGATGGATGGATGGATGGATGGATGGATGGATGGATGGATGGATGGATGGATGGATGGATGGATGGATGGATGGATGGATAATAAAAACACTTAGGCTACGTTCACACTGCAGAGAAATGTGGCCTGAATCCGACTTTTTAGTCCATATGCGACCCATATTCGTCTTTTTCATGGCAGTGAACGGCCCAATTCAGATCTTTTCACCCCCCCAAAAAATCCCGATTTGTGCCACTTCCATATGTGGTACTAATTCGGATAAGTATCACTGTCAAATCTCTCGCTACACGTCCAAACACAGCAGCAGCATTTAGCGCTCCATAGACGACCGTTAATAGCTGCGCTGCTTCCTTCTGGCCTTATTTAGTCTCGCTATGGTCTAAATATCATCGGCTCCCATTGCTCAACAGCTTTCTAATAATAACAACAAGGAGAGATGCCAGCCAGTATCCGCGTCTTTTTTTTTTTTTTTTACAAAACTTTATTGAACACTTCTAGAGACAATTACATTCACCGTTACTTCTGTAAACAGCGCACTGCTGTCTGACGTCTCCTTCTGTTATCGGCGCATGCAGGTCTCTTTGCAGTCTTGAACCGTTCAGACAGGCGTATGATGGCGGCCCCTTTTAATAGTAGTGTGAACGGCCACACCAAAAAAATAAATAATCTGATTTCAGAAAAAAATCGGAATTGAGCATCAAGACCCGCAGCGTGAACGTAGCCTTAGACTCCAGACAAATCTGAGGTGCTAAGAGTCGTGACGTACCGCCCGAAGAATGGACACGGCCTCCTTGCTGAGCCACACGGGGTACAGGACGTCATCGTGGAGAATGGACTCGAACAAGTCGTCTTCGTTATCGGCCTCGAACGGCGGCTGTCCGGCCATCATCTCATACATCAGCACGCCCAGAGCCCACCAGTCCACAGAGGCTCCGTACTCAAGCTCCTGCAGGATCTGAAAACAACAAAACGACACGGTTCAACGAGGAGGACGGCTGCCCAGAGCATACGCTGCTCCTCTGACCTTCTGCTGCAATAAGCCACTGTTTCAAAACATGAATATTAGCACTTTAACTTCACCACGTTTTAGGTGATTAAGAAATCCATTCATGATATGCTTTATAAGTTATTCTTTTTGCTTTAGAGAGATCTTGAATTTCCAGCTTTTCTGGAAATTAGGTGGAGCTCAACTGAACATCTTGAACGTTTGCATAAATGACCGTTAACTGCATTTTGAAAAGGCAAAGCCAAGAATAGAGGGAAACAATCTAGACGTGGCCACAAAGAGGGAACCGCAGGTCTCAAGTCGTCTGCTGCCTCTAACAAGGTTTTCTTCCAGGAAGGCCCTGTTTTAGAGCCATCCTTCTTCATAATAACTCTTACTGTTTACTTGTTCCTGCCTGAGAACAGAATCCACACAGCACAATGCTGCCACCACCATGTTTAACAGTGAGGATGAGGATGATTCTCCACCTGAGCTGTCAATATCTGCAACTGCTCCAGAGTAACATGGGGTTTGTTTACCTGACTCCGCCAGATGGATTTGCTCCGCATATCCATCTGGAAACCTTCCGTTGAAGTAATTTTGGGAAGGGGCGAAAATACTGGTTAGCTGATTGGCCTATGTTGGTGATAGACGGGCCAAATAAACCAATCAGATCAACGAAGCATATGACGTACTCGTCAACATGCTTCGTCGTCGCTCGTAACAGAACCACAAGCCAAGCTGCTCTTGCTGCTGCAGGTAAAGGCTCGTTAGCTCAGCAAAGAAATACTCTGTAATTCCGATAAAACTTGCTCGATAGCCACGCTAACGCTAGTTTCATCGGCTGAAGCCGCCATGTTCTTTAGACTGAACTGTCGCGCTTCTCGTTGCGTCACACCTCAACCCGCCTCAAAGCCAACGCTGATTGGACGTTCGTTTGGTGAACGGCTCCAAATTTTCTTTAACGGAGAGTAGCCAGACTGATCTGCGAGTTAAACCTTGAAAGCTCGCGAGATCAGGATGGTCTCACGAGTCTAGGGGTTTGTGGCCATAACGCTCCAAATCAACGCCGTACATGCCACCGTGTCTTGGTCTCTTTACAGCTGCGCCGAACTGTTTCCATTCACAGATAATGGACTGAACAGCACTCAGGGGGATGTCTAAAGTTTCATATGTCTGGAGAAAACATTTTTAATTAAATGAGCTATAAGTAAGGTATTTACTGTAAAATCAACCTAAATCATTCTCATTTCTCACCAGGGATGGGAGTAACATTCCCTATAAACAATGGGTCCTCTCCATCAACAATGTCTGAGTCTCGTTTTTCTCCTTTCAAACCTAGAGGTACGGTCCGTAACTTATTCGGTTCAGCGTAGCTCGCGTTTACTTCCTGGTACCTGAGCCAATCATATGAGAGTTCCCAGGGTTCCCTACACAGAGCATTTGGTATTTTATCTTGGCAAAAGAGCAGCAACTGGTTACAGACCAGAACTACAACAGAATACAAAATCATAGACCTGTCCTGTCTGAGTAAAAATTCAGTGGAGTTTTACAGCCGCAGGACCATTGGGTAAATGGCGGGTCTCTGTGAAAGCTATTGTGTATGTGTTGTTCTGATTTTAACCACTAGGTGTCATTATTACTTATTGTTCCTTTAAGGGTACCAGAGTGAAAGAAGGTATTTATAAATGTCCGCTATACTCAGATTCAGATTTTTATTTGTGGAAAATCTTTGAAAACCATGTATAATTTTTGCATTTAATTCAATTTACTTAATTGATACGAAAGGGTGATTAGATAATAATTATTAATTATAATAATTTTCGAGACGAGGGAGGAACACACGGAGGATTGTTGATTTATCTTCAAACAAGTTTGACCATTTTAAGTCGGAAACTCTAGCTGATGGACTTTATCTCACCTCAGGAGCGATGTAGTCAGGTGTGCCGCAGAAGGTGGTGGTGGTCACACCGTTCATGATGCCCTCCTTGCACATACCGAAGTCTGCCAGCTTGCAGTGTCCCTCTGCATCTAGCAGGATATTATCCAGCTTCAGGTCCCTGTGAGAGCAGAGGCGAGAGGGTGAGTAGTGTCTGCTTTAAATTAGTCAGGGAAGTCATACTGCAGGTAGTGGGAATGTCTGCAAAAATTATTTTTTTTATTTGTTCCACTCAAAATTATAAAAGTTTGAGTCAAGTTTGCTTATAAAATTATTGGATAATCAGCCAGCTCTACGGACTAAGCTGTGATTGGCTGAAAACGAATCGGGCTTTAGAGGCTTTTACCTGTAAATGACTCCATTCCGATGCAGAAACATCAAGGCCGAAGTGACTTCGGCGGCGTAAAAACGGGAGCGAGGCTCGTCAAACTTCCTGGATCTCTGAATCTGGAACATCAGGTCTCCTCCGTTCACGTACTCCATCACAAAGAATAAACGATCCTGCAGGCGGCAGACAGGCAGAAACGTGAGCCAAAGGCAAGCAGGCGAGCCGTCAATGCTCGGCACTTCCGTTGCTCCTACCCGTGTCTGGAAGCAGCAGTAGAGCTGGGTGAGGTAGGGGTGGCGGCGGGCCAGGGCCAGGATGCGCTTTTCTGTCATGGTGCAGTCCACGTCGTCGTCCTGAAGAATTACGTCTTTCTTCAAAACTTTGACGGCGTAAACTTCGTCTGTCCCCTTCTGCTCCGCTAACATCACCTGGTTACAGCAGAAAAAAAAACAAATATAATTCTGTTCAAGAGGGTTGAAAAAAAACTCAATTACATCCTCCGTTACATCAAGTCAGAAATATTTATGGTAAAATGAAAATAAAAATAATTGAAATAAAAAAAAAAACGTAACTTTTGAATGAAGGGCGTTGGTTTTATTCAGGGGGTCTAATTAAACTGGGGTTAATAGAAATATGTCAAACTTTAGGGGGTGGGAATATTTTTGTAAGACAGTAAAAAGTAAGAGAAAAAAATGCGATTTTTAAAAGGATGCTGTGAATTTACACAAATAGGAAAAGGTCCCAAAAGAGTAAAATGTGAAAGTTAAGAGTGGCAAGGTGAAACACAAGAATAGGATTTAAATCCAATATTTTCTGGACAAAAAAGTTGGGTTATGAAACTTTGACGGCCAAGAAAACTATCTGACCCTTAAAAACGTGTTTCTCTTTGATTTGGACAGATTTAAGGCGACCGAATCCTTCCTCAAATTAAAATCATTTTAAGAAACTACCATTAAACTGTTAAAAATCAAAGTCTTACTGAGTCTTATTTATGTTTGCACTACCTGCGTTGTTGTTGCCAATTAATCACAGGAACACTTATAAGGCCATTTTCCTCTTTAAAAGTGAGAACAAATATTTTTTATTTTAAAATATCAAAAACTTTTGCCAACTTTCTTACTAGGAGTTTACATCCAAGCTAAAGCACCAGAAGGTCAGCAAAATTGCAAAAGAAGAAAGAAAAAAAAACAAGAGCCTCTACGGCCTCAGTTAGCCGTAGCTTAAATGTTAATTTATTTCTTGAAAGGACCATTAGAAAATCCCTAAAAAGTATGACCGGTTTGGAAGAGTTGCCAGGAGAAAGCAATCAATGTCGTGCAGCTTAGGTTTGCAAAGCCTCTTCTGAATTAAGCACAAGATTTCTGGAGCAATGACTTTGGAGAGATGAGACCAAAGTGGAGATGTTGACATGCTAACCAGCTCCATGTCCTGGGAATAAACCAGACCATCATGTGGCCAAACACAGAATTAAACCCACAACCGAATGGCTCAGATCCAGAACTCAACCTTAGTGAAATGTGTGGCAGGACCTAAAGACAGCAGAGCAGAAACGAACGCCTGGAAACTAGGGCTGGGCGATAAATCGAATTTAGAACTTATTAAGATTAAACTTTTGGAAAGATTTTATTTTGCCAATGCACTCATTGGGCCTCCATGAAGATAATAGCATGCAATGCTGAATAAATATTTAGCAAAATATATTGTCAAAATATTGTGAAGAGGAAACCATTTTTTACCACAGGACAAGATACTTAATTTACTCAGTTGTAAGTTGCAAGTGAAGTGAAGCCTGTTCTTAGCTCATTGTGTATATTTTATAGTATTTTCATTATTTACATCTTGTTTTAAAAGCATGTTTCACAGCTTGTATCTAGCTGCACTTTGAATTCATATCAACTCACAAACGAGATGCAAGTTTTTTAAATTACTTAATTTCTTTTTGTGAAATGAAAAGGAAGGAAAAAAATGGATTAATCGGATTTGGTAAAACAAAATCGGAGATTTTATTTTGAAGCCATATCGCCCAGCCCTACTGAAGCCTTAATGAACTGAGGCGACACTGTAGAGACCAATGACCAACAATGATGTAAGAAACTGAAAAAGCCATTCGGAAATCCTCTGGTCCTACAATTTGTTGAATCATGGCACGTACTTAATTTTTACATAACTGGACATAAGTGTAGATTTTAGTCTCTAGATGCTCAAAAGGACTATTTTGATTTTGCTGTTGTTGTTTTTTAACCTTTAAAAAAGGCAACTAGAACCAAAACAATCTCCAAACATCACATCTGTAGGCCAGGTAGATGCATGAGCTGACTAACATCTGATGGGTCAGATACTACAAGCAACTGCAGTTGGATCTCTTATGATTTACAGCGCAGAGCTGAAAGGAAACCAGCTGATGTGTTATCAATTAAAAAAAACTGTTTTATTAAAAGCATAATGAGCAGTAAACAAACAACCACCCCCTTCAAACACCTCCACGCTGTCGCACCTTGCCAAAGCTGCCTTTGCCGAGGACTTTGATCAAGTTAAAGTCCTTCAGGGTCCTCCTCTGGCTCTGTCCGTTCTCTCTGGCCGCCGAGGAGGAGGACGAGGAGGAGTTGGTGGAGGAGGAGGAAGATGAGTGTTGGGGTCCCTGCTGGTCGAGCGACAGCGCGTCCTGCAGTCGTTCTAGCTCTGCCAAGTCTGTGGGTGTCATCGGAAAAGCAGATCAGACATAAATAAATAAGGAAAGAAAAAAAAAAAACTACCTTTTTGTTTCCTTTTTTGTTTGAAGATAAATGTTTTCTGTTTTTTATTCATCAATTCATAGCATTTAAATTTTAAGACAAACATCTCAGTGCAACGTCACAATGTGATATGATGGCATTAAATAATGGTTATCCTCAAGTTTAAGTGTGAGAAGCTAAATAATAATAATAATAATAAGTAATGACAACTATCCATCCATTCATCCGTCTATCTAGCCATCTTATATATATATCAATTCACTAAGGGAAACACATTTCAAAGATTAACAAACACTGATTATGTTTTAAAGCCTTTATTTCTGTTAATTATATATCTTTTCCAACTCTAGCTAATAAAATGACAGCATTTAATATTAGAATAATGCGACAGATAAAAAAAAAAAAAATCGTTCATGCAGAAATGGAGGGCTTAATGAAAAGTATCTTTAATACTGGCTTAAAGGTTGTTTTTCTCAAAAGGCACTTTTAATCTAACAAACAAGCTTAGAAAGGCATATTTTAAGTAATTGAAGATGACTGTATATATAAAATTCATAGACCGCAAAGCTTTTAAAGTGATTTTTCTCTTTAAACTCTGTCAGGCTTTCCACCAATAACAATAACAATGACAAAGTTTATAATTACTAAGTCGCAGGAGCTGGGGAGTTTGTCCTGCAATTGGTGGGTTGCTGGTTTGATCCCCCGCTCCAACCAATGCACACATTGTTCCCTTGGGCAAGACACTTCACCCGCACTGCCTGCTGGCAGTGGTCAGAGGGCCCGATGGTGACATTATATGGCAGCCTCGCCTCTGTCTGCCCCAGGGCAGCTGTGGCTACTAACACATGGGTGAATGAATGACTGTAGTGTAAAGCACTTTGGGGTCATCGGACTAGTTAAAAGCGCTATACAAGTACAAGCCATTTACCATTTGCTATGGTTATTTCAAATATTATCATAAGCAGAACTATTATTGTTAATAGCAGTAATTATATTATTAATACCAATATCACTTGTAATATTATTATTATTGGAGGCATAGCTAGAATGGTTTATAGCACATGTCAAACTCAAGGCCTGCGGGCTGAAACCGGACTGTCAAGGCAATTTATCCGGCCTTCAACAGCCAAAAAAGGCATATCATGTCATAAAGCAGAGGCTTATATTCTTTTAAATTGTATAACGTGGCTAAAACTGTGCCTCTTGTAGCGGATGTTGCTTTTTTTTTTTTTAACTGTGTAGCAACACCATCCTGCCACTAGATGTCAGTTTTTCCAGAACACATTAAAACAACCCAGAAATGTCCAAAAAAAGAGAAAAACATTTAAAGTTTAACTCACCTCAATATCAACTTTTTTTGCAGATAAACTGCTCAAATGGGCCTAATGATGCTAATTTTATGTTACTGTGAATTTTCTTACATTTGTTTAAGTGAACTGGAATGAAATTCTGAAATCAAAAGTATCATCTATACAGGTGCAAACGGCCCTTTTACTGACTTCACGATGCCAAAGTGGCCCAATATAGAAATGAGTTTGACACCCCTGGTTTACAGGGAGAGAAAATGTCAGCTTTTTGGCTCATAAATAAAAAATTATACATAAGAAGACAAAGCTGCTTCCACAAAGAGAAAGTTAACTTTCCACTTCTCAGCCTGCAAAGTGTGATAATGACTAACTGTGATAACCAAATGGTGGTGGGCGGTGCGGAATAATTCACGTCTAGTCCCTGCAGCTACATGAACACATCTCTCTTCTCATCTCTAAACAGGAGCCACAATATTGTAACGGGAATCAAATGAGCCCGTCTTACTGGTTTGATTAGCAAGTGAAAACCCTGTGTCCTGTCACAGCAGCCTATCCTTAAAGGGCTTTAATAAGTCTGCTTGCTTGTTTTTCCTTAACAGTTGTTGTGTGTGTGCAGTGTTTACCGTGCTGTGAGGGGGAGGCGGGGACAGCTGGCTGGCTGAAGCTGTTCTCCTCCGTCTGGGAGAGCTCAGGAGGAGACTGGGGAGGGTCCTGCCCTGGAGTCAACTGGAAACGCAGAGAAACAACATGATTATTCCTACATATGTTCCCGAATCACGAGTCTCCAACTTTGCCTTATCAGCAGAAGCACATGACGAAGGAAATAAATCAGTATGTCTGTACTTCTGCATTTTAAACATCTTATTTCTCTTTCTGCTCGTTTGGATTCGATGACCCTTCCAAACGGGATAGGACCCTGCTTCTGTCTACACGAGAGTTTCCGACGGGGCTGGATGGCAGCGAATTTGGCAGACCTCCTTCAGTGTGACATCAACCATGAGACTGTTACAGCCTTTGCACAAACGTGTTTTTTCCACGTCCCTGAGACATGGTCCATGAAGCTGTTTCCATAACGTGGTCACAGGCAGCAAAATTTCCCTAATTACAGCTCCTTGCAATTCATTCTCCTTGGTGTTTTCACATCTTGTCACATTGCAGCCACAATCTTCAGAGCATGTTAATGACATTGAAGGTGTTATTGCATAAAGGTGCGGGTGCGAAAGGGTCTGTAGGGATATGTCCCCAACAGCTTTGGACATTTGGTCCCATTCTATTTTTTCAAAACAGGTCAAGATCTGTCAAACTGGACAGAGAAGGGGATGAGAAAACAAATGTTTTCCAATTGCCTCAGATTCTCAATTGGGTTGGAAAAATCTCATTAAAATACACTTAAAGATTTGGTTGTGATGTGAAAATCGTTGAAAAACTCTAAGGAGCATGAGTACTTTTGGGAGTAATGGTGAACGGGAGGTTTCTGTGCATTTATAAATAGTTATTCATTCATGTTAGGGTTTAAATACAAGACGCTCACTTAGTAAACCTGGTGCTTATCAGTGTAAAATGGACAGGGTAGTTCTACAAAGTAAACACAACATGTTAAAGTTTCTGCACCTTTTTTTTAAACAATAACTAGTTCTTTTCAATGTGCTTCTTATTCACACACACGTGAAACATGGAAAAAAGGGTTTATCCTTTTACAGATTTCTTCTGTTTTTACCTTTTTTCACACTTAAATGTTTCAGATTATGAAACAAACTTTAATATCTGGAAAAGTATAAATACGTTTTGAGATTATTACTTTATTAGCGGATAAAAGGAATGTTAAAAAGAGATTGTCCTAAACCTAATAAGCGGTCGTGCCGTCCTTGGCGGCAGCCACTGCGATAACTGGCAATCAGTCTTTTACATCGCTGTGGAGGCAGTCTGGGTGGCTCATTCTGCAGCAGCCATATTGGAGGGTTTTCAAGCATGAATGACCCGTAGTGTGGAAAAATCATTATGACTTCATTTCACCACCTCAGTGAACCCTGTAAGGCAGGGTTCTGCAACTTTTAGATGCATCCCTGTTCTAACACACCTCAATCGAAAGGTTTTGCATGTAAGCAGGTTTTGTGAAGTCCTGGCCGTTAACCATTGGTTTGATTCAGGTGTGTTGAACCAGGGATGCATCCAAAAGTTGCAGGAAAGTGGAGCTCCAAAACTGGAGTTGCAGACCCGTGCTGTAAAGTCAGGTCATTACAAAGACGAGGATCTCTTCGGTCGGATCCAAGTCATCTACAACGTCAAATTACTTTGTTTTGTTTCCATGAGGGTACAGATGTAACCTGCCACAGTGCAGAAAGTCATTCATCCGAAAAGTTTCATGTTTTCTAACCTACGGTGTGTAACGGTGTGTGTCTGAGTGAGATCTTTGGATCATTGTTTTGCTGCATCGCCAAAATATGCCTGAGCTTAAGATCACAAACTGATGGCTGAATGTTTTCCTTCAGCGTTTTCTGGTAGAAAGCAGAATCCGTGGCTCCATTAATGACAGTAAATCGTCTAGGTCAGTGGTCTCACTTTTAGCCGTGTCCCTTGCCCTACACACCTGAATCAAATGTCTAAATTGTATTAGTAGCAAGCACTTAATGCTAATGAGCGAACATTTGAGTCAGGTGTTTTGAAGCAGAGATGCATTTAAAAGCTGCAGGACCCTTGAGGACTGGAGTTTGAGAGCACTGCTTTAGGTCCTGAAGAGCCTCAGACCACCACGCTAAGACCACAATGTTTGACTTTAGGTTTGTTGTTCTTTCACACAAATTCCAAAACGTTACATTTTAGTTTTATCAGTCAACATAATATTTTTCCAAAGGTTTTGGGGATCATCAAACTGTGTTTTGGAAAATGTGAGACAGGCCTTTTATGTGTTCTTTGGTCAGCAGTAGTTTTTATCTTGAACCTCTCCAGTGGATGCTAAATTTGGTGAGGTCTCTCTCTTGTTGTTAAATCAAGGGCCAGGTCGGGTTAGGTTGCTTTTTCCTCCTTAATAAATAAAATAATTATTTGAAAACCAAAAGTTTTTATTTACACAGGTTATATTTCCCTGGAATTAAAACTTTTTTTGATTATATGAAACGTTTAACTAGAAAGCAAAACCTTTTATTAGAGGGATAGTTCTTCACGTTTTAGAAAATGGTTTAAATAGTGGATCATTTCTACTAGTGACGGGCTCCTTGTCCCACGGCGAGTCCGGTTACCTTCCTCCTGCGCTGTGCTGTGTTGGAGATCTTGTCAGGCGTGACTCCCAGGTCAGACAGCACCTTGGCGATTCCTCGGGCGTCCACCCCACAATTAGGAGCTACGTTGCTCTCACAGCGCCTGTGCACATTCATCTTACACACTGCGAAAACAACAGGCGGACATGAAAGGAGTCAGGTTTGACCTATCGGACAAAAGGCTTTCTGGCTCAAATAATGGACTTTTGTGGGCTGTGCAGCATGAAAGCGGGCCAGAGGTGGGATAAACAAAAACAGGTGCCCATCAGGATGCCATGGACAGTAAAACACTGTTATTGTAGAATATTTTACTTTTATAAAATAAACGATTAACTATTAATTAATTATCCAGATTGTCCAGAAAAGTATCCAGATTTAGGAGCCCTGGGAATTAATATTTTCAGTATATCACAAAATACACGTAAAAAGGACATAGATCACATGTAGATATGATTTAGTGGTGTTATTAGTGGTATATATGAAAGGAACCTCTTTGTCTGACTAGTTAATATTCCCTTTATTCTTCCCTGATAAACATCATCCTTTAGAGTATATTTTATGCTGACACCAACTCAAACAGCAGGTTGGCTTTTTAGAAAATGTCCGTTAGATCTGCAACAAGCATCAACAAAATGTCCCACAGAATTGCAACATGAATAGACGGAAAATGGTTAAAAAAAAAAAAAAAAAAAAAAGGCGCTTTTCTCCTAAAGAGAGAGCATCACTCTACAAATCAACCCTGAAATGCAGTTTTTCAGACTATTAACCTCTTGGGAAACGTTGTATAATCTTGGTGTAATAGCATGCTTGCCCAAAACAAATATTTACCTGTCACATTTTCAAAGCGCTAGATAAGGTTCTCTCTCCGTTCATCACACAACAGAACAATTAATTGAACCCATCTGTCCGGCACAGTATTGCGCAGAACTAAAGCCGCTAACATAACAACACACTTTCTCCGATGGCCACAACAGAATTCCTCCAGCTGATCCAAGTCCAATCCATCTCCCTCTCTGCACCACTAAAGTAGTGCATCGAATGCACAGTTCCCTAAATTCCCTCTGAAAGTTACCGGTGTCCATGAACCCCAATGTTGAGAGCACTTGTTACATTATTACTTTGAACAGGCCACAATTCCTCCTTTCCGGTTCAATTAAATACGAAAGTCACAACACAACAACAAAGCCTCCTACACAATGACAGCTTAATATCTATTAACAAAAGCTGTTTGATCCAGAAAATTCTCAACTTCAATGCACAGTTACACTCATTGGAAACCAGCAGCACTAAATTAAAATCTCCTCACATGCTGGTTGTGATCTTGTGGTTTTTAATGGTCAAAAATAAATCAGTCCAGAATCATAAAGTAAACCAGGGGTTGCCAAAGTGGGGGTCGGGGGGTCATGAGACAACGCCTGGGGTCGCAAGATGATCCAAATGATGATCAAAATTTCTTACTTCACAACGTCAGAGATATGCTATTTTAATATAGTCATTATGCCTTTAAGACTGGAAAAAAAAGATTTTCTTGAAAATGAACAACTTTCTGAATTAGAAAAGATCCAAGTTCTTTATCACAAATATGTGTATATGAGTGGAAATTTACTCCTCCATGGCCAACAGTGTATTTTCTTTAATCCACAATGGCCATAATAAATGTTTTTGTAGAAATGATGACACTAAAGTCATATTATTATGACAACAAGGTCAAAATATTACGAGAACAAAGTTACACAGTTTGCTCGATTCAAACTCCCGATACTAATAAAAAGTTGATGCTAATGCGCTAGAAAGATTTTCTTACTAGTGAAACGGATACCAAAGTATAACTTTACAAGATGCTCAACATTTCTAGTTTTAAAACAGGAGGCAGACAGCATTGTTTTGTAAGAGTTATCATGAAATCACTACTGTATTCTTGTAATAAAAATAAAAAAATTCATTAAAAAAGCCCCCATCACCTTGCTTAAAGGGGTCACCAGTCTTTGGCACTCGCATTTTGGGGGTTGCAGGCTGAAAAGTTTGGGAACTCCTGAAGTAAACAGTCACACACTAAGGTCAATCGTTTCTAAAACTCTTTCTTATTCCAGAAACTCAAAGTTATTTTTTTTGTAGTATCCGGACCGCCATCTTGTCCAAGAAGAACGCAAAATGTACAAACTTAAATTGTTTTTCCCCTAAGCCTCCATTGATATTTAGGGTAATGCAACATCACAAATTTACATAGAATATGGGACATTTCTGCAATCATCTTCTCTAATCTTCAAAGTCATTAATTAAATATAATACACTGCTCTCGTCCCTCCCCATAACTGTTTTTATATTCCTGTATTTGTATTTTTGTATTTTCATTTTTATTTTCTGTAAAGTGACCTTGAGTGACCAGAAAGGCGCTGTTAAATAAAATGTATTATTATTATTATTATTATAATCCACAATAAACCTATCAGCTGAAATCCTGAGCCACTAAACATAATTTAGTACTAGTTGGACTAACAGTTCTTCCAAACTACTTTAATTTCTCTGCTGTGCACCAAATCCACACTGACTTAAGATCTGGGACTAGACGTGGGTTTTGAGCCTGTCCTATGCACACATCCAAAATAATGCTTTCTAAAATTAGCAAAAACTAATTACGCAACACTCGTTTTCTGCCAAACATATATCTGGTCAATCAATGCAAGGCAAGGCAAATTTATTTATATAGCACAATTCAGAGACAATGCAAAGTGCTTTACATGATTAAAATATAGGAAAATAAAACAGAATAAAAGCAAGTAGGAATAAAATGTAGAAACAAAATAGAGCATTAAAAACAGTTGGACTAAAAAAGTTTAACTAATGATGTTTCAGTAGAACAGTTTAACTAGAACAGTCAAAGGCAATCCTAAACAAATGTGTTTTTAATCTTGATTTAAAAGAACTGTTGTGTTTTATAACAAAATTACTCATCTCATACAAAACACAAAATATCTCTATGATTTATTCTTTTATTTGAGAAATTAAATTCCCTTACTGCAAGCTAAAGACTGAAAGTAGCTGTTTCCGAAGGTGGCAGACATGTTTTTCGGATGCCTACAGAAAAAATCTATAGTAAAAATGCAGCCCAGGGCTTTGTTTTTGTTCTAAAACATTTTAGGCTTTCATCAAAAGGTGTTGCCTTCTCAGATTATAAATTCCCCCCTGAACAGAAACTCACCTTTACATTGGAGGCCCTGCCTCATGAGGCCCCACAGCAGAGAGCCACAGTGGTCACAGAAGGTTGGCACCTTGTAGTTGTGGATGCTGAACTTGTGGGGCATGTTAACACTGAACCGCTGTGAGCCCACCTGGAGAGGGAAACCCGGCCACACAAACACACGACACAGGGAATTATACAGAGGAAGAGTGAACATGTTTGAGGTTGTGTTTTTATCTAACAAACTCTGATGCATGTTTTCTTCAGTTTTAAGCAGGACAAGTGAATCATGTTGCTGTTGTTTAGGACATAACTGATCGTAACACAAACACACGTCTCAGCATAAATACAGTTGAAACCAGATATTTAGACACACTGAATACCAGGATATGGACTTCTTTTTCTCCCTGTCTGACATTAAATCAGGCTAAAAATTTCCTGTTAGAGTCACCAAAATAATTTCGGTTTGCTAAATGTTAGAATAATACTTTCTTAAAATTCAGAATTTACATGCAATAAGACCATTAAGCCTTTAAACTATTTGTGAAACCTTACATGCACAAGCACACTCTCACAAACACCTACAGGTGCTTGGATTCAGGTACTTACAGATTAACTTCTATACGGAAAACCCCTATTATTATCTTTTGCAGTCACTTTATACATTTCGTATTAAATACTGTATATTCTTCAGTGATGGTATCAAGGCGTTGGTTGTTTGTACCTGTAATACTTTATTGGATGGTTTTGCTGTTCTTTTTATATATCTCTTTGCAGGTGTAGAAGCAGACTCAGAGGTTGTTATTTTGCTCTCCCTTATTCCTCTCCTCTCTCTTTTGTCTGATCTTTTTCTCTCCTTTTTTTCCTCTTCTACCTTCCTGTTTCAGTGTCCAATTAACATGAAATAGTCCCAGCATAAATTCTATTAAAATTCTTGCATATATAAATCAAGCGGAACACTATGGCGAAAGCAGTAAGGCTCCACTTGTGATATGTTTGGCTCTTTTTGGCATTAAGACAATAATTCTTATTGCTACATTGCCAGACAGGACACAAAATAAATAAATAAATAAATAAACAAACTTTTTGGGAAAGCCCAGATTATGATGTCTTGACTTTATAAGCTTCTAGTTGGTTATTTTACAACATTTCACCCAAATGGAGGCAAAACTGTGCCTGTATTTTAAAGGTTCTATTTCATGCTTTTTTAAGCCTTCCAAATTCAACGATAGACATATGATGAAATATTGCCTTTAGCTCTACGGAGTATTCATTTGCTATGAAGTATTTGTTTTTGCTGGCGCTATTTTTCCAACCTGCATGAAAGATGCTTGCTTTCACAGCAACAGCGTTTCTCCTGTGTGGCAATCGTCTAATTTAGGATTTTGCCATACAGCCGCTACAGCATGGCATCATAAAAGAACAGCTGCTAACGCTGTGCAGATTTGGTGATAAAAGAGCCACTTCGTCTCAACTTGAGAGCTCTGCCTAACGTCACTGCTCCTGGGCATGTTGTTTACTGGGCAGGGAGGAGCTGCTGCCCAGAGAGCAGAATTCACAATGGGTAATCACACATGTATGAGCCAAGCAAAATACCATTTTCGCCATGATTTTGATGAAGGAATAGCATCATGACATAGCTAAAAGCTCAAAAAAGGGTTTATCCTTTTACAGATTTATCTCAAATACATATCTCAGCCATTTATCTCAAACACACACATTTTATGCTTGTCATAAAATGTCTTCACATCGTGGCATTTAGGAAGGAGACGGGTTCTGCGTCCCAGAAATGTTCATGTTTTGGTTGGGAGAAGTGTGGCTAAAGCCCAGGGGGGGAAAAAAAGTCAATTTGAAGATGCTGGCTGAAGCTGGTAAGGGAGTGTCACGGTCCCATACTGACATGGGCCAGAAAGGTCGCTCAGCAAGGAAAAAGCCATTACAACATTAAAAATGGCAGTTTTGCTCGGAGACAAAGACTTGACTTTTTGAGTCATGTCCTTTAGTTTGATGACGGTAAAATTGAAATGTTAAAATTAAAACGGGAATACTGCAAGTCTGACGACATCATCCAAACTGTGAAGTAGGTGAGGGGCTGGCATCATGTTGCGTTGGTGTTTTTCTGTAGGGTGGACTGGTGCATTACAATAGAAGGCAATGGGAGTCACTATATATAGCAAGGTGAGAGAGAGAGAGCGTGTGTGTAATTACCTCCTCAGGTATGTCGTCCTGCTTCTTCATCCCAGCACACTTAGTGATGATGAGCTGATGGCAGCGCTTGTGGACGACACAGGTACACACTGAAAGCACCAATGCATCACAGTCACACCTGTGCTGTTATAATTCAAGTTTGGCAGCTACTGCTTCATTAGAAAATGGAAATTAGCTTAATGAATTCATATTGTTATTATTATTAATAGTAAATGCTGTGCTAACCAGCTTCAAGGTAAATGTAATAGTTGGGTAAGTATGACAAAGTTATCCCAAAGATGTGAATTCCTTAAAGTGGGTTTATTGATATATCTCGGAGCAGAGCAAAGTTACCGCTTCTTGAACCTGAAAGCAAAAGTTTGACTGAAGAAGAAACCGAGTGAAGAGGAGGACACCATTCTGTTGGATTTTCTACCCTGATTATTAGAATCCTTATTTTGAAGCACAATAGTCCTGACCATATTTAATGTACAATTAAATACCTTAGTGTGTTTAAAGCCATTTTGAAAACGATAAAATTTATAATAAAAAGTCCAATGAGGGCCAATTCTAAGTAAAAATGTCCCATGGCCGGTCATTTGGCTTAATGAAATTTGACAGTTAAGCCCCTTTCTCACTTACAACCTTACCCAGTACAGTACCATTAAATTCAGGGTTATGTGTGAATAAAGCCAGAACTGATTTACCAGGTAAAACTGAGCCGGCAATTTGCCAGGTCAAGACCTGGTATCAATTTCCTGGGACCGCTTTAGTGTGAATAAAGCTGTTACATTCGTGGCTAAGCCAGGCATTTGCGCGATTACGTAGGACTCGTCGTCTTCATTTAGCTCTTCCCTTGATGTCTGCAAGTCACTTCTCTGACAGAGAAATGTAATGAGCTTGTTTTTCTTCTGTAGTTTTCATAAAGCTATTAACCACTGTAAGAACCACTGGTCCCGAAGCCATTGTTTGTTGTGGCTAATCAGCTGTTTGACAGGCTGAACTTTTTCTTTAGATGTTGGTCAGTTAAAGCTGTTTAACTTGCATTACTGCCACCTGCAGGTGATATTAATTGTTGCTGGGTTAAGTGTGAAAAGAGCTGACCCGGTCATTTACAGGGACTAATTTGCATGTGCGAAAGGCACTAATCCTTGTTCGACCCAGGAATGTAGTTCCAGTAAATACATGGGACTTATGTGTGAAAGGGGCTTTAGTGTATTAAAACTAAAGATGCGCCACCCAACACACTTACTAAGGTAATGTTTCATTTAAAACTATACGTGGCGAGCTCCAAGTGGCATGTTGTCATTTGTGCCTGTCTGCTCTCTGCTTTCCACCATCCCCACCTACTCTGTTGCAATCAGCATCATGCCTTGCACCTGCTTCCTGCATTACCGAAGAACGCCACAGCCGCTGGTTGATTGCCAGATTATTGAAAGCTCTTGCTAGTAGATGTTCAGCGGTTTTCCATGCTTGATCTTCGCATATACGTCCTTGTTTCTGTTATTTGGACTTCCCTAGTCTGATATCTCCAGAGCTTCTGATCTCTGGACAACAAACTTGCTTCTATGACTTTACCTACAAGCTTGGCTAACGTTTAAATTTGCTTGCCTACCTCTGATTATCTGTACAAGACCCTCGCCTGCCCACTGGATTACGAACTGATCTCTGCCATTCTGCATGACGCCTCTGCGGTGAGTAAACCCCGCTCTCGCCACTGCCAAGTAGAAACCAGCTAGCTCCTGTGGAGGTTCCCTGACTACATCCAGTTTTCTTGTTTAAATAAACCTTTTAAACCCTCAGTCCTCAGTCTGGTTTTCCTGACACATGTCTGTTAAAAAAAACGGCCGTAGACTTGTTACCCAAAAAATAGGTAACTTGTTAACAAATATAATATTTCTTACAATTCACAAAAAAAATATTTAAATGCGAGCTATATCTGTGATTTAACACATAATCAGTAAACAGTATCGGTAAAGTATTAATAATATCTAATTAAATATTTAAAATGTTACAAGGAAAGCTTTAAATTCAGCAGTCCCATCTAACTCCTCCTGGTTCTTTTCGTCTACTTAGTATTGTTTCTTTTGAAAACATCAACAACAAAAAAGTTATGTAGCAAAAAAATGTAAACATTAGGAAAGTGCTAACCACATATATTTATTTTATTTTTCAAATGTTTTCACAGAAATAAAAAAGCTCTATATTGGGTTTATTTATTATTATTATTATTATCAGTAGTAGTAGTAGTAGTAGTAGTAGTAGTAGTAGTAGTAGTAGTAGTAGAAATGCATTTATAAGACTATGATTATTTTGTCCACCAACACTGTTCATGTATTATAATTACATCATTTTATTATTATTATTATTATTATTATTGATAATAAGCACCTGAACAAAAAGTTTAACATATACCAACAGGCTTTCTAGTTTTCTGCCAACACTTGCACCTAATATGTTTCTCATCACTACGAATTTTAATTTAACCACCTCATGCAATTTACAAAAAAATTTATGAATGAATAAAATAAGAGACATAGTTTAACTTTGGAGCATTTCTCTCAAATAGTTAGTTAATTGGGAGCAGTTCTGCACTCTGACCTTGCAGTCAGTGGCAAACCAAACCAGTGGATATAGAGCTAAAGGGTGCTGGGTTGTTAAAATAATCCAGATTTCTTCAGTCTGTTCAGATACTTAGACATTATTATTAGACATTATTTGTTAAATTTATTAAAAGTACTTTAGGTAAAACATAGTACGCTGTTTTAGTGAGTAGATGTGCAATTCAAGAAGCCCGGATTGAATTACTGATGAGGGAATTTAAACCGCATTCATTGCCAAATTACTTCCTTGCTGCGGTTTCTAATTCCCACATAATTCTTGGGGGATTTGATGACTCTGGTGTGTCAGGTTCAACTCTTCACTTGTATGAATTTCCACAAACAAAGTATTCAATTTTCAGGGAGTACACCAGGTGTTCAACCTTCCTCACGTGCACTGAAAACATACATTACAAAAGTACATCATGTTTTGCAGAATAGTCCTCCTCTGCATTTTTTACGTATTAAGCATTGTCCTGAATGAGGGTGTAATTCTGATAATGAATGGCTCTGCATGCTGGCTTCAGAAAAAAAATCACATCCGTCACTCAGCAACATGTAATCCTCTCTCATGTTCTCCTACTTCAATAATAAATGAAGTGCAATGCCACATGAGAAGTTTGGACAGGGCCAGCGAAAAGTACTTACCCTGACACTGGTATCCCTGCTTCCCCAGCACACCCCTATCAGATCACACACAAGAGAAGTTGGCATTATCACCCATGCTGGTTTAATGAAACTCAACTTCTGACTTAAATGAGCTGGAACAGGAACAGCCTATGTGTTGCCTACCAGATAAAATCTCTGCAATGTGAGCAGTAGGTCGGCTGTCTCAGGTAGGTGGCCATGAACTTGTGTCCGTTGACTTGGTGGACGCGTCTTCGGACGGCTCCTTGCCGCCGGCGAGGAGCGATCCTCTCGCGGAACACCCGCTCCTCATTGTCGTTAGTCCCCGAGGCTGTAGATTAAACACATAACCAATGACATTTTTGTTGTGACGGTGAATGCAGACCAGATATGTTCACAAGCTGTATTTTATTTAGTTTTTTTGTTTGGGCAAATCCAAGACACATTTCTAGCATTTTGGCCCAAGTCATGTATCGAATCTTTAGCTACAAATAAAGGTAAAGATTCTAGTATTTGGTTGGTATGTCCAAGTCAAGAGACTAGCCATTTGACCCAAGTCTCAAGTCTTTTGCTTCTAGTCAAATTCAAGTGTCAAGTCTTTGATGGGTGGATCTGAGTCATGTCTTAAGTCTTTTGACCCAAATAAGGTCTCAAGCTTTTAGCCCTAGGTTCAAATCAAGTGTCAAGTCTTTTATTTTAAGTCTAAGCCACGTCTCAATACTTTAAGGGGCAGACTCAAGTCTTTTGCTCAAAGACTTGGATACACTCTAGCGCTTAGTCCGAAGTCCAGTCTCAAGTCTTTTGCTCCCAGCATAAGTCAAATCTCAAGTCTTTCATTACAAATATAAGTTAAGTTTCCCTCAACTATATGAGGAGCAAGGTCATGTCAAGACTAAAGTGTGTTCTAAATCCGGCATTTAAACCTTTGTCATCAAGTCCAAACAGTAATGTTCAGACACATAATAAAATACAAAATAAAGAAGTAAGGAACAATGTAATGAATAAATGAGAGACAAATTTCTGAAAGTATACCAGGAAGAATATTTATTTTGAAAAGATGGTCGTAACACAAACACACGTGTTTTGTTTGTAAATAGAGTTTAACAGTGACAGAACAAGATGTTAGAGAAAAGTTATTTTTGTTCTAAAATGATCCTAAATTACTTATTAAAGGCTTCTCTTTGAGGAACATGCATGTGATAATTATTAAGCTACATCTTACAAGAACAGATTGTTCTAAGACATTGATAGCCCAACTTGAAGTGAACTTCCTGGCAAATAAATCAAACGCACCCTTTCACAGGAGAATTTGAGCATCGCTGCCAGTGCTGCAGTCTGTGGCTTACATACAGGCTTAACTTCAGACTTAATTACATTAGATGACGACTCAAACTCCAAACTACAAGTCTTTATTTTTTATTATTTTACTTAAGCACGAGTGAAATCTCAGTCATGACTTAAATCTTTGTTTTTGTAACATAAGCAAGACTCTTTGTGTCTTGACTATAAGTTAAGTATTTAGACTGTGAATCCAAGTCGAGTCTTGAGTCTTAGGTACGACCTAAGTTGCTAAATGAAGTCTTCATTCTTTGTTTTTGCAACTTACCAATTTCTCATGTCTAAATCAAGTTTGAAGTGTTTTTTTTTTTTTACAAGTGCAATTAAAGCTCTCAGACTCAAGTTCCTTTTTCCGAGTCAGCCAGACATCATCTTCCATCCACAGTTTTTATTCTTAGCACAACAGTTTATACAAATCGGGATTTTGCATCATGTTGCTCAGTATGTTTAATCATTAAACAGCTTCGCATCCTCCTCAACCCTTCTTCCTTCTATCAAAAAAAAAAAAAAAACACCCAACACCTACCGGAGGCCTATGCATACATACGTTTGCAAGGCTATTTATATTGCCGTGAGTGGGCACAAAAACGAAGGACAGCATATTAAAATACTCCTCCTCGATGAACACCATCCAACCAGTCCTTTTTACTTCCTCTCTGCATCCTCCCGAAAGATAAATGCTTTCCAAGAGTAACCTTAAGACAAGAGAACCACCTCCACTCTAACTCCCACACACACTCCTTCCCTCGGCGCTCCTGTCCTAGTTAGCCTTTCTTTCACTCCCCCAGCGTCTCTCTCCAGGGTGCGCTGTAGATGTGGTTACTGCTGAGCCTCTTCAGAGTTAAGATTACAGATAGGATGCCTAGAGACCTTGTGTATGTAGATATGTGTGTTCAAATCTGTTTTCATGTATCTGCGTTTGATGCATGTTGGTTGGAGGGGAGCAGCAGCTAAATAGACCATTACGGAAATCATTTTTGCTTTACATAATACATCATCCATCTGTCTCGAACACACGCGCGCGCATCCCCACACACTGGGTAGTACAGGAGAAGAGGCCTAACAACCGTTAGCAGTTATTGTCTTGGAGACGGGCGTACTCTGGACCCGAAGAACAACCATCTGGGAGATGGCCACCAAATAAACAGACGCACGCAGGTTCAAATACGACAAAAACACGCAACTAGCCGACAGCAAAATAAAAGCAGCGGCTTGACAGAAACAAAATGGATTTTCAAAGGACAATGAATTTACAGAAAAGCTTGTGATGTGGCTGTCAGATATTATCTGTATTCCCTAAGCACCACAGAAACCTTATTGTATGAAAATAAACTCTGCCGCAAGATCTCACAATAACAAAACACAACAACACTTCTCCAAGGATGTGACTTTTTTTAGAATAAGCCTAAACTGTTTTTAGGGGCCGCAGACACAAAGGTACGTGTTTTTTTTCAGTCTTGGAACCTGGTTATTATGGTTGAGACTCTGATTATAAAGCAAGGATGGGGTTATTTATGCCGTTATTATGTCTTATTGACTGTCTGCTTACAAACTGCAGTCAATCATTCTTTATTGATAGGGAACTTTTCGTAATCAGCGAACACAAAGTGCTTTACGGAAACAAGAGGCAATGAAAAAAAACAAAAACAAATGAAGAGTTAAAGAAGAATAAGCATGGAACCAATGACAAAATGTGTAGAGTTAGACATGACAACTCTACGAAACCTGATAAGAATGTCGAAATGAAACAGTGAAACTAAATAAAATACTTGACAAAATATGGTTACATAAGCATATTTCTCTGAAAATACAAAAAGAAACAGTGATGAGTAGCAGACAGGATAGCACTGACAATACTACGAGTCTGCAACTGTTTGCAGCCTCAGATTGTAGCTGCTTTGCAGATTATTTAGATTATTTAGACTGATCAAATCTGACCTGATAAATCTACAGTAACCACAGATCCCTTAAACTCAATTTCACATGAATGAAACTTCTACTTTATTTGTACAAACACAAAGGAAAACATTTACAATGCTTTTTTTGGCATTACGGCCAGCTAAGACATTGCCAGACACACATAATTTTTTGCACTGATTATAAATTATATCAAACATGGTTTAAGATTCATGAAACCTGTATTATATGTATGTAAAAAAAAAAAAAACACAGGGATTCTTAATTACACCAAAATCTTGCCTTGTCCTCATCATCCAGTATTGAGTATTTTATGGTCACTGTGCTGCTATATAAGATAGCCGCCAAAATTACACACGAGTCTGATTAAACAAAAGAAGCTTTCTGTAGTTTTCTAAATAGAACTATCACATTGGTAATTAGTACGCTACCCAAAAAAAGTATCAGAGAAGTGTGTTTTCTACATTTCTACAATAGTTTTACTGCTAACATTAAACGGCTTATTCACTCTTTAATTTTAGTAAAATGTATCTCACAAATTTAGGCCGCATGTAAGTTTCTATGAAAATAAAATAACTGTCCCAAACAATTAGATTTTTCCTATCAAATTAGATAATTAATTGTAATATTTGCAGAACTAATCTCTGAATATTATCAATTTTAACTATGCAGACGACACACAGGTCTGCATTACAATGTCACCAGGTGACTATGAGCCAACTCAAGCCTTGAGTAGAAGTACAAAACAAATTGGTGTGTTGCTGTGCCGCAATTTTCTTCAGCTGAATAAAAACAAAAGAGGAGGAATTTTTATTTTTGGACCAAAGGCGGCGCAATCAAGAGTTATTAAAGATTTGTTGTTGTTGCGTCAACCATTCTAGCCCAATCAAGTCTACACCACATCTCCAGAACCAGAACCAAACATGGAGAAGCAGTATTTAATTTAATGCTCCACTAATCAAGGACAAAACTCCTAGAAATTTGAGAAAAATAAGAACTGAAACCCTCAATTCTTTCAAATCAAGGTTAAAACCCATTTGTTTAAGGGTGCCTTAGACTATTTATTGAAACTATTAACTCAAACATCTTTAATTTCCAACCTTTTTTTACTTTTCTTAAGTCTGCCACTGCCGTGTACTTTTTTTTATGTTTTTTTCTTTTTTATGTTTTCATCATTTCACCCAGAACTTGTTGAAATGTGCTATACATATAAACTTCAATTTAAGTGATTTTATAAGTGTTTGCATCATGGGAACATCGGATGTAGCAGGATGGAGAAAGGAAGGGAGGGGAAAAAATGAAGAAAGAAGTAGAGAAACATGTCTTTCCAGTTTCTAAAGCTGCAGAGAACAGATTGCACCAGGGGAAAAAAATAAATCTGCTAAAAATACCACCTCTTCCTCTACTTCTCACCCTCCATCCCTGCAACCATTACTCCTTTCCATCACTTCCACCAGCACACACACACTCAAGCACACACCATTTGTTTTTATCAGCATGCATTAACATGACAAGCTCCTGAGCCAGCTGAACTGAAGAGAGAAAGTTCAGGTGTGGGCGGAGAGTGGGTAGTGAGGTCACCAGAGAGTGGCCAATCATCCATGAGGAGGGCAAGACATGGACGCCTGAGTCTGCTGCTGCTGCTCCCGCCGTGTGTGTATGTGCATGTGTGGTAATTCCTGGGTCAATATCACCTACTATTTAAAGAATCTGCTCACTTTCCCGTCTCCTCTCTTTGTCCGCTTTTAAACAGAGTGATATCCTCTGCAGCAAGCTGCCGGGCCTGTCTGCTGCGCTCTCCTCTGCTCAGGTTATCCAAGCACCATCACAACAACAAAAAACACACACACAGACGCTGAGTGCAAGGCAGAGAACCGCTTCTATTTATAACCAGGTGCAAGGATGCACATGTGCGGGCGAAAACCGCTCTTATCGGGTGGCATGTGACCGCGGGAATTTGGACGGACGGAGAGGGCCATTCTGGATGCTTACCTGTTTATTTAATGCAAACATAAGAGTCAGGGAAATTAAAATCAATAAGGATGTATTCAGGAATGTAGTCGCTTTTTAGGAGTTCAGGGCTTTTTCAAATCCTACCCGGCAACATCGACTTTTAAGGCAGTCAAGCTGAGAAGTGTCCACATTGAGGGTGTTTGCTAAACATGTATTATCCAACCACTTGGGGGCAGCAAAAACAAGCCATGGGCACAAACGCAACAGCGCCTCTGACACATTTTCTGGCGGGAACTTGACCCAATGTTAAAGAACAACTGCAGTTTAGACTATGAGTTTCTGTCTGCCACTCCTAAACATAGGAAGGACAAGAGAACATGGCATTCAAATGAGGCCAATTTTCTTAACTTAGAAAATAGTAAACAGAAATTTACGGTCAGATCAGTAATACACAGGTTTAAAACTACTGGGAGTGTGACAAACAAGGCTGGAGGAAGACGTTTTACCTGGGAAGATGGTGAAAAGCTCCCCTAAAAAGCCCAAGTAGCACTTTTAGATCACCATGGGTCCAAGACAACCATTACGCTCTATTCATATGGCAATTTATTGTTTAAGGGGCATGAAAAAAACCCTGTTCTGTCCTACAAACAAACTTGTAAAGTTTCTAATATGTCACTGCAGGTTTAATTTGTGGAATACTGAAAATGCAATGTCACTGGGTTTTACAGTAGCATGATGTTCCTACAGAGATGGTTCATCAGACAAACAAAAAAACAACCTTCTTCCATGGCCATCTCAGTCCACAGATCAAAATCCTGCATAAAACTATCAGGTGACCAGAGGAGAATGTGAAACATGGTAATTGCAGTTACAAGTGCCAATAGGTGTGGCACTGGTGACTGTTTTCATCATTCTTCTCAGACTTTTTACACACTGTGTAAAATAAAAGCTGTATTTTTCTGAGATTATGCCACTGTAAAGTGAAAAACTCATCTTCATCAGGTGTACCAATAAACATACGATGATCAGACAAAAACGGTTGTCTGGTTAAACTACAAGCTGGTAATGTAACTAAAATATCTTATTTGAAATTAATAATTAACATTTTATGATTCAGGACTTCCTGACAGTTTTATTATCCATAAAGTGGATGCGTTACCGCATAAGGACAAAATTCTGCACGGACACATGTGCTTGTCTAATTTTATAGCACGGCCATACTAATAAAATGTACATTTAGACCAGATGTCACTCATTCAATGAAATATAAGAAAATAAGATAAATAAAAAGACCTTATCACAAGAGACCATTGTTAATAATAATAAGATTAGATAACAAATACCTTTATTGTCCCCCAAGGGAAATTCTGGCGTGACAGTGGCAAAAACATACTAAATTGGTGATGAAAAAACAAGCTAATCTAAAGTTAGGTTCGAAAACATCAGAGAATGAACATATAAGGCAGAAATAAAACAAAAAATTTAATAAAATAAAAACAGAGTAAGTATTGGACAATTATTGATAATACAGCATATTCAAAATTAAATATTCGAGTTAAACAGAGGAAATACAGCAGCCGATTTATGATTGTACACTCAGAGTAGCTAAAGGGTGGGTAAATGGGCATCAGCATCTGAGAGACAATGTAAATGATTCATGATAATAGACCATATCTATCCATATGATCTGAAATTCCAATCAATTAGTCAGACTAGACCACATAAAGTCTTGATTAATATATAAGTTTTCTTGTAAAATGAATCGAAACAGAGATTGGTGACTTTGAATTGGAATGATGTAGAAGAAAACTGCTTGGCTTGTCACTCGGATAAAGGTAACTTTGTCTCTAGGTATTATAAAGAGGCGTTTCCCATATTAAAAAAAAGATTTCTAGGACTTTCTTATTCCGCCGGGTTAAAGTTGTCTTACCTCAGCAATATTGAAAAACTGGTCCATGCATTTCTTGCTTGGTGGCTAAACTGTTACAATATACAATCCTACAATAAAAAGCCTGCGGCTGATCAAAGAATAGAATTTAAAACAATTTTTTAACATAGGAAATGATCAACCTCCATCTAATCTTTATGAACTCGTAATTTTATATGTTGCCAAGAGAACGGTTGCCTGGGAAGCTTGAGGGAATAATGTCAATAGAATCGGGCTACCAGCTGGAGAGGAAGGTGCATAACTCCTAATCGCACATGGGCTTGATTTCTCAACCTCCTGGAAAACTGAGGGACATTTTTTGTTTGCTTTTTAGGCAGCAGTTATTTTATATACAGTTTGTGTATAATATGTTTATTCTGCTTAAGGAAATATAAGGTAGTAGAACGAGGCTTCTAGTTAGGGTTTCTTAGCGCCCACATGTCCAAATTGCACAGAGGCTTTGCTTTGCGGCTTGTTGGGAGATTGAAGGAAGTTTTTTTTCATGGTGCAGATATTTTATATATGTAAATTATGTTTACTCTGCTTAAGGAAAAATAAGGCAGTAGAATAAGGCTTCCAGCTGGGGTAATCAGCGCACACATATCCAAATTGTAAAGATGCTTTGAGGCTTGCTGGGAGACCAAAGGAAGTTTTTCAGGCTGCCATTGACATTTTATGGATAAGTGCATTGTTTTTACTCTGATTTAAAATGGTTCTTGTTAAGACTAAATACTCGTAATAACATGCCATAAGGCCCACAAAATGGCAAGAGTGGGAAAATACATGCATCTTATTATTTAATCCCACCCTTTCAGGTTTGTTGCTACCAGCTTGGTACACAGTTTGGAGAATGCAAACTTTTCTGGTACATGTTGTGTGGGCTCTATTTCTTTGTTGCACCAGTAAAATGTCGCATTGCTGTGATCTTACCCTCCGTGGTGGATCCAGACAGATCAATGACCACGTAGACCTTCCCCTCCGGCTCCAAGTCGATCTGCGCAAAAATAAAGACGGGGGGAAAACAAAAGTAAATCAGAGGGAGAAAAACACAGACGAACAGCGAACGCAGCAGAGTGGGGCTGTCCTCCAGCACAAACAAACACACCAACCCACACATAAGAGGTCATTATCTTCACTAGAATTACACTTCTCACCAGCACTCGTATCATTATCACCATTAGCACCATTGTGTTTATAACTGTTATTCCAGCATCATTATGGACCTCATTTACTGCTGCTATTGAATGCAGATCTGGATGTGATATGCTAACTGGATGTTATGAACTTTTCTTTCACACCCTGTGTTTTAAAAGCCCTCCAATTATCTCGACTCTGCTCTTAAAAAAAAGAGCTGTCATGTTTCAAACAAGAACTGATACAGTTGACTAAATCGAGCCACTCCCTCCCATGTGACTCATCAGAGAGCCATATAAAGCGGGTTTAGCGTCCACATATACATTGAACTGCATAAAACGTTTACTTGGCTAATTCTCTATAACAACGCACGATCTTGTGTTGTTTCCACATCTCTGTGCATCTCCCTTAGTGGAGGCATAACAGCAGTTAATTAGCTTCACTCCCATGATGCCTCTGTCGTTGCACAAATTATACTAAGGAAGGCAGAAGGTGTCTAATCCCAGACTCAAAAGCGCTTTATGAAGAGCTTTTACAGTCTTCCAACGTGAAGAGATCAAGCAAACTTCAAAATAAGTTATTCAAGAACAGGTAGACATTTGGCTGCCATTTGGTTGGTTGGACACTTAAAAAAAATCTAATCTCTCTTCTACTAGTAAACACACCATACTTCACAGCTATCAAGTTGGTTGAATAACTCTCTTTGGAGTGGAAGTTGTTACTAAGAGAGGAAGACTCAAAGTTAGCCCTTTTTTTGTGAGGTGTTTAAGGAGTAAGTCGGAGAAAGCACAAAGACATATCTGTGGTTAACCCAGGCTCTTATTTAGAGAGAGAGCGAGACTTGAGCAGACAAAAGGAAGGCGGAACGGAGTACATCAAAGTTAATCTGCTTTGCACTTTTGTCTTGCAATTTCTGTCCACTATTAAACATGCTGGATCTGGAACCGATGACAAGCTTTCAGAAACATCAGAGTTAAAGTTAAAGTTAAAGTGGTAGTTTGGATTTTTTTTTAAGTTCTATGTTCTATCAATTTCCGATCAATAACCAACCGTCATAGACAGACTTCGTACTGGTGTGAGTTTTTAGAACAGTGAATAAAGTGAAGTAAACCTCCCAGATGACATTAGCTAACGCTGTTTAGATATTAGCTTCACGGAGACGGGAATCTCAATGACGTAGTTTGATCTGAGCTACCATGTCAAGATGCGCTTCCCAGGTGTGCAGTTCAGAACCACGAAGCACTCCATTCTGCTGCGGTACGAATCAACGCAAGATAATTATATTCTATTATATATTGAAGCAAAACAAACCAGTGCCCCCTCTTCCATTACTAGTCCATTTAGATTTAGAAGTATTGGATCTAAACGTGACCCATAATAACACTGTTATGGTGGAGCCAGACTGAAGCTGAAAGCAGAAAAAAGTAGAAACTCAGCTACTGTCGTTCATCACTAAAGAAAAATATGCAAAATTACAAGAAAGACAGACATTTTAGAGGACAGCTGCTGAATATTTTTGGATGGACCTTGTTTACACTGTAAAAAAAAAATTGTTTTGTATGTGCCAGATCCATGTTTGTTTTGAATCGCTTTTTTAGTGTGAAATTATTCTTTATTAGTCCCTCACAAGTAAAATTTACTGATATCAACATCAATATGACAGGCAAGCGGAAGAACACAGTTGCACACTAAAGACAAGCAGTTTAATAAAATTAAATAATTAAATTAGGGTTGGACGATATAGAAAGAAGCACATCGATACAATAGGACTATTGATCAATAATTATCAAAAAAAAATTCTAAACGTATATTTTAAATGCAGCCCTGGCCATTTTATACCTATTTTTAAATAAAGAACACTGAATTCAAAGTCGACCCTTTATTCCACCATATAAATGTAATCTAATATAAAATTTTGTATTTTACTATGAAAAATCTCAATATATTTTTTGACATGGCATATTTATTTTGATATATATATATATATATATATATATATATATATATATATATATATATATATATATATATATATATATATATATATATATATATATATATGCAATTAAACTTGTTTTTGTACTTGTGTGAATAATGAAAAGTAATATCTAATGAGTTATTAAGCAACAGCTCCTTCTTGTTACATTTTAACAACGGCAAAACAATACGTAAAAACATGAAAAGGCAAATGTGCCATAATCTCTGGTGGTATATACACGTGACCAAAGAAATCAAAAATATTAAAATGTTAACAGATAATCTGCATACACACATGGAACATACAGCACAATTACACAACCTTCATACATTGTACATGCAATTACAGAGATTAGCAAGTGTAACAGAGTGCTAAAGGGGCAGACGACTCAGGAAGGGGAGAGCGCAGGAGAGAGTGAGAAAGAGAGGCTTAAATCCTTCGTTAAGCTCCGGGACAGCAGCAGATCCTCTTATGCAACATTCAGACTGACACACACAGAAGCAGCAACACACACATTTACCTCCATCAGACAGTGCTGAACATGAGAAACAAATGCCACATGAACTTTTATACCTGCCTTTCTTAATATGGGGAGAGTGCCTGCAACCTACACAGACAACATACACCGTCAAATCCAAATCTACAAAATAGAATAAATAATTATGAAGTCATTAAATAAAGACGTGATGTGCTTTTCTGTGAAATGTCTTTGCAAACTGCGTGTTGATATAAAGGAATGAGTCTCAAACCAAACATACTGAACGATACAAATGATGTAAGAACAAGCATTCAAAAATCCTTTTGTTGTAAGTGTAACACATGACATCATGGGATTTGTGACCTATAAATGCCTCTGGATTCTTGATGTCTACCCTTGAAAATGATGTGCTAATCCCCAAATGTAACCCCTTGCATAACAGCACATCTCAGCGGGGATTTCAGCAGAAAGATGGACTCGGACTGATTTGGAACAGAGTGCAGCAAATGGACAGCACCATTATTGATTTAGTGCTCGGCTCCCGAGGTGGCACGCCAGCCAAAAACTGCACATCATCAGTGACGAGGGCCTCTTGAGTCATGTGGTCCCTTGAAGAGTGTTTTCTTCCATAGTTGGAGGTTTAATATGATGTTTTACTTCCCTATTTGGAAGAATGTAAGCTTTAATATTGCTCGTTATTTCGAAAATGGAAGCAGTTGTTCTGAATCTGTATCCAGTCAGGCCTCCCATCATACGCCTTATCCTGTAAAGTTTGTGAACAGGATGTAAGTTAATGCCTAAACGTCGAGCAGCTCTTTAAGAGTTAGGACTGCCAAAGAACCAGGACCCATCCCAAGAACAGCTTAAATCAGGGATTAAATTACTGGGAACACCAAAAGGCTGAAATGCTGTTGCTGGAATGGAAGGTTAAAAATAGAAAACCTAGTAAAATGCCTAGTGTTCAGTAAGTTCTAATAAAACTGAGAATCACTAAAAAGTACCAATGTGGTCTGGAAAAGTCTCAGAGTCTGCCTGTCTGTCTGTCTTTCCATCTCTTTACATATGTGACTGCCTGCCTGCCCACATTTATAAATGTAGCGCTGCAATTTCTTTTTTCTTTTTTTGTGCGCTGATGTTTCAGAACGTTTTTAAACATGGGTAAAGAAGTGTAATGTGTTAATTTACTATACTCCTAGCGCTATTTGGCTGCTACAACTCTAGCTAGAAGCAAATGATCTTATCTCTTCCCCTTCAATGAAAACAAATCCTGGACATCACTCGGGCTCCTTGGAAACAGAAATCAGTATACGTTGGACTTCCAACAAAGACGGGGCTCTTAGCTGTGGAGAAGTGCGCACACACCCAAATTGCGCCCAAGCTTATTAAGGCAGCAAAGTAAGCTGAGAAGTTTTCCAGGATACAAGTTTAACACAAACTCTGACTGTTAAACGATAGGGTAATGTTTACAGGGACATTTCTCCAAAAAAGTCCAACTAAAAAAGTTTTGTTATAAAGTAGACATTGCCACCAATGTTTTTTTTTAATGTACCAAACAGATAACAAAATCAGGATTTTACTGTTGTGCAAACTAGCTTTATGAACGGTATGAAGCCTTCCGTAGAAGTATTGCAAACACAACTCAACTTTCTATTTCTTTACTTCTGGGATTTTTCAGGTCACCTGTATCAGTTTGAGAAGTAATAAACCAAGTCATGCTACATTCAGTTTACTCAGGATAAAGCAAACATAAAGCATGTGCAGTGTTCTCACTCATTCCTTAAGCAGGTAACAGTAACTAGGACACCTGCGCCTTAGTTACACAGGAACAAGAAGAAGTTGGAAGCAAAACACCAACTATATAACGCCTATAATGAGTGATTTATTCAGAGGATTTACCACAGCATGCAGCAATTAAGATATAAAAAAAGATTGTAAAAAATCAAAAGGCAAATAACTTACTTCTGCTCACTGTCACTAGGACAGTTTCCAAGACTAAAGATGCCCTGAACAGTCATTTGACTGATTTACAACCCATATTTTTGTAAAGCTTTAAACTCCCAGTTTTAGCTGATTTAAGGGATGCAGGTTATCAATAAATGAGATAATCTAAAGTTGACTGATCTTATCGATCGTCTTTCCATAACATGAAGGGCAATTTTTTTTACAATATGCTGAATTTAAAAAGAGGCACATAATTATATTTGAGCAATTTATTTAAACACTTGTATTAAATACTGAAAGGACAATCAAAAACTGGTGGTTTTCACACACATCATTAAAATTAGACATAATTATAAAATATAACAAAACAGGAACCTATTAGGTTACTGAAAAGAAACAAATTTAGATGAATATAATAAAATATGTGAAACACTTATGTATAAACCTCATAAAGCCCTCACCATCAACCGTGCTTTTGGCATCGTGTCTTTTTCTATCATGTTACAATTTTATTGTGTAATTCCTTCCGCTTTCTGTCATTACATTCTTGCCTTCCGAGCACATCGTTAATTTTTGGTTTTCAAGTAGATGCTGCTCCGCCATACAGCAAGGCTAAAAGGCGCCATTTAGTGATACCTTTAGGGGCTTGTTTGGTGTTTAGATTTAAAAACAGAACCGCATAAAGTGCATTTTGCATCCTTGTCGTCGTCATTTAAAAGTGTGAAATAATGACACACGGGACTTTGTTTGGACCGTTTCATGTTCCTGTTCTGGCATGCCTCCGCCATGATTATCTCTCGTACAACTACTGTGGTCTGGTTTACTTAAGGATGAGCAGCAGCGCCCTCTTCTGGTTGGCAGTCACTCTACACCACTGAGAGATGGTCATGCTAAGCGGACGTTATCAGTTAATCAGATAGAATGAACTTTAATCTAATAAACCATTAATCGACAATCATAAAATCGATTGTATTGCCAGCTAACTCCAATTTAAACTATAACAGCATTCAAAAAGGTTGTTTTTAGCTTTGCTGTTTTGAGCACCCAAAACAATTTTGGTTTGTACATTAGTGAGTAATCTGCAATACGTAATCCCTAGTAGTCGCTACAGTTTTGACAGTGTGAGCAGTGCACATCTTTTGTTATAGATGAATCAGAGGCGTCCAGAGTTGGCCTGCACCATGTGAGGATGAACATGCAATATGCAATAAGTTTGATTTATGTTGCAATAACAGTATGTCTTGCGATAAACAAACAAATGAGGAATTGCTAATATTTTTCTGCTTAGAGTTTATATAAAACATAGAGCCTCGATAATGAGTAGTTTATTTGAATACTGGGAAGAAAATAATAATATTTAATCTCAACAACAAGTTGTTTTTATTAAAGCTGCATCTGGCTGACATCAGGGCCCCTTTTCACAAAGCTGGGTTAGTGGATATCCAGAGTAATTTCTGGGGTAAATCCCTGCATACCCTGGCTTTTCTATTTCAGAAAGCTCGGAAGCCGTTACTCTGAGTCAAAGTATGACAACAAATTACTCCATGAAACAAACTTGCTCGGTAGCAAGGTTGTTAGGGCTACCTCTGAGTTTTTCCTCCTTTTTAGCTGAGATCTGCACAAGGAAGTGTCGGAAAAGGCGTGTCCTTTTCTGGAGGAGCCTGCATGCTAGAGTGCAAATACTCCAGGCTGATCACACCACGGTTAAATGACGTTTTTGGATTAATTTATTTTCAAGCGTTACCGTTTTTCTCTGTTGTCAATAATTTATCTTAATATTCTCAGCCCACACATCGCTCCGAGAGGACGCTCTCAGTTTTGAACGATTTCTTTGTGCTGCACTTCGTTTTTATGCCAACGGGAGCTTTTTAATAACGTAGTTGACGCAGAAAATATATTTCAGAGGCAACTGCATGTCACCCTGTCATTAATGTTACTGTTGCACTCAGTTATAGTAGAGTTTAAAGGTGTTCCACAGTCACGGACCTACATTATTAATAAAAGAACCACACAAAATGAAAGCAATAATTTATTCTCTATCAAACCTTGAGACTTCCAGCTCTAATTTTCCATTCATATATTTCAGTTTCCATTCATATATTCTTTTCCCCAACACAGTTAGGGCTACAGCACATTTCTTCACTTAAATAATGTTATCTTTATTTCAACTTAAAATATAAATATAGCCTGTATGATTAATATTAAGTGAGGTTGGCACAAATTATTATACACCTTCAAGAAAAAGTCATAGCCAAAGTGTCACTGCATCATCTTCAAGTCAATTATTGCAGCATACAAAACTACTTTTGTACTTTAAGTGTTGGAATTCATTTAAATATATTTGATGGTGGGAAAAATTGCTCTTTTGTAGCAATGTCTTTCAAAATATCACTGCATTAGGAAAAATGTGAGTGTGATTTCCATTTTCTTCTCTTTTCTACCAATTTCAAAAGTCTAGATTAGATACTTTAAACATCTGGTATAAGGAGGTTCTTTTTCTTCACACAAACAAAGAAAAACTGAGTAATAAATATGTATGGTTTCAGGAAGAAAGAAAAAGTAACGTAAAGTAAAAGTAAAAAGTAAGTAAAAAGAGAGTTTGCTATGTGTGTAGGGAGCAAATAAATGCAAAGCTGCACCCTCCGTGGTGTGTAAACTAAACAAAACCTACACATCGCTTTTATTAAGTTAGCGCTATTTTATAAAAGCAGTTGGGAAGCTCTGAGACTTGTGAAGAAGCCGACTGCAGGCGGGCAACCTGAGCAAAAACCTAAACTAATTAACCAGATGTCCTGGAAAAGCAAAACGATAAAAAGTATAGTACTCTGTCAAATAATCAAGTGAAAGCTAGGACAACTTTTAGGGGGTACTTGAATTTACGGGCGCAATTCCTGAGTAGAATAGAATAGAAATGCCTTTATTGTCCCACAGTGGCAAAACCACGGAGAGAGTTACACACTAGATTAGTATAATGAATAACGAGCTAATTTAAAGTTAAGAACTTAGATTTCATAAATAAAAGCAAAATTATTTCAGTGTCTCAGTTCAAAAAGTGAAATTACTTTGATTCATTATACACAGAGTAACATGCTTCAGTACATTTTTCACTTACTTTTGATTATTTTGCTCATGGAAATCCAAAATTCAGGATTTAAAATGTTATCAGAATATTCTATGGTATTTATGTGGACACTGTTCAACCCCGATAAAAGTGAAGATAGAAAGCATTTCAATTGTCTTTATTGGTCATATATATGTCATCACATTTAGTGAGGACCCCAGAAATACTGCTTAGAAATAAAATGTACCCTTAATCAAGGAGGCCACTTCAGTACACCAGTATATTAGTACAAATGTAACATCCATTGTCTATACTGTGGCTGATGTTGGTGCAGAAATAATATTTTATATTTATTAATAAACATTTTTAATTTAGAAATAAAAGCAATCAAATCATGCTGTGCATTTCTGATTTGAACCGTATGTCAATTCCCTACAAAAAAAAGAGGCTATTTTAACTGAATCATCAGAATCTCATACCAGTCCATGCCTGGTGTAGAAATGTAATTTCTAAAATGTAGAAATGTAATATTCTACATTCTTAACTAACTTTGAAAGTTTAAAAACATTCAGAATATTTTTATGTGTGTATTTGACAATGAACTAGTGTTTGGTGAAACCCTATAAAGATATTCTTTTGTTGTTTTCCGAGTTTGGGCCAAACTGAAGAAAAAAGATGAAGAAAACATGGGTTATTCATTAATTTTCTGTAACTGATTAACCGTTTTAGCACCAATAAAATTTCAGGCCCCATGGTGGAACATGGCATCCACCTCACCGCCCCGTTAAATGGATTTTAGCGTGACTTAGATTTACTCGGCTGTTTGTGTACACGCGCAGTTATGCACCGGGGTTCCCCGCCCTGACAACAAAAAGATGGGAGGAGGGAGAGCAGAAGAATCTAGTTCGCCTCATTAATCTTGTTAGACCAATTAGGACACTGATAGGAGCAGGGAGACTTCACAAACTCTTAAACACACTCCGAGAGAAGGATACTGTATGTGTGTGTCTTTTTAACGTCGAATGGTTCCTTAAACATTTAACATCTCAGAACACAATACTTCTTCAAAATCAAATGTTCAGAGTTGTTAATCCTTCTATATTTTAGTAGTAATACAAAGGTTTTGGTAATTACTGTACTTGTCCAGTGTAAACCTGGTCCTGTGCTGTACTTGAATTCAAATTGTCCAACAAAACCTATATTGGATACACACTTCTATTTATTTATTTTTTTCTAATCGGTTTCTATAAACACCTTCAGGTGAAAAAGAAACGGTGCCTCTTAATGGCACACCCAAGTCCTTTTTCTTGGTGTCCTAAAGGCAAAATCAATGATCCACGGCTCCATCTAAGAAGGTTCAATTAAATTCAATTTTATTTTTGTAGCGGCAATTCACAACACATTTCATTTCAAGGCACTTTACAAAGTGAAATTCAATGAAATCATACAGACAGATTGGTCAAAAAAGGTTGAAATTTACAATGTAACCCTCCTTATGGGAGACATTTCTGGAGGGAACAGAATCCGCAAAGAAAAAGCCACAGACAGTGGGTGGATGGATGGATGGATGGATGGATGGATGGATGGATGGATGGATGGATGGATGGATGGATGGATGGATGGATGGATGGATGGATGGATGGATGGATGGATGGATCGATCGATCGATCGATGGACGGATGGATGGATGGATGAACAGATGGATGGATGGATGAACAGATGGATGGATGACGAATAAACAGATGGATGGATGGATGAACAGATGGATGGATGATGAATAAACAGTTTGATGGATGAACAGATGGATGAATGATGGATAAACGGATGGATGGATGGACGAATAAACAGATGGATGGATGGATGAACAGATGGATGGATGATGAATAAACAGATGGATGAATGATGGATAAACGGATGGATGGATGGACGGATGACCAGATTGATGCAGGGATGGATGGATGGATTGATGAATGATGGATGGATGATGAATAAACAGATGGATGGATGAACAGATTGATGAAAGATGGATAAACAGATGGATGGATAGATGGATGGATGAATGAATCAATGGATGGATGGACGGACAACATTTAGGCAACAGAAAAAGGAATCAAGTGTGGAAATACTACTAGTCTTCCATACTTCTCCAGATTTTTCCAGACTGCGGACAAACACTCGTGTTCGGCTAATTCAAAACGGACTTCAGAGCGAGGTTAACGCCTAAACACCTAACTCTGTTACGTTCATTCAATCTGCCTGCTCTCACATATGACTGATGCAATAAAAAGCACACAGGAGCCATATGCAGCAGCACAAAGAAGCACTCAACCAGGCAGACAGGGCACTCAAAGCTTGTATTACATCAATACTGCGTGGCTAACCCCCTCCCACTCTCAGTCCACCGAGCTCACTATCACCGTCCAACCAGACAGTTCTCCGTCTCTCTCCGGAGCGTTTAGTCTCTGTGACAGCCTCCCACATCCATCTGTCAAATGACAAATTTGGGCTTTGAGAGAGCTCCGGCACTTTCACACGACCGACATGTGAGTGTGTATGTGTGTGTGTGTGTGTGTGTGTGTGTGTGTGTGTGTGTGTGTGTGTGTGTGTGTGTGTGCTTGTGTGTCTTGTCTTGTCGGGCCGCAACTCAAGCGCACACAGGAGGCTCATGCTGAGTGAGACTGCGTGACAGTCATGCATCTTTAATGTAACATCACAAACGGCTAATAACGTAAGAAGAGCCGGAGCTTTGTGCCGGTGGGTGGGAAGAGATTCCAGCCGCCACCAGACATGGCTTCAACAACTCTGCGAGGTGGAACACCTGGCACACAATTCATACCACAAACTTCAGACGGCCAATAATTGTAAACTAAAAGAACAAGAACTGTATGTTATGTTAAACATGTTATGTTATGTTAAACAGACATTTTGGAAAAACGGGGTGTGCCTTTTCAGACTCCTATACTGTGATAACCCTAAATAACATCTAGCGCCTTCTCAAAAGAGTCTCTGTGTCATTTTATCCACAAAAAACCCACAATGTGTGTGTGTGTTGGGGGAGGGGGTGTTACTAACTGCTTATCACCCTAATCAGACCATCTACACAGTAAAACAGTGGTGTCAACAGCATGCCGTGGGGATGCTTTTCCTCTGCAGGGACAGGGAAGATGGTCGGGGTTCAAGAGTAAATCAATGGAGTTAAATGCAGGGGAATCCTGGGGATAAAACTGGTAGATGCTGCAAATAACTTGGGACTGGGTGGAGGTCCATCTTCCAGCGGGGCAACAATCCAAACACAGAACCCAAGCTGCAGTGGAATGGTTTAGATTAGCAGTTCCCAAATATTGGGTCAGGAGTTGGGACCCCACTAGGGGTCATAAATCAACAACTCTGGCTTTAGATCCTATTTATTCATTCATTGTTCAGTTTCTGCAAATATTTAACTTTATATGTTCTCGTGAATAGGTAAAAGAAATATTGTGTGTGTTGAAACGGCTATTATAGTATTGTTCTCGACCAAATAAGGCCAGAAACATTATTTTGTGAAATTGAAGCTGAAAAGTGTGGGAAGAATAATCATTTGTAGCAACAGCCCAACCAGTCCAGATCTATATCTGATGGAGGATCTGTCCCAACATCTGAAGATCTAATACAGGTCAGTTGAGGAGAGTGTAATGTCTTTTGCCAACACCTGTTTGGGTAGCAGCTTCAGAGCTCAAAAAAGCTGTTAAAGAAAGGTGTGGATCTGTCCTGGGGACTACTCTATAGCCTCTGGAGATGTCTGTACAAAGAAGGATGCTTCATAAAATGCAGAACTTGGTGGACAACCCTGAGCATCCTCTTGACAAGTCTGTAGTAAAACAACAGCATGTGTCTTTAGTCAGACACGTCTTCAGATCCGCTGTAAGCCAGACCTCAAGAAGAGAATCTTCCTGCCCATACTCATCACTAGAGATCGACCGATACAGGCTTTTTTTTTTTGAAGGTCAATGCCGATACCGGGTATCGGTTTTGACATCAGTCTAACCGATACCCGATATGTGCAGCCGATTTAGCTTTTTCTTCCTCCATTTACATGATAAAAATGACACAATGGCAACAAATGTTACACAAGTCTCAAAACCTCTTCAGACTGCAGTTTCAAAGATAGAACAGAAACTGGACATGTGTTTTTAGATAATCGATTGGCGAACGAATGCACATATCGGCCGATGCAGGAAAAAAACCCCGCAAATATCGGCCGGGCAATGTATTGGTTGACCTCTAGTCATCATCGCCTATACCCACGCAGACAAAGACAGTTATACAGAGCTTTTATTCAGGGGGGGGGGGGGGGGGGGGGGGATCTTTATTTAGAAAAAAAATGTAGAAAATTGTAGAATAAAATTGAAGTCTACTGTTGTAACGGAACAAATTGTGAACATCTATGTACGCTTTTGCAAGACACCGTAGATTAAAAGAATGGACATTTCCAGTTACATCATTAAAGCCTGTCTAGTCATCTTAAAGATCACAAACAGTGCAGATGAGCGTGTGATATCCAGATGGACTGGCAGACGGTCTGATGAGCAGCCGCAGTCACTGCCATTGGATGAAAACAGCCTTCAGAAAGATCCAAGTTGCATAAGGGGGCCTCGGCTGGGGGCTGCGAGATTGGTGGAAATGATCTAATCGGATAATAGATATAATTCTGAAAATGATTCCCTTTTATTTTTAAACAAAGTGTACCCCCTTTTATTTTCAGCCCAGTATCTGTCTACCGTGACGGTCTGGTCATCGCGTGTGATGAAAACATCGGACAAAGATGCGACTGCGTGGTGCCGAGGTCTTTAAAATCAGCTACTTAGACAACAGCCGGGTGAACTTTCAACTGGTACTACCTCACATCTCCAATAAAATACCAAAGATGCAATAAAATGTTCATTTTGAAATAAAGGGACAAAACACCCTGATGCATTTGTTTAAATCATTCAGTTTAATGTTTTAAGGGAGCATCTTGACATCTCCTATTCCTTTCCTTTTTAAAAAAAACTCAGATATTATCGGGGTTTCTAGCAGATTTCGTCTTTCTGCTTCAGATAGAGAATGAGGAAGAGGTGAAAAATACTGAGAGCACTTTCACTGCATAGAATAACTCAGCGTTTTCACTTTAACCTCTCTTAGTAGGTACAAATTATAAAATAAAATCCCCTGTGCAGTAACTAGTGTTTTTGATTAAACAGAAATATTTGCGCCAACAGCTGATTTTCTTATCATAACCAACGGAAAAACAAGGAAACTGCTTTTTTTGTTGTCGTTAGGGGGTACATTTATTTACAAAGCTCTGTGTAAGGATGACGTATTTATTATGATAAGCTGTTTTTTTCTTCTGATTTAAAGAGTGGAATCTACTAAAAACAGTGGCATCTAACAAGGAAACAGTTTGTAACATTGCCACCGGCTAACATTTAAATTATGGCTTTCTTCGACCACTTTGTGCTAAGCTAATTTAAGCAGCATCTCGGTGTGGTCGTTAAAGAAAGGATATGACAATATTACTCCTGTAAGGTGTCCAGCACTTTGGCAAGAGCTCTTTTACCGGGAGATGCACCGATCAGGCTTTTACCGGTTGTGTACCAATTTCTAAATTTCTTTGATGTTTGATGCACTGATTCCAATTTTCTTTCTAAGGAAAATTACACATTTAAACTATTAAACCAAAATGAATGTACGTATTACAAGCTAATGATTATTTGTCCAATAAAGCTTATGACCCAATCATCTATATCAGATTTGTGTTAAACTAAAAACATGAGTTTACAGATTGAACAAAAGTGTTACTTCTTGATAATGATGCATCTGTGTCTTTCAGTATTTGATCTGATTACAAGATTTCGATCACATGACCAGAACTGGATGTAGCTTCAACTGTGTTTTTTAGCACATATTCACCACCTGGATTTCTCCTATTTTTCGTATTATTTCGTTTCAGAAAAAATGGGTTTCAGAAAGTAAATTCAACGTTTTACATTTGATTTTATAATGACCTTAAGAAGGGCCTCCCTCGAATAAACAGTTTTTATCTACAATACAACCGAATAACTGGTAAGAGTTGGTAAATTGAAATCGTATGTCGTAGACCTACAAAAAGGGATCGATTCCAAACCTGGAAGAAAGGGGACCTAAGGTATTGATTTCCCCTGCTTAACCCTGGGCTCTCAGATTTCCTCCCATTCCTTACCCTCCACTGAAAACACACAACAACCACCCTGCAGCATGCACGCACTCGGGCACAGAGCGATGACCCGCTTTGGAGTCAGTGAACAGAGCAGTGTGCCCGTTTTTTTTTTATGTACGTGTGCGAGTCCATTGTGAGCGGGACCTCAGTACATCTTAAATCCAGGCTGCCCTACTTAACCAGTAGGTCAACAAGGGGCGTGCCTGATGACGTCACTGTCCGGCAACTTGCCATGTCGAGGGCATGGAGTCTTTGGGTCAGAAATGAAAGTGAGTTAGGATGAAAACACAGCTGGTGAAAAAGTAAAAACAAGCAGGACAGAAAGAGGTAACGAGGACATAATACTGTCCCATTTATAAAAGTCTTCTGCTGCTACTGATTTCTAGTTTTAATTCTTCCTAAACCGACACAGGATGGCAAAACTTTAGTAGGATGCATTCAATTTAGAACAGGTCCTTAGTGTTTTTTTTAGCGGGAGTGGAGGCCAAGTGGTTAGAGCAGTGCTGTATCACTCTGAGAAGGTTGTAAGTGCCTGGTTTAATCCCCGCAGACTGCCACTATGGGTCCCTGAGCAAGACCCTTAGCAGATTGCTCCCTGGGTGCTCTAAAAGCCACCCACTGCTCCCTAAGGGATGGGTTAAATGCAGAAGACAAAATTTTGTTGGAATGTACAATTGCAAAGACAATTAAAGATTGCTTCTCTTTCTTTAATAATATCTGACTTCATGATTTGGCAGAGGAACGTCTTATGTTGCAAAGCAGCTAAAACTTAAGCCTTCTCTATTTTTGCCTCAGGCTCTCAGTTGCTTCAAAGGTCAGCAATGGCAGTGGCGCCTAACCTTTTTTGCGACAGTGACCCCCACTTTCAGGATAAAAATATGCCACAGGCCACCCACTCCAGTGCCCAAAAGGCAAAGGTGAGATATGCTCGACGCCGCGTCAGTAATTGGGAATAGCTCGAATATGCCGGTCAAAGATGACCAGAGTTTAAATGCTTCTAATTGAACAAAATTTAACTGCTTGAAACTGTAATCAAGCTCCAAACTAATGGTTGGTATTCATAACACAGACTGAAATATATTGCACTGCAAAATATTGCACTCTGTGCCATTTTTCTAGAAGTTGGGAGTTACAGCTTAAAACCACAGATGCGCCAATCCAAATTCTGGGGCTGGATTTTGTAAAGCCCGAGACATTTTTGTTTAAGAACTAAAAAACAGGAAGACATAAGAACAGCATTAAAAAAAAAATTGTATCCTTCCAGCTCGATAATTATGTAAATTAGAAATAGAAGTGACAACACACTGTTGTATAAGGCTAGTGGCATACAATGTTGAATTTAGGTTTAGGAAAATATATTGTCAAAATGCTACAAAGAGGAAACCTTTTTACCTTAAGACAAGGCACTTTAATTCATTCATTTTCTTATTTTTTAAGTTGGTGGTGGAGTTACATAAGGGAAGTTAAGTCTGTTCTTAGATGTGTAACACAACTTACAGCAAACATTTTTTGTTATATTTTCATTATTTGCAATGATCAGGCCTGCCATCTTGTTTTGTAAACATGTTTTAAAACTCGTAATAAGTTAAACTTTAAATTCAGGTCAACTCCCTTTTATTTTTAAACCATATCGCCCAGCCCTATGCTGTAAATACATTTGTATTATATATTAGCTCGGTTTCCACTAGTATAAACTTCATTCCCAACCTCCTGCCAGGCTAAGCACAGTTTGTTCATTTTATAAATGTTTTTTTTATATACCAGTAACATCGGTTATACCAGTTACAACATATACATTGGTATATGGTAGGATTGTCAAAATAATCGATGCCTCAAGGTTTGAGAGGAACATAAAAAGGTCAGTAAAGCTCCTGGCTGCAACAGTTTAAGAGGTAACCTCCTGAACATAAGCTAACACTATCTTAAGTTATTAGCTTGATGGACACTGACAGCCCAAGTTACGTATTGCTGCAACACACAATGCTCCAGGTGCAGCTAGGTGTACAAAATAGCCAGCTTTTCCGGACCTGACTGTGTTTTTACAATACCTTTTTACCTTTTGGGGCAATGTTAGTTTCACCAATCACAATGACTTTTGTGATTTGGTGATACCAATTTTTCCCTAATCTGATTTTCTTTTTTTTCTTAAAAATAATAACAGGAAAATACATTTTTACGATTATTTTGAAACAAAGACAAAATCATTACTGCATTAAACTGTCTTACACTGGTAATAGCAATGTCTAAAAGCAGCAAACATTACAAAACAGAAGTTTCTGTGTGTATTCCCTTGAGTGTATAAATTCTTACCTTAACCCTGAGACTAATGAAAAGCTGACACAATTTCCAAACCCAGTGTGATCCACCAGTTTTTTCAAGCTTTGAAAGAATAAAGCAGAGAACTTTGGTTGTAGCCTGTTCAGCTACCTGTTATGCACTGAGGGTTTTGCTCTCTCTCGCTATCTTGCAGCCTAAACGAGCAAGAGAAATGTCTCAAATTTTAGTCAAAATATTGCTTACTTCTAAATAGGTTCTTACATCTCTGGCCTTTCTTTGACTTTATTTTAAACACCTCGCTGATACTGAAGACATCTGACTCTGAGTCCTCTTCCCACAGTAACAACTTCCACACAAAAGAGAGTTGTTACCACAACGTGGTCGAACTTAAGTTCACCAGTTAGTGTCAGTCAAGCTAAAAATCTGTCAATTACAGCCGAAGCTGTATTCACAGTGCATCTTAAAGCAGGACACTTATTATAGTCCTCTTTTTCACTAATTAACAGCAACAACACAGAAGAGTGTGGTTACTAGTAGTAACCTAATATTTTGTATTCACTGATTGACCAGTCTGGGGCAGTCAATCTCATAATCAGCAAATACCAGTCAGCAGCGTATTCTTCTGTACATAATATCTACTTAAAATCGTTATATTTAAAAAAAACAACAACAATAAAACTAAAAAGAAATTATGTACTGTAGGTCAAAACAGTGTAAAAAGTGCAGTTGATAAAGAAATGTAAGAAAACGTTGACGGATAATGTTAAGTACTGATTTAAAAGGGCGTTATTTAATTTAATGTCATGTAAATAAAGCACCAGAACTGATGAAGCAGTTAACAATACGGACAAAAATTTCTGTATTTAGTAAGTTTTTCTACATGAAATGAACCCGGTCGGGGCATTTAAAGTATGGTCACTGGTCATGAATTGTGTCCCTTCTGACTTTTGCTGATGAGCATGGGACGTGCTGTTGAAAAATGTCCAACTATAGCTGGCTGATGTCAGACCTGGCCCGGCAAGCTATCGTTCCACAGGCTGCTCCTCCTGTCTCAAAACCCCACAAGCTTTTAGCAGCCTCTCAACCTTCAGCAGGACATATTTACATGTACACAGAGCTTCATTCTACACCTCACCTCCAGCTTCCTTTACTTCATCACTCTCTGTCCTTTCTGGTCCCAGTATAATCTGTCTTCCTTTCATCTCCTCCAAAATGCTCATCTTTCTCCTCCTCTGAGACACCTTCCTACTTCTTTTACCGCCACATTTAAGGACTTAAGATGTAAATGGGTAAAACATTTAAAATCCAAATGAGTAAAGATGCACCAAAGAGGCTTTTTCAGGTTGATGCAGATTTCTGACTTTGTTTGAGGCTCTAAAAGTTTGTTCCTGACTTTTTATTCTAAGGTAAAAAAGAGAAAAGAAACGCACTGCAGATTATTTGATCGAGGTACTAGTTTGGAATCCAACAGATAATGAATTACAAGCTTATTGTCATTTTACGTATGTTGTAGGATTTATTCTAATTTCACTAAACTCAAAAAAATGACATTAAGTTGTCGGTTTATAGACCAAAAACAGTGGTAGTTCTTCATTGTGATGCAATTAATTAATAAGGAACTACAAAGTACATTTTTCAGTATCAGAACTGGCTGATCTGACCGACTGATGCATCCCTATCAACTAGGATATAACTCTTAACAATACATTGGAAATAATAATAATAATAAATAAATCTTATATAAGTTGTGAAAAATCTTAGCACGCTTTCAGTAAAGATCCCCTTCCGTCCATTTTCCTAGCGAACTTAGAGAGTCCATCTTGAGCGTGCCAAGAACATCTGTGGTGAGACCGTGGTGGTTCATTAATGTTGTGGCAGCAAATCTGGGTGTTGAGTACGGCGTGAAAGCACATGATAGATGCAGTGACAGCTTTTCCATGGCACTGTGAAAAGGCAGAAACACCTACAATATTCTCAGTTGAGAGAGTGACGAGCTGCTTTAGCTAGAGTCGCCCTAATGCCTCAATAATCCAGGTCAAAAAATAAAAATAAGAAAAGGATACTGAGTAGGTCCACTGGACGAGGTTGTTTGTTCAAACAAAGCAGATCCCATCCAGAGGACCTACTCAATTTTTTTATTTTTAGATAGAGTCATTAATTCAACGACCTGCTCGGTAATCCCCTTTGCCTCACCCCTGCCTAATGAAGCGCGTTATTTTCTCCAAATTGAAACGTTCTAGTTGCAGATTTCAGAACAGATTGTTTTCAAAATATGTTTTTGCACAGCAAGACGACATGCCGCCTCTGGTTACTTGGAGCACTGTAGGCAGTGTAGGTAAATTGTATTTAGATGGGTCTCTGCATGCACCATCTGCATCTCTATGCGGGTAACCGAAGAGGAATTTCCCTTAAGGCGTGGCCATGAGAGACGAAGAAACCCTGCAAGTGTTTCAAAGTTTTATTCCGGTGCCTTAAAGAACCATACCCAGTTCTACTTTTTGCCATCTGTCCTGCATCTCCCACCAACTCTCACCCAGACGCCACCCCCCCCCCCCCCCTCTCTCTCTCTCTCTCTGGTGTGTCGGTGGGCGAGAGACTGTTACCATGGGGACGGACTGTTGCTGTCGCCATGGGTACGGGCTCCACCGAGCATCTCAATTACTGAGTGGGACAATTAATAAGCATCAAAGCCTGGTTAATATTTCACCAGCGACTCAAAGCGGGTCCATGGGAGACAGAGAAGTGGCGGGAGACAAAAGAGAACAAGAAGGGACCAGAGAGATTGGAGAGAGATGACAAGGCAAAGGAGAAAGTGAGAAAAAAGTCATCTGAGGGGCCCTGGCTTCAGCAGGAAACCATGTAATGGGACTCCAAACATTGGACGTCGATAAGACTGTTTTGCCTGTTAAAGGTTGGCCGGACCTCGTCTTTATTTAGCTCATAAAAACATGTTGGAATTGGCTGCATTAAACCCAGAAGTCCCGTCCAAATTTAGCCTGAACAAAAATATTCAAGCTTAGGCTTAATTAGCCCATTTGATCACTCCTAGCCGGCCTTCGACCGCAAACAGACTACTTTACGTAGACATCGTTCTACCTTTCATGTTTCAGTCACATTTTCTTGTTTATAAAGAACGCAATGTCCTCTTTTTAATGCTGCTCAATGAAAATTTGATCAGGAAGGTTGAGGGTAAATCCTAAATCATTGGTTTCACTGTCCACTAGTGATGTTGACTCTTGAGTGAGATTTTACAGAAACAGACTGGAGGTACACCCACTTGGCCTCTTCATCAGGTTCACCTGGCCAGTGCCCGGTAGGAACCCCTATTGCCTCTGTTTAAGAAACCAGCTTGAGATGATTTGAGCTTTGCGACATGTTGCATCTAACCTGACTCAAGCCAGACGCATGTCGCTCCGCCTAGCTCCACACACATATGTGAGTGGAGCTAGGCGGAGCGCTAGCTCCAAAACGCTAGAGTAAATAGGCAACAATGTTGCATCATCCTGCTGAAAGAATCGATCAAAGGAAGGCCACAGTGTGGTCATAAAGGTAGACTGCGGTGTTTAATCGATGATCATTAGGTACTAAGGAGCCCAAAATGTATTAAGAAAAAATGTACCACGCAATTAAACTACCACCACCAACCTCAACCACTAAAACAGGGCAGGATGGATCCATGCTTCAATGTCGGTTACGCCAAGCTCTGACCCTACCATCTGAATATCAGAGCTTCAATTCAAGACTCTTTGGATCACACAACGCTTTTCCAATCTGTCATTGTCAGAGTTAGGTTAAAAAAAACCTGTGACCTTCCTGTTCTTAGCTGATATAAGTGGTCCTCAGTATGGTCTTCTGCTGCTGTGGCTGATCTACCTCAAGGTCCAATATGTTGGATCTGTTAAGATGGTATTCTGCACTAGCTGATAGCAACAGGTGGTTATTTGAGGTACTGTTGCCTTTTTATTTTATCTTGAACCAGTCTACCTGTTGTCCTCTGCCATCAAAAAGACGTTTTTTTTCCCCCTCCACACAGCTTCAGTTCACTGGATAAAGATCCAATCAATCCCCAACTATCATGCCAAGCTCAAAGTCACTGGAATGCCATGTTTCCTCATTTATGATGTTCTCATCATATAGCTGCTTAAAAGCACTGAAATACTGCAGTGCGATTGGCCGAGCCCCTTTTTGTGATAAACACTTAAAATGTGGATAACCGAACATAAAAACATTCAAATGAAGCAGATCCTTAGACATGTTATTAAAATTGTATTTCAATAGGTAAAACTCCTCTCCCAACCCATCCAGCAAGTATGTATTTCACACATACTTGCTGTCCTCATCCTTCTGGTAGGGTGTATTTCCCACTAAAAGGCCCGTAAGCGGTTAACTTGGACACTATACCTGCATGAGAGGCGATGCTTTCCAATTCTCAAAAAGTGGGACGATTTTCTGACTTTTTAAAGGGTCAACCGCAGTGCAAGTGCTTTTGATTTTTCAGCGTGAATGTGAAAGCCCAATGTAAACGTCACCGCCTGCCTGATTCTCAACCAGACTCCAAACCACCATTTGCTCAGCTGTGACATCATCTGCTCACAGTGCGCCAGTGTTGTGAGCATATACATAAACCCCGATGAACCAACACGAGGATCGACCAAAATCAGCTAATATATTCTCGTCTACCTGACGTTTCCGTCAGACTTGGTGCACCTGAGCTAGGAGATTAAGATGTAATCTCAGTTTGAGGAGACACTAAGTGAGGAGGCTGTTTTCAGTTTGCAGTCGGTCCGTGAAGAAATTTAAAGAGACGGTTAAATTCTGGTAGGAAGTGCAGCTGCTTCTAACAGGCTGCCACACAGCAAAATCTGCCCTGTCTGCTAACCAGCAATAGTAGAAAACCCCAAAAAATCCAATCTTTCTAAAATAAGTTAATGCATTTATCTCTAAGTGGTAACAGGCTATGGTAAAAAAAGCATTAACGTACTAAAATAACTGGATACGGTCGAGTTAAGAATACAGTAACCTAACATAGCCAATCTATCCCACATGCAGCTGTGCACTGCCAGTGAGCTGGCTAACAGCTACTACTCTGCAGCTGTGGGCACAGTTTACCAAAAAGTTAGCTTCCCAAAGTCATATTTCAAAAACGCAAATATTGGTTTCACTACCGTTAAGCCGATGATAAATAAGGACATTTGAGAAAGCTAATGCTAGCCGCTAACCAACTGCTGTCACTCAGTCTGTGTCACTGGTCTTCAGACAAAACATGCTAAACGCATACACGGCGCATGACGAAGGTGCGCAGTGCTGCATGTTTGAAGGGATAGCTGTTTTAGTTCAGGATAAATAAATCAAATTTTAACTAGTGAGAGCCAGAACAGTGACGTAAACGTCGGATGAATACCTTGTGAACGTTGTTATTGTACTTACAGGTATCGAAACCAAATATAGTGGAAGCTAATGGGTCTGCTAACAGTTTCTTAACTTAGCGTGAGCAATAATGGGATGAAGGAAAAGTTAGCCCCTCAACTATCTGTCTGGGGATTAGTGCCACTGTGCCCACAACTGCGACAATTTCCCCTTGCTTACACGAGAGATAGATTTGACTGCGTTTCTGGATGCAAATAATTGCTGCTTTTTTTTCCCTTTTAAAAAATCTAATTATTTCACCATGTTGTTTTAAAATTATGTACAAATGTTTTACTCTAGGTCGTCACACCATCAATACTTCCTATGGATACAAGCACAGGATTGAAGTAATGTAACCTTTCAGAGCAATTGCACAGCCGAAGACTCTTTTATTCTTCAAAACATTTAATTTTGCAATTATCTAGTATAACAAAAGGCTGCTCTATTTTTGGCACCTATGTTTTGAGCATTTGAAAAGAAAACCTTGACTGATCCGACTCAGACACACCGTGAAACTTCTCCATCGTCTTCCTCATCGATTTCTTCCCATCCCCACTTGGAGAGTGAAGACTGAAAGAAGGTGAGAGCATTAAGAGGAAGCAGATAAAGGAGGATACCCGGCCCAACAAGGGTGGCAGGAAGGAGGAAGGTGATGGTTAGAAGAGGAGAGGGAGTAAGTGTGAGATGAGAAGGATTTTTTTTTTCCTGCTGGGGAGAGGGGGTGAGGATGAGTGAGAAACTGCAGGCACGAGTGGTGAGTAATGCAGGGAGGAGGACGGAGGGGAAGTTGGTGGGCCTGCGTTGCTCTGAGGCAGATGTATTGAAGCGCCGGCTGGCAGATCAATAGGGTGTGCTCAATCAGCAGAGTGATCCATATGCTCTGACCTAACTTTAGACGGCTGAGAGTTGAGATGCGTGTGAGTGCCCCTATTTATATATACATGCTTACGTACCCTGATATGGTAAATGGTTACATTAATTCCCCTAAAAAACGTAAAAGAAAGTAAAAGAATTTTATAGCGTTGAATTCACAAAAAAAGGCTAAGAGGTTAGATCAGCACAATGAATTTCCTTTCTCTTTTTTATGCATTACATCATTGTCAAAAGTTAATCTACCTGAAAGCAGTATTTATCTATATAAAACTCAGAAATGTATCCTTCTAAAAAAATTGCATTATAATCGTAACGTATTAATAAATACAAAACACTAGAGTAAATAAGCAGCATTTAAAAAAAAAAAAAAGGTTTTATATCCCAGAGCTGATAAATTGCACGGTGGTGCAGTTCTTAGCCTTGCAGTAAAGCAGTCCTGGGTTCGACCCCTTGAACTCTGCATGGATTCCTTGTGCATGCATGGGTTCTCGCTGGGTACTCCAGCTTCACAGTCCAAAAACATAACTGTTAGATTAATTGGTCTCAAAAAACTGCTCCTCTGAGTGAGTGAGGATAGGCAGAAACCAGTCTGCATGTAGAAGTGGGTGTGGCCGGTGGCTGGATGTACATTAAAAGAGCAAAAATAAAAACCTGGAAGATTTAAGGGTGAAAAAGCAGCTTACACCTTCTAAATACTTGCTCATACTGACACTTGCTTTTGAATGCTATCACGAATATGGGTTTGGCTAGCGTTAGCCTGTCACGATAATAAAAGATTTTGCTGAACGATAAACCGTTCGTGAAATTATACCGATAAAATCCTCGTTTGGAGATCGTTTTCAACTAATAATAATGGCGTAATAATGCAAGTACACAACAATGGAACTGGAAGACATCTTAAATATGCAACTTTGGGCTGATGGTGCGCTCGCTTCTTCTTCTACTCGATCTGTAACTTTATCAGTAGCGCCACCAGCTACCATAATAACTGCTGTTACGCGCAACATTTTTTAAGTCATTCATAAAACTTTGAAATCGGGGACATTTCCGGGGACAGCTTGAACCGGGGACAGGTCGTCTAAAACAGGGACAGTCCCCAGAAATCCAGGACATCCGGTCACCCTAAACTACACTGTGAGTGCGCGCTGCCCTTTTTGTATTTTGTATGACCATTAAACGCTCCAGGTTTTTTTTTTTTTCTAGCTGAGAAGATGATTATGTTTCAGGTGCAGATCCATGTTCGTTGTATTGCCGCGTTTAGTTGCTACTGTTTTACAACAAATGCGACACAGCGGCTTGCACGGGTTAAGTGGTTCATCGCGGTCATTCGGTTTGAATCCAGAGTGCTCCCACACTGCCGCTGTCACGTTCGGCTGCGAAAACCAATTCCACCTGTTTTTTTTCCAAATCTCAACTAACGTTTCTCTGGCTTGCAACTCCTCACAGGGCTCTCATGCGGCACTCTCAGCTACGTAACGAGACTATGCGCCTGGCAAGTACCAATTCAATTCAATTCAATTCAATTCAATTCAATCGACTTTATTAATCCCACAAAGGGGCAATTAGTTAAGAGCAGCAAGAGTTAACTCCTCCCTACGTTAAGGCAACCGAAAGGGGAGAGGTGAGTCAAGACCGATACACCGGACTGAAACCTTTTGTCATCTTTAGTAGAAAGAGAAGGAGACACAAGGTAAACAAATAAGCAAATGAAAAATTATCGAGCACATTTTAATTTAGAATGCAATTAATTGATCTATTGCTTATTGCGACAGGCTTAGTTTAGAGCTTGAAAGTGTAATGGTTTGGTTGAACCAAAGGGAGGAATCTGCTTCTCTCTTCTGCAGAAGGAACAACCGTCACTCCCATTCCTCAGCTAACACACACGTCCTGCACGTATCGTCTCATTTCAAGGAAAACTTATATTGATTACAGTTTGCTAGTCTTTATTTTAAACATCGCAGCGGTTTTATTGACAGCCTCGCTGACGGTTTTTCACATGATAAAATACTCTGGAGCTGTAAGGGAGCCTAACGAGACACACATCAAACATCTAAAAGGTGACAAGTCCACAGATAGTAAGGACTTCTGCTGTCCCATTTACAAAATGAGGAAATGCATCACATTTAAAGGCACAATAAAAAGATGCGCATAAAATGAAGTACAGTACCAGGGCCTTTACAGGCGGTTAATTGTACTTTGCTTTATCTGTTCTACGACCAGTTTCGATGTTTTTCTGGTACTAATTCAGCTGTCTGACCCAAACTGTTCCCTCACAGGAAAGGAAATGGGCCAAGAATCGGTGGCGGCAGCATCATGCTGAGGGTCTGCTTTCCTGCCCGTAGTACTGGTGCGTTTCACAAAAAGGGGGGATGGAATAAAAGAACGACGGTTCAACTTCAGACCGACTGGTTGAAGCCCAACAGGACACTGACAAACACGCACATGGAGGCCAACATCTGGCTTTTCTGAACGCCTCTGACCTGAATCTGATCTCTCCTTACCACTAAGGTCTGCAACAGGGAACCAACCAATTCAAACGAGCGGTTCCTGACAAGAAGAGGAGGCAAATATCCAACCGGAGGCATTGTGATGGCAAAAAAACAAAAAAGAAAAAGCATGAGGTCGTTTTGATTAGAAGCAAACTTCATTAAAAGTTAATTTGCCATTATTAGATCCCAAATTAATGGGACGTTCACGCCGATGATCAGCGTACCCAGGCTTCTGCTCAGCGCTGCAGACACGCAGCTTTTTCAGTCTGCTGCGCATGTAAATGTTTCATCCACCTACCTATTGATTGCTAAAAGTATTTACATTATTAAAACCATAGCCTGTCGCTCCATTCTGCGCCTGCAGCGCTGAGCTCATTTCCTCGGGTGGTCAGACGTTGCCGTTGTGGTTGTAAAGGCGCAATACGTTTGGGTTCCTCATATGTTGGCCAACGGAGAACTCAACATCACTTTACACTTTTGAAGGTGAAGCGAAAGAAAGAGGTTTGAGAGGGTGATAACAGAAAATGTGGGCCTAAAAGAATATATATATATATATATATAGAGAGAGAGAGAGAGAGAGAAGTGCTTTTTTCACAAATTGTCACACTGTGACCACAAAATTTAATTATGAGGCTTTTTATATATATGCAGGTAGGCAACTTTTGGTTAAGCGCAGGTTAAGTGCCACCCACTTAACAGCCTAGAGGACACAGATATGAGGTTAATAGGAAGCTGGAATTGAACCCACAACATTTGGATTGCAAGAAAACGACTCTTACTATTGACCCATACTAGCTCCATGTTGTGCAGAAGGGAAATGACTCATTATCTGGCAAAATGTCTTACAAAATAGAATCTTAAAAGTGTGGCCTGCACTTGTATTCGCCTCCCCAAGTTTTTGAACACCTCTTTACTGCAAAAGGGGAACCAAACGTAAGTAAAATTTTCATGAAATTAGCGTATTTGTCCTTGATTTGAGCAGGTAAATCAGATTATCTGCCGATGGAATGAGTGTTTTGAGCCCTAAAATGACTAGATATACTGCACTTGAGTGGTTCCTATGTGAAGTGCAACAATCTTATTCCAATGGCAGATCATTTAAAGTCCCTGTGCTCAAATCAAGGACAAATGCACTACTTTCAAGAAAATGGTACTTACCTTCAAAATATTAATAAAAGCAAAACAAAAAGCAGCAACCAGGTGAACATTTTTGTAAGTCTTCTTAAATTCATGCATCTGTTGGATCTGTTTAAGCATCTTTAGTTACTTTAACACATTTTTTTTCCCCTGTCAGCAGGGTAGGACATTAAACAATCATGTTAAAGTAACTGAAGACGCTTAAATAGATCCAACAGATGCGTGAATTATTATTTATTTTTTTGGAGTAGTATTCTGCAGCTCCCCCAGAGTTACCATGGGGCCTTTCAGCCGCTTCTCTGATTAATCCTCAGGTAGGCGACCATGTCTTGGTACGTTTGCATCTTTGAGGATGGGCTGCACAGTGTTCTCCGTGAGATCTTCAGAGCTTGAGACGTCGTTTTATAACCTAATCCTGCTTTAAACTTCTCCACAACTCTGTCCTCTAACACGCGGCCTCCATGATTGTTCCCTAATGTTCTCTAACAAACCTCTGACGCCTTCACAGAACGGCTGGATTTATCCTGAGTTCATATTAAACACACACGGACACTGAATACAAATGCATGCCGGAGATTTCAGCTCAGTGCAAAAACATTTATTGTTTTATATATATATATATATATATATATATATATATATATATATATATATATATATATATATATATATATATATATATATATAATCCTCTTGCTCGGTTTTATTCAGTGTGACATTTCTTAAAATTGGATGGATGGATGGATGGATAGAGACCCATCGCTGCTATTTTAGTCAAAGGGAAATTAAACTATTGCCCCATGCAATGTGACCCCGAAGCCTGTGTGTGTCTACCTGAAGGTACTTTTTCCACATGTTGACACAATGCATTACAAACGCCATGCAAATGACGCGGTAGTTGTAGTTGTGTGTTGATGCAAACCGCGATGTTCGGGGGGTTTTTTGCGTTAGTTTGCGGTTAAATCTCCTGCGCGCAGTGATCCTCCTCATTCAAACCTGTGGCGTACACACACACACACACACACACACACACACACACACATACTGCACACATACCCAGTCCTCATAGTGCCTGGTCCCGTTCTGCAGCAGGTCCTCCAGCTGGATGGTGCAGTTGGCCACGAAGTCGTCGTAGCCAATGGGGGCATCGTGGAAGACCGACAGCTCCAGGCTGCGTCCCTCTCTGACCTCGGTGCAGAACTCCTGGTGCCACGCCGGGCTGTTGGTCTTGGTTCTCGTGGCGGTCTGGCCCAGTCGGGTCTGGTCCAGGTTCAAGGCCAGGTAGGGGTCCAGCAGGAAGGAGCCGCTCTTCCCCACGGCGTGACGCAATGCCCACGGGGTGGGCTTCAGGTCCACCGCTTCACACACCCGGACCTTCAGCAGGCCGTTGAAGACGGGCATGGCTGCGGGCTGCTGGTGCGGCGTGCGCTGGCAGGGGAGGATGAGGGCGTGTGCGTGTGTTTGGCTCCGGCTCTTCCCGCTCCTGTACACGGACAGAACGCTTCCTTCCAACGAGCGGGGGTCACTGCACAGTCCTGCTACATCCCATAATCCCGCTGGCTCCTTCAGTCTAACACAGCCATGTCAGGACGCCGCGGTAACCCGCAACGACGAAGCACCGGCGGGGCTGAAAAAACACGCAGATATCACCGCGCACTCGCTGCGCTCCGAGGCTGCCTGGTGGACGCTCTCCCAGCCGAGCGGTTGTTTGTTTATGCCCGATCCCAAAAATCGCCCCCTCCCTCCCTCCAGTTCCAGCGGAAACAGGCCCGGGTATGAGCGACAGAGAGCGGAGGAAACGCGGCGTAACCGTCCTCACAGGAGCGCGGAGCCCCGCGGCGGTCCTACGAGAGTCTCCGCCGGGTCAGAGTGGGAGAGAGAGCGAGGGCAGCCGCGCCTAGCCATCCGGGATTGGTGCTCCGATTCCAGCCCCACCGCGGCTCGCCTCTCGCGCTCGCTCGGTCCTTCTCCGGGGTAATCTCTCGGCTTCAATCTCCCACCAGAGCGGTTGTGTGTGCGCACCTTGTGAAAAAGAGTCTCTTTTAATCCCCTCTATGCGGTGTTTTGTCGGGTTCGGCAGCACCCCAGACACATCACGGAGCTCCGCAACCGATCCGTTTTTTTTCCTCCTTTCAGTCCCTGCGCGCGACCCTCGCTTCCCGTCCCCTCTCTCTCTCTCTCTCCCGAGCCGTCAGTGAGTATGTATGGCAAGCTGGCTTATCACTTAATGTGAAACAACGCTTGGAAAAATGTTGTAACAACAAAAGCTGAGTCGAGCCCGGATTTTAGGATGCAGGTGCATCTCAATAAGTATAAATATATAAGGAAATAATTTATTTACAATTATTTTAGTAAATACATTCAAAAACCGAAATTCATTTGCCGAGGTGCAAAAAAGTTTTTGGCTGCCTTCTGATTTCTTGGAATTGTTCTTCTGCCACACTGATAAATTTTACATCATCAAACAAATTCTAATATTGGACTAAAATAACTTGAGAGGGGGTGGTGGCAATTTACCCCCCTGTTAAACCAGTAAGGAAAGCTGAGTAGAATTTCACCAGCCACAACAAGGCCTGATACCAGTCTTGTTTAATCAAGAAGTCAAGAACTTTGGGACTCTGCCGAATCACGGCGACATCCAAATATTTCCATGTTTAGCCACATGTGGAGAAAACATTGAAAACACATGGTGACCCATAGTTGCCGGTTGAACAAAATCACTCCAAGATAGCATCGACAACTCCTCCACAAAGTCACGAAATGATCCACATCGACATCTAAAGCAAGCTCAAGCACACTTGAGGCCATTTTGAATGTTGATCTTATACTCAGTATTATCTTTTTTCCTGCTGTCTTTGAAAGGTAGCCTATTATTGAAGGACAGGAAATAAAAACCAATGCAGCTATACAGGGACTCTTACAGGTAAATCTTAGCTTAACCCAGAGTCTTTACGCCACAAGATGACCAGCTCCATCTTAAGTGATGACTCAGACACGTATCAACACCATTTTATACTGTTTTATCAGAATTCTATTTGTTTTTAACTTGCTTATTATGATCAAGCCTCATCAGGGGTGAAGAACAACTCAGTGTAAAATGAGAAGAAACCAGGTTCAGTATGAGGAGCCATGTGCCACAACTGGATACGGACAGAGAGAAAGGACTCAATTAACTAATACCAATTGGCATTACGTTATCAACCGAATAGTAAACTTGGATCAAACTAGACTGTGTGCAACCAGATCTCTATACTACGGAAGCACAGAGCTGCCACCCAGGAAAAAGAAAATTAGAGCTCCCTTATATTGTGAAAACATTACAATATACTTTTCACGTTTGACCAATAGATCATGTTGTGACATAAATATATTGTTCTAATGTGATAATATATAGTACAGACATTAAAATTATATTGTTTAAACTATAGAGTTTTCCCGTTTAAACGTAATGCCTTTCATTGTTAGAGAAAAATATGGATTTACCTTATAGCACAGTGAAGCTGATGAAAACGATTAAATCCCATCCCATGCTTAGATTGAGTCATTGACAGATCTCGCTGTTACTCAGCAGCTTGAATACCGTCATGATGATTATGTGCACAATATAAAGGAACTGACGCAGCATGGGGCTGCACAGGAGGAAGAATGAGTATGATCTGATTGAGGTGGCAGCCTCTCATTAATAAGCTGGAGGGGTGTTGTAAGCTCTGTGATTCCACACTACACCATCTGAACTGTGTTCGGGGGGGGGGGGGGTCATGTTGGCATGAGGAGCACCTTGAGAGATTTACTGCAATATCTGGACCCACACAGGGTTGACAAGGCCACACATGGCCCTAAGTTAGTTAATGTAGCAATTGATGTTATTTCAGAATGAAATGTTTTGCAGTCTAACATTTTTCTTTTTGGGTTTGCACAAAAAAAATCATATTAATTTAATATAAATATTGTAAGAACATGATAGTACATTGCACAAACATTAAAAATACATTGTGAGTACTAACAAGTTTATGACATAATTAGTGTTGCGCCGATGCCATTTTTTGGCCCCGATACCAATACCCGATACCTGGCTGTGCAGTATTGGCTTATACCGATACCATCTGTTTGAAATTGATTTGTGTGTGCATATATGAAGAACTGCATACTGCTTAGGGTAGTAGAACTTTTTATTGCCTACCTGGAATGGGTGACAATAGTTGAATAAACTTTTGGCTCTCAAAGGCCAAAATAGTGCAACATTCGTGAAATTATAACATGTATAACAGTAGTGCAACAGTAAGACAGTAAAATTACATTAATAATTGAATAATCTCTTTTAAACCCTGAGTTTTGGCTCTCAAATGCCAAAATAGTGCAACTTTCATGAACTTATATAACATGTATAATACTAGTCAGGAGAGAGAAGGCTGCGTTCAAGTGACATACAAACATCAAAATGGTATCGTGCCCTATTTGCTGGTACTCGCCGATACCGATACCATCATTTTAGTGCTGGATCGGGGCCCCGTCCGATACTGGTATCGGTATCGGTGCAACACTAGTCATAATGTAATATTGTCATGAACCCAGCATTCAGCCAGACAAATGTTAAGACTTTAAAACGGTTTATTAAAGTCAGAATGGCAAGACAGGGACAGGGACAGGCAGGCTGGGTGGTCAGAATAACAAATCCAGGGTCGGTACACAAAACAGGCAGACTGGCTAGATGAGGACAGGCAGATTCGGTGGTCAGGAACAGTCCAGAATGGTACACAGATGAGCAGACTAAACAGGCAGGGATCAGGCAAACTCAGATACTCCACAAACAGAACCAGGTCAGACAAAACAGGCAGGCAGGCAGTCAGATCAGGCAGGAAAAAAACAGAAAACAGGCTGGCTCAGAAAATCCGTAGGCAAAATCAGGTCACGTCAACAATAAATGGAACGCTGGACTAGACTCACCAAAAGGCTCGACGTAATCTGGCCCCGATCAAAGGAGTGAAGCAGGAATAAATAGGGGGGTGAGCAGGGGAACGGAGTAGAAACTAATTACAGAGAACAGGTGGAACTAATCAAAGGAAGGGAAGTGACTGACAGATGAATAACTCTGACTGGCTGGTGACTACTGACAGCGGAGTGACACAAACTGATTGGGTGGAGACAGATAAGTGGGCTGGCAGGTAAACAGAACTGAACTAAAAGCTTGCAGAACCCTGACTGATAACCAAGTAAAATAAAGAAAAGGGCAAAACTGAACTAAGACAAAACCCAAATCGTGACAAATATAGCTCTGTTTTCTATTGCCTAGGTGGCAGCTCTACACTTCCATAGGGTATGACTATCTGATTGTACTGAAATGATTTGGACAAAATTGGATGACATATAATTAGATAAAAACTGTCTTGCATAGTGTCTTGAGATGACATTAATTGAGTTGAAGGACAGAAAGGAAGCATGGCTGGACATCTGAAAATCCATCCATCCATCCATCCATTTTCTAACACGTCCATCCCTTTTAGGGTCGTGAGGGGTGCTGGTGCCTATCTCCAGCTGTCAATGGGCGAGAGGCGGGGTACATCCTGGACAGGTCACCAGTCTATCACAGGGCAACACATTCTCGCACACACTCACACCTAAGGAGGCCCATTAACCTAACAGTCATGTTTTTGGACTGTGGGAGGAAGCCGGAGTACCCAGAGAGAACCCACGCATGCACAGGGAGAACATGCAAACTCCATGCAGAAAGACCCAGGCCACATCTGAAAATATTCCTTTTGTGAACAAGATAGACTGAATTATGGTAAAAGTGACATGAATAACTTCTAAGGATGTAATTTTAGAGACGTCATTTTAGATATGCATACAAGATTATCCAGTTTTGACCAAATCCTTACATGTTGGCCAGGAAGAATGCCGTTTCTGGTTTCTAGGATTTCTGAGAAGGATATTGGAGATAAGAATGTGGTTTGAATAAATGTTACAAACACTTGCCATAAGTGAGCTGCAGGAAATGCGCAAAACGCGTCACACGCGTTGCTGGACTCTTGCGGACTCGGGTGTGTGTGTGTGTGTGTGTGTGTGTGTGTGTGTGTGTGTGTGTGTGTGTGTGTGTATATGCGCGCGCGCGTGTTTGTCATTTGGAAGAGGCAGAGAGGATGGAATTCACCCGCAGGCGTCAAGCGCGTGTGTGTGTGTGAGCGCGCGCCCCACTGCCAGACAGCCGAGAGAGCCAGTCAATCAGTCTGTCCTGATGCATGGCCACACACACACACACACACACACACACACACACACACACACACACACACACACACACATCTATCTATGTGTAATGGTAGAAAGAAATAAGACTTTTGCTTTTGGTCACCCTTGAATTTATTTAGGTTATCAAACCAATTTTAATAACAGAGGAAGATAACCAGAGCGAATAATAATTAAAAAAATCCAGTTTTTAATTGACAAATCTATTAATGAGGGATAAAAGCAACGCAAAAATAATCGACTCTATGTAAAAATACATAGAGTCGATTACTACATTACCTGCAGGGCCTACATGTCCCTGCAGGTAAAAATAGAGACATGTGGTACACCTGTACAGTTGAGTGTCCTGAAGTGAACTATTGAACCACTGGAAGCTAAAAGTTATCAACTGTTAAACTCTTAACATCTGATTGGTTGACCTACACAGTTGGTCACCTTTTTACCAGTTAAACCAGTGGTAGATCTGCCCTCTGACTCTGATGGATTAAGGCTCACTGAATAAAAATATTCTGTTCCATGTGATCATGAAATTTCATATTAACAGTGAAGCAGTTACACATGTCTTTGGTAAATAAAAGACATATATGTTTTTATATCAGACTAAACGTAGATATATGTCATAGAATATCCATGTATTGCTTTGAAACTTCAATTTATGAATGGAACATTTAAGAAATCATGAAAGTATTTTGGTGGAAGAATTGTGGCTTACAAAGTTGGAACATGCATAGGTACAACTTTTTACATTATATTAGGATATAATGATTGATAACTTTATGTGTAAAAAGGTTTAAACAAAGCCAATTTGAACAATTTACATCTTGCATTTTTTTTCTTGAAATGTATAAAAATGATATCTGTAACCTAAGAAAATAAGTCATTCTGAACACATTTTAAATGTGTTATTCTTTGTTATTTAATCTTTAACTTTTTGTTTATTTGTTATTTTTATTTATTTTTGGGTAATTATTTAATCAGCATAGAATCTAAGGTTGTCAGATAAAATCGTCACTTCTTCCTTCAAAACAGCAGTACTTGGCCATAACGCCTGGTCAACCGCGCCACCTGCTGGCTGGTAGTTCACATTGCCATAATTGGTGACGTGAACATTTTGTGACATCAGCACATGCTGTGTTCACGTGCCCCTCGGACATCAGAGAGAAATCCAGGCGTTCTTCTACATAGGTTTATTCAGCACCTTGTCAGTTAAAACATTTTTTTTACATCTCACATTTTGTAAAAAAATAAAATAAAAATAAAAACTTTAAAATTAATGTTAATTAATGTTTATTATTAGTAGCAGTAGTATTACTAAATATTTACAAAACCCCGTTGACCGAAGAGGTGCACTGAAAAAATATAAATGAGAGTAAAGAAAATAAAAGCTTCACTTAAAAATGATCAGAATCAAGCATCCAAGATTGTTTATTTATTTGTATTTATTTATATACATATATACTTATACATAACTTTTTGTTCTTCTCAGAGCACTACCTTGGATGTTACACCTATAATTGATAACTCCGCATTAAAAATGCTGAAATGGATTTTGGATTGGGTTTACCCACCCAAAGATTATCATCAGTCACCCCATTCAGTCACCCCATTCAACCACCCCTTTGGAAACTCTCTGGAGCCGCTCCTGCAAATAATTAGCAGTTATATTTTTTATTATTTATTTCTAAATATTGGTTTGAAAAGCAAAGTAATTTATTTTGATATTTAAATACCAATGAAGCTTTGTATGTTGTCTTACCACTGGGTGGCGCTGCATTGCAGTTTATTTTTTATTTTTAAGGCAGATTAGAAACAAAATTCACTGTTAATCATGGAGATTCTGATCTCTAATCGTATCTGACACATAATATATGTGTATACGATTTTTTATTAATTTTGTTGGTTTGGATATTGTTTCGGGCTTTCATAATTCATCTCATTAGTTTGTGTGCCAGAAATTACAGAATAGGAAAATGTTGAAATACAAGTTTTAGGGTAATTTACCACAAAAAAAAAAAAGAAAGATGAGATAATGGAGGAAGCCACGTCTGGAAATCTTTTAGGAATGATTTAATTGCTAAAAGAAGCCAAGGAAGGTTGTGGGATGCTTTCCAATTTCAGGATTATATCACTTAATGTTTAAATATTTCAAAAATGTTAATCGATTTTGGGGTGTTGCTTTTAAATTGCTTTTTGTTGTTCCCATAAAGTATAGTTTTTTGTAATGTATTAAATATAATTAATGTTAAAAAGTAAGTAGTCATTCAGCACAAACCTCACATTGATAATTAAGACAAAATAATTTCAAATTCTTTATGGCAAAATATTTGACAAAATAATATGAATTATCATGGTGTTGTGAAACATTAATTATTCTGTTCAGTGCACAGTTAGTTGCATTCATACAGTCAATAAGAAATAAATAAAAGGAAAGTATTACAAGCTTTGACAGGCTTTGAATTAGTTTAGGCTTTTAGACCATGCTTTATGTTTAAACTGCATTAACTTGAAAACAACAAAAAAATGTGAATCTTGGAATAATAAATTAAATTGTGCTTGTATAAAAACTACCTTTGTTAAAAAAAAAAAAAAATCAGTTTTCACGCTTAAACAAAATTAAGCCAGAAATGTGTTTTCTGTTTTGGTTTATTCACTGTCTAAAAACCACGTTCAGTTGTAAAGGATAATTTCCCTCACCTTGTTGTAAATATTTGCAAATAAAATGACTAAGATTTCTAACTTAACCTCCATCAATGTTTAAACTTTATTCCAGGATGCTGAACTGACGAGTTCCTCACGTATCACAAGATTTAACGGTGAAATGTATTAAATACGTATGTTGACGTTTATATACTATTGATCAGCCCATGGGAATGAAAAGCTTACAAAGGAATTCAAATCAGTGTTTTCATTTAAATAATTTTATTAATATAAAATACTAAAAACATTTTGTCAGCATCAAAATGAACATGGAATAGGCCACGGCAGAGCATAAAACAAACGCCGCTGAGAACCTTAAACAGAGCTGAGGTAAAGGTGAAGAGGAAAAACTATTTTATGATAAAAATACAAACAGGCAGACAAGGAGGTAGGATTTGGTTATTATTGGTTGATTGTCCATAGCAGTCTTTCCGTAGTGTGGTCCCGGTTGTCTCTATACTAGCCTTGGCTAGAACAAACAATTAGAAAGAAAAGAGGAAGCAGCAAACTTTATTGCAACCTGTGCTTCTTTAAACTATTTCTTGGGCTGGCATGAAAATATTCCGTGTTGTGCCCTAAACACTTTCTGTAGCACTAACACTGATCAGCTTTTTGCACGCAGTGCCTTCTAAAACTACTCATGCCCTTCCACAGTACAAACACAGACTTCTATGTATTCCATTGGGATTGTGTTTGAACACACAGCAGCACAAATTTGTGAAGCTGAAGGAAAATGATGCATGCTTTTCAATACTCTTTTACAAATAGATATAAAAAGTGAGGCTTGCACAAAAAAAAATAACTTTTTGGCGTAAAGCTAACATTGCAAATAATTCTGAACATATTATCACCCTGGGGGAAGTATAGAGGTGGCATCATCTTGTTGTGAGATTGCTTTTTAACTATGGAAACAGGATGCTGATCAGAGTTAAAGAGAAGCTAGATGAAGCTAAATACAGAATAATCTTGGTAGAAGAGCTGTTAGAGACTACAAAAGCTTTAAGGAGATTTGCCTTCCAGCAGGATGATGACCTTTATACAGCCAGAGCTACGATATAATGTCTTTTAACACATAATCCCAATAAAACACATTATAGAAGTTTGTGGTTGAAAGAGGCATGAATACCTTTGCAAGGCACTGTAGCTTCTCTCTCTATTACCACACGACAGACCCCCAGAGTCCTCTAAAGGTCCAGTTTTTACTTTGACCAAAAGTTTCAGACATCCAGGTCTGAGTCACTGTCTGTTACTGAGAGGAAAGTCTCTCTATCTGCCCGTTCCGCGCTGCCGTCCGGACTGCAGTCTCCTCCACTCAGTGGACGCGAACCATCTGGGCAAACTCGGTGGTGCTGCAACCTGAGGACAAAAACACATTAATGAGACGGTGAGAGAGAAACTAAAATAAAACGTCAATTGACAAGAATTCACTCAGTTCTAATGTCTACACGTTATGAATACGATAACAGAAGGGTAACAACCTTTCTAATCTCTTTTTTTTTGTCAGCAATCCGTGCAGGTTTTGCTCCATAAACTGGATAATTCACCTCCACACTTAATAATAATAAAAAAGGAGCGAAACAAAATTTTACATGTAGAATGCCCGTGCGCTTTTACGCACGACTGGGGTCTTTACGCACCAATTTGGCCAGTTTGCATAACTGCGTGACTGGAAAAAATGAGCGTAGAGTTGCATTGATTTCCAAGTGCTTTGCAGATATTTGCAGCATGGCCCATCTGGAGTCAAAGGATGGTTTATCTCAGCAGAGCCACCAACCTGTTTTTAGCCGCCGCCGCACGATCCCTCTGTCTCCTGTTCTTGAACCAGTTCCCAACCTGTGTCGGTGTCAGTCCGGTGGCGTGCGCCAGCTCACGTTTCTTCCCCGGGTTGGGGTATGGGTCCTGCAGGTACCACTCTCTCAGCAGCCCCCGAGTGCGCTCCTTGAAGCAGTGCGTCTTCTGCTCTCCGTCCCAGATGGTCCTCGGTAACGGGAACTTCTTCCTGACCCGGTACTTGTCAACGGGCCCCAGCGGCCTCCCCCGAAGCTTCTCCGCCTCGCGGTAGTGAGCCTCCAGCCACATGGCCTGCAGCTTCCCGTGTGAGGTGCGCGTAAAGCGGTGCGTCTCCAGGATGCGGTACAGCTCGCGGAAGCTCCCCGTGTGGAAAGCCACCACAGCGCGCGCGCGCCGCACGGATTCGTGTTCGGAGATGGAGTCCCGGCCGTCGGCGGTGACCGGCAGCGACCAGAGGAAGCGGGCAAGCCGCTCGATGTCCCCGGTCTCCTCCAGGGTCTCGCACACGCTGGCGATCTGCGAGGCGGAGAAGCAGATTCCTGGGAGGGTTAGGGGAGGAGCGGCAACCGGGGGGTCCTCTGGGGACCGAGATCGAGGCAGGTGAGGGGGCCCATCGGCGAAGTGGGGCAGAAGGAGCCTGGAGGCTGATAAAAAATCAAGCGGAGACCTGAAAACCATCTGGATTTTAAAGTGACGCAACAAAAATAAATAAATCTAAGAGGGTTCCTGAAACTGAAACTGACTGACAGAAATCTGCTGAAGTGTGACTATTTAGCTCACCTGGGAGTTGGGGAGGGGCCCTGGATCTGATTTCTGATTGGACGCCCAGAGCTGATGGGGGGGATTGTCATCACAGTGCTGCCAGTCAAACGCGGATTTATCTCGCTCCGATTCAAAGGCTGACTAAATGAAGTGTCTTCATAAAATATTCATGCTTTTCTGATAAAAATCTAACCTTAAAATCTCCTATTAAAAGTTTCCCCCCTGCACAACAGAACCACACAAAGAAAAAGCACTACTCCAAATAAGAGATCAAACCAAGTAGATATTAAATACACACTCATATATTTTCAAGGGTTTGTTTCTTAGTTAAAGTCAGTCAACTACTTGGCTTACAGCAAACGAGGATCCAAAATTCATTTTCACACGTTACACCCATCATTAGACCATTAAAAATGCACAATTCATAAATATTGGCCGTCGTTCATGTAGTGTACAGTAAACACACTCTTTTAATTTATTAGGACCAGAAAAAAAACAGGTTGCTTTAATACATACAGTTTACCCAAGTGGACTTAGATGCCAGAGGGTTCAGATACCAAGAAGTTCATTTTTTGACACATTTGGAGTTCATCAGAGTAAAAATAACTTAAATCATGGTACAATTTTCAGATGTCTTTGTCAGTAAAACATTTTTAAATACTCTCTGTTGTGTTAATCTATGCCAAAATGGCCAAAATAACATCTCTGATGTGTGTTTTTTTTAAGTTGATGAATAATAGCAGAAACAGAATAAAAATGTTATTAAATAAAACCTGAACCAAGGTAAACTAAAATCGCTGCTATCAGCCCAATCTCATCACCTTTTTAGGCCTTCCACTAATCGGCTTGCATCATTAATATGGTGGCTGCCACCGGTGTGATCAGAAATCTCATCCAGACCTGAAAGCGTATGTTTCTCTAAGTGTTCTGCCATCACTGTAATCACTTTCTAATCACTTTCCTGCTCTCTAATATCCATGAATTTAGGGGATGCGGGGATTAGTATCGAGGATATGCAGCCTGGTAACATTAGTGTAATATAATGTAGCATATTCAATCGACATTAACATTTTGGTTGCTCTGGACCATATGCTTTGTAGAGCGCTGCCCTGCACACTGTTTAGATCAGGACAGTTTAAGATAGATGTAGCATTTGGCAATGCATTAAAAGTCAATTTAAAAAAAACACCTGAAGTAAAATAAAACCCACCGTGTGTGTGATTTAAATGGGTTCATCAAGCATAATGCAGTCAAAACCCCCTTTTTTTTTTACTCAATCTGATCCAGTGCTGCCACAGACACAGAATGTGAAAAAAGGGGTCACCCCACTTTAAAGGGTTAATGCTAATTTCACCACCAGACAGATGTGTCTCTTTAGTGGATTGAGCTGGCGTGTGCCATTTTTTTTCCAACCCTGGATTAATTAGAACAAGTGACATTTACAACACAAAAAAAACAATATACACAGACAAAAACAAGGGCTGCACTGTGTTGCCTTGCAGAAAGAAATCTGTTCTGCATGGACGTTGCATCTTCTCTTCGTCCTTGTGTGGGTTCTCTGTGGGTACCCTGGTTTGCTCCCAAAATCTAAAAATATGACTGTTAGGTGATTAGTTCCTCTGAATTGTCCTTAGGTGATACAGACCTGTCCTGGGTTTAACCCGCCTCTCCTCACCCAATGATCACTGGAGATAGGCCCCGCCCCCCACCTCCACGGCCCTGCATTGATAAGCGGTTATGCACAATGGATGAATGAACAAAATAAAATGCCTGTGCAAATTCTCAGTTATCCGGGTCATTGCAACAGCAAACAGGCTTAAATCGGAAGAAACCGGACTTTTGCTCTGTTCTTTCTGAAAACGTTTCGACACCTATCCAGGAGTCTTTGTCAATTCTGGCGGCTCGCACTTGAGCAGCCTGCAGTTGGAGCGCTGCTGTTCTTAAGGACATGGAGGCCCATCCTCCTAAGTGTATTCTGGGTCAGATGCAAATCAATGTCCCGACCCGTGCTGTATTTTAGTTTAGTTACTAAAATAAATCATTTAAGCACTAACTAGTCCGTTTTATACAGATTTGTAAATTTAGACACAGCAAGTAATATTTGTCAGTTTAAATTTTAATAATCACATGGAGGTACGAAACACCTGCAGCCTTAGCAGCCCATACACAACAGATTAATAAACCATCGCCATTTGCTTTAACACAACATCAAAACCTAAAGGCTCAGCTAAGACTTTGCATCTGCAGAAGCTTGATGGATTGGTTGTCTTTGCGTTTCTCTTCCTCGGTGGTGGACACGTCGCGTCGCTCAGTCTGCCCTATAGTCAAAGAGAAAGAAAAGCACGGATCTGTGACCATTGTAAGGGCCAGAAAAATTGGGAAAGCCCTCACTGCTCAGAGATCCTCCAGCCTGAAAAGACATTCATGTCATGAAAGCAGAAAGGACATACCAAACATGCTCGAGGAAAGCGTGTATGTTGTGGTGACTATGGGGTTGTTTTAATGGTTACCGTTAATTCAGACACTTCTTTATTTAGCAGCGGGGTGGAGGAGGGAACACGGGTGGATGACACTTCCAGGATGGCTGGAGGAGAGAAGAAGTGAATCTCCTTATCCCTCGTAAACAAAAGCCCAGCTCCTAATTAACCTCCCCGCTGACCTCCACAACTTAACACTAGATTGTTAAGCCCTGAAACTTTAACCCCTTTACCAGTCTCTTGGAAAAGACCATCCACCACCCTCCCACGCACTAACTCCCTCCTGAAAGCCTCCTCCTCGTTAAGCCCCTAATCACTTCCTGAGTCTTGTGTTGTGCTTCTGGGTTCTTGCAGGGCCGCAGGAGAACCTGGCGGACAATGGCAGCCAAATAAAGGAGAGACAGGGGTTGACATTTTTGGAGGTTGAGACTAAAGGACGGACTGAACCGATGCTAAGGACTCAAGTTTTGCCGACGAGCCGCTGGGCGATGCTGCAGGACACCACCTTGTGTGTGGTCAACATCTGACCACGTCCTGACCTTTGTCAGAGAGAGAGCCGAGGATGACAGGTACTCAAGTAACTGTACCTGAGTGACTAATCCCACCGCCTGATTGGTTTGTAACCCAATACTCCATCCCAAGGTAATCCTGCCGTTTTACCGCCAAACTCCACGTTTACGTGCGCTGAAACGACCCGAGAGGCCGCGAACACCTCGCCAGGTTTGTGACACATAAACACACACGCAGATGCTCCCAAATATGTAACCAGATGGGTGGCACCAAACACGATAATCCCATAATTTGACTAATAATCACTCAGACGTGCGACTGATTCAAGAATCTAGAGCGGCTGGGGCAGACCCAAAGGCTCTAATAACATAATTATTCCGTGTTTTGTTAGTGTCACCTCTCCATTCAGAAAGGGGCCTTTAATTAATAGGCCGGGGGAGATAAACAGAGCAGCCAGCTGACGAACAAACAGCACAAATAAACAGCTGGAGCTTCAGCAAACAGCTGGCTGTCAGGTCTTTCGGAGGGGGCGACGCGTGGCCCCGCAAATTTAATAAGTGCGCGCACAGCTAATGCATTGACACCCCGCAGTCGCACATGTTCGGCTCGGCCGGTGAAGGGAAGCCCAGTGCCACAGAGGAGGAGTTGTCTCTGTTATATTACTGTCAGATATTTTAACACAAGAAGAAATTTCCAAGTTGTCACAAAGGTAGATGTGTCGTATCTCCTCTTAGTTTGCCATTTTACTTCTTTTTTTAAATTTTTTATTTCTACCATGAACAATGGAGAACTTCAGCAAAATTTACCGATGAAATCAGTGAGTTAAAATGTAATCTTATGGAGGAAAAAGTTCATCAGCAATAAGAGGTTCTCTTAACACCTGCATGAAAAAGTAAAAAAGAAGCTGCAATTTTTAAAGGAACCTTTATTTCCTTTTGCACTTCAATAAAAATGGCTAACAATAAGGGAGCTTAAAATATTAAAAGAGCCTAGTAAGGCCTTACATCACTTAGAAAACAGCAGAGAACAGGGACCGTCCCACCACTGGATGCTTTGATTATAAATAAATCAAATGAAACGTAGGTTTTGTTTCACCGTGTTAGAGTTTCATAGCTAGATGAAGAGAATGGTCATTTGACTTGTTTCTGCTGTAACAGTCCCTTGCACAAGGATTTCAATGCTCTTCTGAACTGGAGCTTTTTCCCATGTTGTCACATTAAACGACAAACTTCAATGGGTTTTACTGGGGTTTTATTACACGGATCAACACAAAGGAGGGCATAATAGTGAAGTGGAAGGAAAATAAAACGGTTTCTTACTATGTTTATTGCAAACAAAAATCTGAAATATGTGGCATGTATTTGTATTGGTGAAATCCCTTTTGGTTATAAGTACAGCGGCAAATCTTCTGGGATATCTTTCGATCATATTTGTCCATCTGTAGGCTGAGTTTATTTTGCCCATTCCTCTTTGCAAAATAGCCCAAGCTCAATTAGATTGGATGGCGGGTGCCTGTGAGCATCATTTTTAAAATCTTACCACAAAATCTTAATTACATTTAAATCATTTAGATTTTACTCTTGACAAGGTCAATCTAAGACATAAAGTTGCTGTGATCTCAACCATCCTATTGTAGCCCTGGCTGTATATTAAGCACTGTTGTTCACCTGAAGGGTGCATGTCCATCCTGTCCCTCACAGCCTCAAACAGCTTCTTTTTTTTTTCTTTTTTTTTTTTTTTTTTTTTCCCAGTGTCCTGTCTAGCAATGTGGCAATAGGAATTGATGTCTCAATGCCAGATAGAGCTCGACAGATTTTGCTTTTACAAGTGGAGCAAACAGCTTTCGCCATTGTGCTCCACTTGATTTATGCTTGTAAATAGCTTTATTATGATTCCTGCAAGGAGAATTTCAAATTATATGGACATGACAATGGGAGACTAAAGGAAGAAGAAAAAGTGAAAGAAAAGAAAAAAAAGATTAGAGGTGAAAGAAAGAGGAGATAAAAGGGAGAGAGTGATAAAACCTTCTTTGTCTGCTCCATCACCTGGAAAGAGACACAAAAAGAACAGCACAACCAACAGACATAAAGCAACAGCTACACTCGAATAACACCTAGATGCCATTGCTAAATCATATATATTATTATGTAAGCTGACATGTGTAATGTGATATTTGAAAAAAGAAAGTGAAAGAACATAAATAAATAAATAAACACATTATAAGATTACTGTATATAAGTGAACACTTAATACCTGGGACCCAGCACCTGTGGGAGATGTGAAAGTGCACTAGTTTAGGTGAAGATTATCCAGAAATAGCTTGATAGTGATTGTGGAGAACCGAAGACCCACCTTCCCCGAGCACAGCTTCTAACTCAGGTCTGTCCTGTATTTGTCTCTATCCATTAAATAAACTCTGACCAGCTTCCCTGTTGCTGCTAAAGAAAACCATTCCCACGTCATGATACTTCCACAAACATTTGTCACTAACATTTGGATTTTGTTTAAGGCACAAATCTACGCTGAAACATTTTGAGGTTTTATTGTGACAATGCATCATTTTCTTCCCCTTGACCACTATAGACTAATTTTTATTTAATGACTAAGTTGGCTGCACAGTGGTGCAGTTGGTAACACTTTTGCCTTGCAGCGAGAAGATCCTGGGTTGGAATCCTGGCCTGGGGGGCTTTCTGCACCGAGTTTGCATGTTCTCCCTGTGCATGCGTGGGCTTTCTCCACGTATTTCAGCTTCTTCCCACAGCTTCTTCCCACACCTTCTTCCACATTAGCGAGTATAGATCATGGACGAATGGATAGTCTAAATTGGTCTGTCATATAAAATGCTAAAAAAATCCTTAAAAACATACATTGAAGTTAGTGATTGCAACATTACAAAATGTGAAAAAGATCAAGAGCTATGAACACGTATGCAAGACAGTATAGGTATGGACGCTTCATTTAGGGTGTAACAATATAATATAAAAGCTAAAGCAGTTATTTTTTTATTTCTCAATTTTATATTCCCAAGACACTTCAAACTTCTTCTGATTTTTAAAATCAGAATGAAATGCTCGTATTGATTGTTCTGAGCCACATTGTTTACTGGCATTAATGTTTTTCAGACTTAAGCTGTTTGAAAGCATTGGGTATGAGTGTGATGAATTCACCAGATATGCATCAACGGAAACGCAGATCTCATCGCGTTCATAGTCACAAAAAGGGAGAAATACAGTCTTCACAGAACGGCATATACAAAACTGGCATGAGCTCAGAACGTTGAAAAGTTTATTAATTTTATTTGTCATTTAAACTCTGGTAAAGAGGAACTGATGCTCTTACAAATAATACACTCATCCTATTTTTAACATTTGTATGAGGAAAAAAAGAAAGACAATTGTTATTCGAAGCAGAATAGAAGAGGAACTGTCAAAAATAAACAGTTAAGAGAGGATGAAAAAGATGAAGTTTTGGTGAGAGTGATTTTAAAGGATCAGGGCAGTAAAGAAGGGACGGTTTGGGGAAGGGACAGAGAGCGAGGCCAGTGGAGGGGGTCTGACTCCTGCTGTGTCTGGTGTGGTCGGGGGTAATCTGCTCTAATCTGCTGGATGTTAACCTATCTGAGCAGCAAGAGCCGGATTATCCCTCTAACAATGGCCAGTCGCTCATCTGCTAAATTACTTCACTCAAAAATCATATGCTCGGACAGACAAACACGACTGTGACTCACATACGAATGGACACGGATTTCAGAGTGTCTCACAGAATTACATTTCACAAAGTGCTCTTCTTTAAAATCTCATTTGGTAAATTACGTTCTGAATTCACAAAACATGACACCTTTGCAGAATCACACATTCCCAGCTCCTCTCACACAAGGTTAAAGCCACAAATGGCCAAGGTTTTAGAGTGAAAAGACTTGAGTGGGCGGGAGTGAACGAAGGAAAGGAAAAGAGATAAAGAGAAAGAATGAGGAGAAAGAAAAACATCATTTGCATCTTTTTGCCAGATCATAAAGCAATTCAGGTTACTCGGATGGTAAAAGTTGTTCAGCTTGTGAGGGTCAACCGGGTTAGAAGATATTGAAATGAAAAACCTATTGGGCTGAATATCTTTAGTGGAAAGAAGGCTGTAAACACAATAGTGTAAATATGAATATATAAAAGCCAGGACAGGAATAAAAATAAGGTTCTAGGTAAATGCATTCTGTAAACTCACAGTCTGAGGCTGCTGAGATTTCATAAATGGTGCAGGGGAAAGGTTGTGGACGAATTACATTCCAAAAGCTTGGGTAAGACAAACAACAGCAAAATATATAAATAAAGAAAAAATGGTCTGCACTTTCTATATACAAGTTGTAGCAGTTTATTCATTCACTGTTATGTAGGACTTTGGAAATATATAAAATATTAGCATTCTAAATACGTTGAGCTTCTTTTCTTATGCCAATGACATATCTTTATATAGCTGTTCCCTGTCCAAAGCATTAGTGCAACGAGTACTAATTGAAGTTAAAATAACAATACACCAACTGCAGTTTAAATAATGCCAGAAAAAGAATAGTTTTTACGCAAAGACAGAAATAAAAACAATAGTTATCAGAATGTCAACTTTTTTTTCTGTAGACATATAAGCTAGTGTTAGGATTGCAGCACAGCTAGCCGCTACATGAAGTTAGGAAAGTAGCATTTGTAATCTTCCATGAATAATTGCTTCAAAACATGTTTTTTTAAATCAGTGTTTTGATAAGTGGTTTGCATTAAGTAGAAAATTATTACAAAAAATAATAACACAGCTACAGTAATGTCAACAATAGCATTGTAGCTTTGTTAGCTTCAACAGGAAGCATTTTACTGTTTTTTTTGTTTTTATCAGTCACCGCTTCATAACTTGTGGGATTTTTATCCATGTGTTGTTTTTTTGCATGTGGCGAAAATGTATGTAGACAAACACTGGATATGTAAACATAGCACAGTTACATAAATGATACAGTTAGCATTGTTGTCTAGCTAGCTGCAACAGAACGTTTCTACAAGAAGGTTTGAAAAGTGTTGCTCTGAAAACTCCATTAGCCTTTAGGAGATTATTTAGTTTAGATTTACAGATTTTTGTGTGGTACCAATTTTGGTAACAAGATTTTTCAGAAAAAGTAACATTGCTAAATAACAGGTTAGCAGTTGTCTGCTAAAGGAGTTAGAAAAGTAGTAAAAATATCTTCAACTATCCCTGGATTAAAAAAAAGTTGGATTTTGTATGATCAGTTTATTGAATAACGCCATATCTCAGATGGGTTTTGTAGGAATAAAAAAACAGCATGGCTACATAAAAGCTAGCATTAGCACGGTAGCTACAGAAGTAAGAAAAGACATGGATCTGATTAAAAAGTAGATTTTTTTCTCTCCCATGCAATAAAGACTGTGAAGCTTTAACACTGCTGTTGACATGTACAGAATGAGTACCAAAGTGGAAATTATGCCTTGAATATCTTCACCTGAAAAACTGCCTTCGACATAAATAACTTTAAACAGGAGTGTGTTTTGTATGATATATCAATCCTTTAAGTTTGATCTGTTTATCTATTTAAATTATAACAAAGAAGACACTTTTTACTGAGCCCCTAAAGCAGGGGTCATCAACTACATTTATCTGAGGGCCAGAATTTTTCCTCTTCACTATGGTATTCCAGAATTCAGAAATATTTGGGGGCCCGGATGGAAAGCTCTGGTGGGCTGGATGTGGCCCGTGGACCGTCAGTTGATGTTCACTGTCCTAAAGGGACATTGAAGGAAAAAAAAAAAAAAAAAACGTTCTCATGTGCCCCAGATAAATTTCAAGTGCCGAATGTATCTGGTGCTCACAAGAATGTTTCTTTATTATTATTTCCCTTCAATGTCCCTTTAGCCTAAAGGGCCATTGAAGGGAAATTAAAAAAAATGGTTTTTTGGATGACTGGGATCTAAACAATATTAAAAGCGTTACTTATGGACTAAGGTGAGATAATTTGCCTTTTTTCCATACAGAAAAAAGGCAAAATACTGTTTGACAGTTGTCAGCATTCTTGAGTCCCTGCAGAGATATTTTGCCTCAAAATGTCTTTTCAATTTAGCGCCTCCTGGAGGATCAGGGATAAAGATTCCTATTATTGTTGCACCCCAGTCCCCATATGCAAAGATATATTTTTAGTCTTTTAATGAGATTACTGACCTTCTTGTGTTTCCTTTGTCAGTTGTTAGCGGAAAATTTTAAATCAAACAATATTTCTCAATTTTAACATTTGTTCATTTTTAATTCAACTACTTTATCATTATTTGCTTGTCTTACTTTTTTTCTCAGAGATTGTACATATTAAATGGGTAATCATCTGCCCCTCTGTAACTTAAAAGGCCCAGATATATTAACATTTTGGCCAAACCAAGGTGGAGGTGTGCAACACAATCCAACAATTCATTCAGGTTTTTCTTTAGGTAATTACTACTGAACACCTTTGTTTTGTTCATAAGCACCTCTGTTACTGGTTGTAACATTCCCACCTTCTTCACACAGGTCAGGCTCACTGATTAAATACGTTTTTTTAGTTTAGATTTGCTGCACATATCAGGCTAAATCTTTCTGCGCTGTTTTGTAAGCGCTAATTTAGCATTTATTTAATGAAAGGCACACATTCTGTAGCTGGCAATACAGGTAGAAAATATAATCATAGCAACTCATCTACTGTGTGTTGTGGTGGAGATCGTCATCCATGCCAGCATGTCTACATTAAATACTGGTCATCTGATAAGGGGGAGTAGATCTGCGCCTCTTAAACACATCTTGTTTTGTTTTCTCTTGTACCTCTGTAGGAAAACAAATTAAAGTGAAAGAGATTAAAGATGAACAAAACCTAAAACACACTTTTACCAGGTCAGCGACTGTGTATTGTTTTGTTACAAGCGGAGGCTTAAAGGCAGCTCAGCAGGCACACTATGTGCCCCCAGTCACTGTCATCAAATTAAATTTACCCGTCATAATATATTTGGATTGCTCATTCTCACTCTAACACACACACACACACACACACACACAGTCTGCATAATCCAACACCAGATTGAGAACACCTTTAAGATACGACGTGATTATCATTAGGGATTAGGTTCAAATTATGACAGAGTGACAGATTAGATGGACATAATACAGTTTTTGTTTGTGTGTGGTTGGAGCCGCACACGTCAGAGTTTACGTTTTTTTGATCAGAGCAAAATCACGTGTAAAGTTCTTTAGCACAAAGCTGTCTCTGTAAAATTCCTTATAGTCCATTTTAGTCATGTTTACGAAGGATGCATTAAGTTTTGTCTTTCTTTGTCGGAAACAAACTGCTGAATGAAATGTCAGCGGAGAGGCACATGAAAAAGTACCAATTACTTTTTGAAATGCTGAAACAGCTCAGTTTTAGTGTTTTTAAGCCTTCCGTCCTGCAGTTTAACAACAGCCCCACTTTGAACCTGCAACAAATTTTAGACAGTTTACTAGAAATGTCCACTATCTTTTCCCCAACTCTCTGTTCATTTACTTTCTTGAAGGGGAATCCGTAACATTGCTTCGTCTCACAGCTCTCTGTTCATATTGTCTGTCTGCAAATACATCCATGAATAAAAATCACCCCGACAGTGCCATGAAATATGCATTACAGATTTCTCACCATTGGTTTTGTTTTTACTTTTCTGTGTTTCCCAGCTGCCTCAGATCATCAAACATCTCTGAGGAAGAATTTCGGTTCACTGCATTTAAAAGAATTTTAAAAATTCAGCGTTCAGAGTTTTCCAGTATGAATATTCTGTTTAGTGTCATGCTACAGCATCTCATTCAGATGTGAGTGCAAACTTTGACTGGGTCCCTCTCAAGCCTTCATTTAGTATCGTTTAGCCAGTCGGAGCTAGGCTTGCTGGTGTTTTGGGACTCAAATTTCCTGCTGAAGAAAAAAAAGGAGTGTTATCACTGCTACATTTTTGTCTGTCCAAGGTTTTGGTCATGTGATATACGTATACTACTACATGATGCTATTTATCCGTGGCTCTGAGATGTATTACACATTTTAAAACAACCCATTGTCTGTTATATGCTACTGCTGGATGGTCTGACGTGTGCACTCATAGACACAAGCACTGGTGTATTTTTATCTGCAAGACTGACTCATGTGCCTCCATATCTTCAGGCCAAGATTCATTAGAAAATCTCAAATACGGCAGTTAAGTTTTTTGTTTCCCCCGATGTCCTCTTGTTGGCAAATACTTGAAGTCCATATGAAAATGAATTAAAAAAATAAAACCATTTAAATACTTTGCACCAAATGTTTTGAACCATTTACAAAATTTCAGAAACTAAGGATGTGGTCTCTCTAAACATTTTCAAAGAGAGTCTCGGTAGCTGAGGCACTGAAAGTCAGATGCTTTCATTTTAATTTTAATCAAAATGTTGACTATATGTGTATTCATGTTTTTAAAACCTGTGTTTTATTTCTGCTTGTCTTCACGTTGTCCACGGCACTCTTGAAAATGTTTCTAATCTCAATTCAGCGTTTTTTCTGGTTTGGTAAAAGGCTAAACAGAAAAATGCATGAATTAAAAACTTCTTTTAAGCTTGACGTCATGAACTGATGGCCGGGTTCTGTCCGTCAGAATTTTCCAACGATGAGCAGTCTTTGTGGCTCCGTCAGTTTCAGGAGCTCTTCAGCAATACAGCAGCCCCAGACCATCATGCGACCACCACGTGTTTCGCTGTATGATGTAGGCGGGCCATTATGCTTTTAAGGTCAGCAGAGGTTTTAGTCTTTGAACTCTGCCAAGGATCCTGTTTTTTTGGCCGGTCTCTTTCTTATCCCTGAATTATAAACGTTGACCTTACCTCAGGCTTGTGAAACCTCAGCTTTAGATGTTGTTCTCCTTTTTAACCCCCTGGATAATACATGACAGCTGTATCTAAATGATACAGCTATTCAGAAGCTAACATTAACATCTTAGTAAAGTACAGTGACCTGCAAAAGTATTCATACCCCTTGAACTTTTCCAGATATTGTCACATTACAACCACAAAAATCTATTTTATTGGAATTTTATATGAGACCAACACAAAATGGTATACAGTTGTGAAATAAAAAGTAAATTATACATGTTTGTTTTTTTTACAAATAAAAAACTGAAAAGGGCATTGTGCAAAAGTATTCAGCCCACCTGAGTCAATAATTTGTGGAACCACCTTTTGCTGCAAGTCTTTAGAGTATGTCTCTACCAGCTTTGTACATCTAGTGACTGAAACCTTTGCTCATTCTTTACAAAACAGCTCAGCCTCAGTCAGATTAGATGGAGAGCGTTTAAGAACAGCAGTTTTCAGATCTTACCACAGATTCTCAATTTGGATTAGGTCTGGACTTTGACTAAATGGTAAATGGACTGAACTTATATAGCGCTTTTCCAGTCATGCTGACCACCTAAAGCGCTTTAGGCCAGTCTAACACATGAATGTGTTTTGTTTTAAACCATTCCATTGTAGCCCTGGCTTCACGTTTAGGGTCATTGTCCTGCTGGAAGCTGAACCTCCACCCCAGTCTCAAGTCTTCTGCAGACTCCAACAGGTTTTCTTCCAAGATTGCCCCGTGTTTGGCTCCATCCTTGTTCGGCCTGTAAGTTTAGGTGGACAACCTTGTTTTGGCAGGTTTACAGTTGTGCCACACTCTTTCCATTTGCGGATGATGGATTGAATAGTGTACCGTGAGATATTCAAAGCTTGGGAAATCTTTTTATAGCCTAAGCCTGCTTTAAACTGCTCCACAACTTTATCCCTGACCTGTCTGGTGTGTTCCTTGGTCTTCATGATGCTGTTTGCTCCACATTATTCTCTTAACCAACCTCGGAGGCCGTCACAGAGCAGCTGTCTTTGTTCTGAGGTTAGATTGCACACAGATGGACTCTATTCATTCATTAGCAATCATCAGGCAATTTCTAAACACTTTGTGTTGGTCTTTCACATAATATTCCAATAAAAAAAAAAATATATATGTTTGTGGTTGTAATGTGACAAAATGTTGAAATGTTCAAGGGGTATGAATACTTTTGCGAGCCACTGTATGCATTTTTATCGTTTTCAAACTTTCAATTGACACGTTATGTGAGCTGCATTGCCTCGGAATAAACTACTTAGATCAATAATTATTGCAGGAACGCAAATAACACAACCTTGTCAACAGCTAATGCTAGCACTGGAGCGCAGCTAGCTGCTACAGGAAGTTAGAAAAGTTACATTTTAAACTTCCTGAAGTCATTACTTGACATGTTGTTGGATTTGCAATGATCCTTTTACTGATTTTGGCAATGCGGCAACTATTTAGGAAGATACATTTTGTAGGAATAAAAACATAGCTTCATAAAAGCTAGCATTAGCATGCCTACACAGCCATCTTGAAGGAGTTTTATAATTTTTCCACTGCTAGCTCGCTTGCTGTGGCTACTTTTCCAGTCAACCAACAGTTTTGTTTTTTTGCAATTGTTGCAAAATTATTAAAATAACAGTTGGATAAAGCAAGTAATCAACACAGCATAGCAAGTCTCCACAGGAAGTTTAAAAAGTAAGAGTTTACAATATGCATCAGCCAGCATTTTATCTGTGACTGTTATCAACTGTGACACATTTTTCTTTTTGTCATGGGTTATACGCAAACAACTTTAAAATACTTACATTCAGAATTAATTTAGATTTAGAATGGGGATTTTATCTATAGCAATGCACCAGATTTGAAACATTTAGGAAAATGTAGACCGTGTCTTCAAATCAAGCGTAGACCTCCTGCCGGTGAGGAAGGAAGGACGTTGGAGATCATGTCGATGCCACAGCTGCTTCCAGTAAAACATGAAGGGTTCATAAAATAACTAATTGTCACAAGCTTTGGGAACAGAACGTGGAAATACCGTAGAGCGCAAGTTTGTGTTGGACACTACAATTTAAACTAAAAAAAGTGGATTCATTAAGTAAACCAGTCAACCTCAAAGATCGCATGCAGCTGAATCTCAGTTTTTCCAGAGATGTTCACTGAAAATTTTAATCCAAACTGTTCTATAGATGCATTACTCAGAGTGAAATATTTCACTTATTTTTGATGAATATGGCTTACAGCTAATGAAAATCCCAAATTCAGTGGATCAAAAAATTAAATATTACTCGAGTTAAGTAGATTTATAATAAATAAACGTTATGGTCTACACAATCATGGGGAATACTTAACTTCCAGCTCATTGCCCGCCTCCCGGAGGGAAGGAAAGCCATAAAAGGTCAGTGTGAAGAGCCTTGCTGTTCCTGCTGACAGGCTTTAAATTTTCCAGGATGTAGGACCTGCCTGTTTCCAAAAGTATCAATACTGCCTCTATGCCTGTAGGCTGGTCTGACCTGAACCCCAGAGAATCTATGGAGTATTTTAAAGAGGAAGATGCAGATGAGCTGCAGCTGTGAAAGCAACCGGGGTGTCCGTATCTCCTCAGCAGCGCCACAGGTTTATCGCCTCCATCGTGTGCACATATACATAACAAGGATGTATTTTCCCTCTTGCTTCTGCTTTCAAGACACGTTTTCCTTCCACTAAACGTTCCATTAATATGTGTTAACGATAACATCAAATTTCTGTATTTATTTTTAAACTGATCTTGTATGAAATTGAACTATTTGCGGTAACTGAATTTTGGGTTTTCACTGACTGTAATCTTGGCATATTTCATCTGGGTTTCAATTTTCAGTTTGAACTACTGAGATAACTTTTCCATCATATTCTGATTTACTGAGATTCGCCTGCACATTCACAAAAAAAAATATAAAATTAAAAAAAATATCAAAGAAATGTTGCTTTTTCGCAGGTAAATACACACAACAACCGCTGCTTCCTTGGCAGGTATTTTATTTCATATATAGACGCTTCTCTGTAATCAAATGTGAGTGCAATCAAACAACAGCAATACAAACATTACCAATGCAGTCTGAGAACCAGGAACAGGGTTAAAACTGGAAGTTCACTCACTCTACACAGCGAGCAACTAGTAACCTCATGGGCAACATTAAAAAAAAAAAGAAAAAGAAAAAGAAAAAAGAAAGCTTTTTTTTCCTCTGTCAGGACAGTCTGCTGCGCCTCAGACGATGTCAAGGAAGTCCAACCAGTGTTACAACAACCGCCCCTTTCCTCCCCCGCCATCACCCCGAAGCTTGGGTCCAACTCACACTCGGGCTTTTCGCCAACAACCTCCAATACAGTCCCCCCCCCCCCCCCCCCTCCCTCCCTCCAAAATCATGATTATCGTCGTCTTGGCCTAATTCGATCAACAAAAATAAAATCCAAATCATTTCTCACGCAGCCAATCAGAGTCCAGAGAGCTTTCAGGTTCAGTCAGCCTCAACCCCTGGCTGTGCGCTGAGGATGATTAAAAACCACGTAGCTGTACAGGTAGAGCCCAAGCCCTCATGCAGTGCCCTGCGACTGTGGCACGTCATTTATGGTTGCACAAGTGGAAGTGAGGGGGGGTGGGTGTATGGTGTGTGTGTGTAAGAGAGAGAGTGTGTGTTTAAGAGGGAAGAAGCAAGGGTATTAGAGCACAAAAAAAAAAAAAAAAATGTGAAGAGTTACATAAAAAGTCTTTATCAGTCATGTGTGTCCTCTTGGCCCTCAGTGAAACACGCTCGCATACACACACCCTCTCTCCGTCAAACACACGCTCACAGAAAACATGCGCACGATAGGTCCTCATTTTATTGTGAAGTCAGGTGTTCAACATTCAAGAAAAGAAAAGAAAAAAACAAAACATTTTTCTCCAACGGTAAAAATCAGTTTCTACCGTCAAAACGCTTCAGTTCGTAAAATCTATACATATTTTTATTTTCTAAGAGTGATTCGGCTTTTCCTCCACGGGGGAGGGGGGGGGGAGAGAAGGGGGGGGGGGGGGGGTTCAAGCAGTTATGCGTGTGTTCAGGTGTAGTCTTTGTCCCGCTTCTGCGAAAAAACACACACACAAATGCACGACCAACACATACACACTCACGCATTCCAGCACACACTGCATGTCCTCTTTTTAGTGGAGAAAGACACGGCGCGACGGAGAGGCGATCCTCCTTCCTGGTGGACGCTCGGATCACCGGGAAGAGCCGGGGGGAAGGCGCTGGCGCGGCTAATAGGGGTCGTCCAGGTCAACGGCACTCTGGGTTTGGACCGAAAAGAGAAAAAAGATACGAAAAGAGGTGCGTTAGTGCCTTAGAGGCTAGAATCAGCTCCTTGTTTCTGCTGCTCCATATTAGGTGATTGTTCCCAAGTGGGCCCGGACACAACACAACCAGAACCTCAGGTGACTCACCTCGCGGGGAATCAGAACTGTCAGACAGGATGGGAAAAGGGCGGGACTGGAGAAAACTGACGTTTAGAGTTCTATTAAGGCGGTGCCCACAAGATTTCTGCTCTAGATGCCAGGCGTGGACCGGCCGCCGTCATCAGGCTACGGCGAGGCTTAAAAAACAGCGTCGATTTAAAGTAATTTTAATGAGATACGTGAGAAAGCACCACAACGAGCAGCGTGTTCTCCAGCTGTATGGATCAGAGAAACGCGAAAGCTGCGCACTGCACGTCAGCAGGCTGAAAAGAGGTCTACTACATCCTGAAAGACAAATTCGGCTTCTTGTTAACCTTTCCAGCTGCGGAAAACACAGAGGCATGGTTTGTAGGCTAAAGGTATCAAGGTATGTTTAAAAAAGCTGGTTTATGTTCTGATTTCTTGCTTATGTAATAAATGCTGATCGTGGCAGAAAGTAAAACAGCACAAAAAGAAGGATAATATTCTACTCTTGTCAACGTAAACGGTATTTGGCACACGTTGTTTTGTTGTCTTTTTTCACAGTATTAATGAATAAACTTGTATTGATTGACTTGATGTATTAATAGTAAAAGTTAAAGCGCTTTTAGGAGACAAAATCTACAGTCAAAAATCTAAATAAACCCATGTGGCCTTTTTAAAAAAAAATTAGTCTGTTCTTAAGAGGGGTTAGAAATTGAATACGACCAAAGTTTTAGTCCACATTTTTGCTCGAATCCATGTGTCAATAGGTAACTACAGAGGAACTGATCCAAATCTGCCATTTTTCCGTTGATCGATCCAGATTGTGTAATTTGATGCGCTCAGATGAAGGTTACAGACTTTGATGCATGAATAATTTCTGTTCAATTAAAAAGCTACGGACCCCATCGTTAAAAACTGCAGCACACATTTTCCTGGTGCTTTTTAGTCCTTAGAGAAGAAACAAACACAGGGTTGATCAAACTGAGTGGAACTCGAAGATAACCAGAAATCAGTGCATCTCAATAGACATTATAACACAAATATAGTTTTAATAGTTTTGAAGCCTTAGGAACAATCTGTCCTCTTCCATTTTAAATGAAAATGGGTAAACCGATTTATTATACCATGAGAATCTCTCACCACATACCTACTAGACACATAACACACATTCAAAACACATTAGACTGCATAAGTACTCTGAAACACAACTAAAATGGTGAGGGGATAAATAAAACACCTTATTGTCATTCTGCAGGAGGCGACTGAGCTGACACAGGGAACACAGTGCAAATACAAACATCCTACCGATTCAAATACCTCCTTTTAAAAGCAAATAATCTAGAACACTGCATTGTAGATTTTTTTTTTTTATTTGAGAATTTTTTTTGTCACCTTTGTGGGACTCATTTGGTCCCACTTACAAACAAGAGATTTATTACACATACATACATACATACAGGTTCGGCATTAATCTTCCCTCAGATTGCTAAGTGCTTTTGATATTGAGCAGATAATTGCAGAGCATGCATTACCAGCCAAACGATACCCTCTGACTGGCTGCATAAAGAAAAGAAAAAGAAAAGAGTAAACAGTGTAGATGAAATCTCCAGTGCTGAAGAGCTACAGCAGTGAAAGGCATGAAATGAAACATGCTTCATGTAAGCCTGTATGAAGAGTTATACGATGTTTGTCATTATCCTGCAGGGAGCTCAGGGTGTTTTCTTAGCGATCTTTCAGATGAATATTATAATATGTTTACATGTTAGCAGAGAGGGATTACGTACGTTTGACGGAAAAGCATATACACAACTGCAGGTTTGGTGTTAGCAGAGCTTAAAGCTAAAAAGTCTTGACCACATTTATTAACCCTCCTTGACAAAGATGTGTCAAAAAAAAAAAAAAAAACAGCCATAAAATTTAATCACAGCAGAATTATCTCGCACTGAAAATTTTAGAAAGCTATTCAGTCATTTTCATGTCGTTTTATTTTTTTACACTTATTGGTAAAGTCTCTTTAAAGCTGTAAGCCTTTATCTAACGTATACCTTCTTTGAGTTAACCAGAGTTCCTAGGAGCTTCTGTTTCACTAGGGGATAAATATGACGTGACACATAATAGCTTCTTTTAGCGGCTGGACAAGCCGGCGTGTTTATCTCGCCACCACGCACAGTGAGAAGCACGGCGAGGGAGGTAAACATAACAAGCTTGCTGGCAGGGAACTGCAAAGAGCGGCTTAACAACCATCACATAACGTCTGCATGCCAAGCAGCTGCAGGGGAGGCATGCCAGAAAAAGTCCCTTTCTGTCCTACCATCACAAGCATAAACAACGGGAGTTCCCTAGACGGTACTGCAGGTGGCCCTGGCATGAAATCAATCTGAATCAACAGAGGGGGAACTCGACCTGATGCTGATTGTTAAGTACACTGTGACTTTCTGCATGCCAGCACTTTTAAAGTATGAATCTGGTGGACTCATCAAGTCTTTTATCAGGATAATGATCCAACAAATAGAGCCAAATCAACGCAGAGAAGGCTTGTCAGATACAAAAATCTACCTTTTTTACAGACCATCTCACTCCTCAGACACAGATCCTGTAGAAAATCTGTTAATAAATAAAGATCCCTCTCTCTGTAGGCTTCAATCTCATGATCAGAGAAAACTAGGAGCTGCTTTGTTGCCAACAGTGGGGTGTAAGATGCATTAGCGGGAGGGGTACCAATAAAACTGTTACTTCTTAATAAGGGATTTTCCCCCCTAAAATATTCTCAATGCAAAGATTGTATTTTTCAAAAGAAAATTTCAACAAGAGATTACGATACTGCAATAAAATATGGACTTATTTTGAATATTTAACACATTTTTGACAGGGATGCCAATAAATAAGGGTGTTAAAAAAAAAAAAAAGCACAGAGGAACATTTCTGGTGAGTTGTGAACGGTATCTGCAGTCCTCTTCCATGTAGTCTGAGTAAAGTGCTCTGGAGCTTCACTATGATTTGATCTGAGGGCCGATCAGGGCGGCTGGGGGACTAGGCCCCCGATTGGTAGCGTTCTAGATCTACAAACAGGTGAAACACATCTGCGTACAAACAGTGATTTAGCCTTTTTCTGCTTAGAGGTTTGCCCCGACGCTCTGAACTAGTTTTACTCACTTATCTGCACAACTGTTTCATTTCTCTGACGACAAACTAGGCGTTTTGAGTCCAGGGCAGGAGTTGGAGCAGCACACTGCACTTCAGTTCATCCACTACAGGCAAGCGAGGGGTGAAGCTAGAGGGCGGGAGGAGGGAGGAAGGAATTTGGAGGAAAAGAATAAGCCCAAAACCATTTCTGCAAGAACCAGCACATGAATACTGACCGGGTTCTACTGGACACAGTGATACGTTCTAAAAAGAAAACCAAGCCAAGGTGGGAGAGAAAAATAAGGAAAAAAAAAAAAAAGTCTTCTTTAAAAGGTGGGGTGCCGGAAACAGAAGTTGAATACACAGAAAGGCAACTTTTATATTAATACTATTATTGTCAAATGTTTTTAATTATTTTAGTAAACTTTTCAAAGTAATGGCCAATCTGCCTAGTCAAGTTCTGTGACTGGGGAAAGAGGAGTGAGGTCATCCCTGGAGGAGGGTGGATGACCGGCTGTGTGCTCAGTCAGAGGAGATGTCAGACTCTGGGGCATCTTGGCTGGCCCCCACCTCCACGGCGGCGGGCGAGGGCGGGGGCGAGGGAGGGGAAGCGGTCCGCTCCTCTTCGTCGTCACCAGAGGTCCTCCTGATCTCCCCGGCTCCCTCGGCTGCGCCCTCCCCTCGGAGACGGTAGGCGGCGAGGGAATCCTCCAGCACCGAGCGATACTGCCCCCGGTGGTGCAGGCGGAACTGCCGCAGCGCCTCCATCAGATGAGCCGCCGTGCTGCCACCTCCCTCCTCACTCTCCTCATCCTCCTCCTCCTCCTCCTCTCCTCCCCCCTGAGGTGACACGCGCCAGGGTCAGACACTGCAGACAGCCTCCATGTTCAAACACATAAGAGCACACATCCAACGAAGCAGGCACACAACATCCGGATCACTGCCGCACAAAAACGTGTCGCCCAGTAGGGGTGAACTGTGAGTGACCGGGTCAAACCCCCACCCCCCCCCCCCCCCCACCCCCGGTGATCTTCACTGCGTTGTGAAAAAGACTGGAGGAAAATGAACAGTTAACATACTGAAGGGACGCAGCTTTAACAGGCAGAAGAGAGCATCTTGCACACATTTCGTCGGAACGAAGACAAGCGGCTGCTGTGGCGAAAGGATCGTCACGACCTGCAGCGTGAAGGGAACCTCGGCTCCGCACCTTAAACATCCCGCGTGCGTTCAGGTACAAAACAACGCTGCGTTTGCTGGGTGCACATGCGTACCGATCCGACGGACCTGTACCGGCTGTACCCGGTACGAATACGTGTGCAAACACACCCCTAATAGAAGCAGTGTCAGCTTCTAGTAACGTCACCTTGAATGTTTTATGCTGGGCTTTGTTGATCAGAAAACACCAACAGGAAACATTTTGCCCCTTTTCCACGGGCTCTGCTCCACTCAGCCCGCTTTGCAAGCATTTCCATCACTGGTTTTTGTTTTTCTGTACCGGTACTTACGTTTTTTTTTAACCTGTTACAGATGGCTAAAGAGCTAGCTTAGCAGCAAATGAGCGCCACTCAAGAATCAATCAAGAATCTAACTGTCACCGTGGTAAAAACTTTTTTCATACAGCTCAGGATGCACACAAATAATTTATACAAACAGTTTTTTTTCCCCCAAAGGAAAAACAAGTTTGGAGAGTAGAGCCATGCGCAGCAGAAGCCGTCAATGGAAAAGAGGCTGTAGAGTTTGTGAGATCTCTCATCAGCGTATCGCTAAGAGACTCTAAATGAAAAATAAATAAAACGAAATCACGCTCAGCAGATTAATTAAGCTGCTCTTATGATCCCGGATTGCAAATATGAAACTCCCTGAAATGTGAAGCTCAGAAAAAGACAGTCTACAAAGGACTTGGTGCACCTGAGCATAAAACCGTGAGAGATTTCTACTTTTTCCACAGGGATAAAAGGGGATTAATTTTCATTTTCAAATGACCTCACATTTTCAAAAGACACGCCACACACTCGGACATACGTCGACGTCCTCCTCTGTGTGTCTATGAGATCATGTTTGGAAGGTGTGGGGCTGGGAGGCGGCTTAGAGAGAGTTAAACTCACCGCTTCCTCGTCTCTGTGGGGGTTCAGTTTGTTGTAGACCGCCTCGATAACACTGCGTCTGCAAACAGGAAGCAAGCACACACAGCCACTGGTCAGTGGGAAGAACATCTCCCAGCACAACGAAGTCTCTCGTCACTCTTCGCTAATGTATATTGATTGAGAGTTTAATGGAAGTAAAAGTCTCAGTTGATGCGAGCATAAAGACGCAGCTGCGTTATTTTTGGCCCGTGTTGTGATGATTCGCCGGCGCTCAGTTTGCTCTGCTTGAAACGTGGATCTGCTCTTCGCTTTTTAGCCGAAAATCCTCCTCGCAAAAACAGGGGAACGTGTCAAAAGAATGAGAAACAAGCCGACGTAAAGCCCGCGGTTTTTAAAGTATGGAACCCTTTTCACGTTTTGTATAAAGCCCTTAATAATCAAGCTCCATCATATATCAGAGCTCTGATTACCCCGTATGTTCCTAACAGAGCACTTCGCTCTCAGACTGCAGGTCTGCTGGTGGTTTCTAGAGTCTCTAAAAGTAGAATGGGAGGCAGATCCTTTAGCTATCAGGCTCCTCTCCTGTGGAACCAACTCCCAGTTTTATTTTATATAAATAAAACTGAATTGAATTGAATTGAAATAAAAAAGTTCAAGAGTAAAATGTGCATTTGTACTCAGACACTTGTGTGATGTTTGTTAGAGAACATCGGTGAACAAACAGCACCATGAAGCCCAAGAAACACAGCAGACGGGTCTGGGAGAACCTTGTGGAGAAATTAAAGCAAGACCAGCGTTAAAAGTCTCTGCAAACCAACCAGACCATCCAAATGGCAGGCGGGGCAAGGAGATCGTTAATCAGAGAAGCAGCCAATAGGCCCATGGTCGCTCTGGAGGAGTAGCGGAGATCCAAAGCTCAGGTAGGAGATCTGTTAACAGGGCAGCTACGTGACCCACACTCCTCAAGTCTTGCCTCTATAGATTGTGGTAAAATTGATGAACTGCTCTTCAGCACTGTGCCATGCAGGCGACATAAAAAAACGTGTGAAAGAAGGCACCAAATGAGAGCAAAACGTAACTTTTTGGTCTCCAGGTAAAACGTTTTATGTGGAAGAAAACTAACACAATACAAGGAGGGACAGGGAAGCAGCTCACCGCTGATGGTAAGACGGATCGTCCCAAACACAGGACAATCCAGAAAGTAAGCTTGTTTGAGGCAGCAAAACGGCTCGAGAAAAGGGCAGAGGTTCAGCTTTCAATATGTCAACAACCCTGGAAGAGGGCCGACTAAAGACATCGAATGAGTTGGGACGGCCTACACCTATATCTAAGAATCTTTTGACAAGACTTGAAAATTACCGTTTACAGACGCTCTGAGTCCAACCTGACTGAGCTTGAACTCTTTTGCAAAGACAAATGGGCACTTATACGCATTTATAACATTATACATTAAACATTTATACAGGCTAAGCTAATGGAGACACGGCCCAAAAGAACTGCATTTCTAACCGCAGCAAGACGCGGCTTTACAAAGTGCTCATTCATACCTTATGAACTTTTTCACATTGTCACGTTACGGCGCCAAAACCTTGACGTCTTTTATCGGGATTTAATTTGTAGGGCCGACACAGAGTAGTGCGCAGTGAAGTGGAAGGAAAGCGAAGGCTACTAAAAACCTGAATATTCATCTCGCAGCACTTTATGGCACGTACAAGGACTAATCATTTTCTGCATAATAGCTCAAGCCCAGACAGATCGCATGGAGAGCATCTCTAAACATCAGTTTTCAAACTGACCCTCAAATTCTCAATTAGATTTAGGTCTGGACTTTGACTAGGCCTTTCTAACACATAAATACGCTTTGATCTGTCCTTTCGGGTCGTCGTTCTGCTAGAAGGTATTGTAGCTCCACTCATCTTCCCGTTATTTCTGTTCCTGCTGAAGGAAATCAGACCCACAGCTTTATTCAGCCATCCACATTTATAACACCAGGGGCTGCTAATGTGTAGGGCTAATTTTAACAACACACAGCTACGTATGAATGCCAAAAATACTTAATTTGGTCTCAACTAAAGGTTGGTTACACGACGGGATTTTTCGCCCGATTTTCACCCCGATCTCCCCCTTCCGAGAGGCGCCGATTATGGGTGTGTCTCTTAAAATAATCTTAAGAGATAACCCTGCCGTGTTTGGTGTGTTAAGAGCGATCGGGTCCGCTCGGCAGGACGTCGGGACCGCTCCGACCTCAAATGGGAGATGTTCAACATGTTGGATTGTCTTGCCCTGATATCCAAGGTTTGTTCTTTTATCGCTCTAGCTTACATCTCTTTCTTAAAAAAAAAAAAAAAAAAAAAATCCTCACAAATTTTCTTGCCATTCCTATGATATCAATTGCTGAGTTTATGACTAAATTCCTGTCAAGATACTAAACTCTGCACACAGCAAAACGTCTGATTGCAGAAGTGGGGAGAATATAAAACATAAAATCAAAACTAAATAAAAGATTTGGAAAATTGTGCATTTTTTTCTTCTTCTTCAAGATCATGCAATACTTCGTGCTCACCATCACAAAAAAATCTAAGTCAAACATAAAGTTATAGGCTGGATGATATAGAAAAATGGAAATCATATTGATCGTTATCGATTATCAAAACATTTAAAACATATATTTAAGTGCAGTCCTCGCCATTTTATGCTGTTGCTTAATAACCTATTTTTAAATAAGGAACACTGATTTAAAGACAACTCTATATTCAACCAACATTTTACCAAAACTAAGTCTAGAAAAAAAAAAAAAAAGAAAGGAAAACTTCTTCTATTGAACTTTTGATTGACCCCCCCTTTTTTTTCTATTCTATAAATCAATATTTATTGTTATTGAATTATCATTCACCCCTAATGTATGTGTATGCATGTATATATATATATATATATATACATACATACATACACATACATACACACACACACACAAAAACCTTTTAAAAAGTCGTCAAGAGAATACATTGCTTATTCATTGGGGACTGGTTATATTTACTTGCTGGCCAGGCCTCCACCAGGCGGAAGGTTAGGGATGTTTTCTGAGGCGATACACCTTAGGACAGTCACCAGGTCAGGGACTCCTTCCTCCCCGCAGTTTCCCAGAAGCTCTACGACAAAACGAAGCATAATGGACACAGTGAGGCTGTATGCTGTGGCGCTGCACAGTCAGGTAAACGATTTAGCCACCAACATTTCACCATCACGACGATTCAATCAACAAAACAAGAAAGAAAATAATAAAAAAATACTTGCTGTTGTGTCAGCTACACTTAGCAGGGTGGTTTAAACCATTAATAATTTATAAGGATGAGAGTATCCGTGTGTGTGTGTGTGTGTGTGTGAGTGTGTGTGTGTTTGAGCCTGCTCAAAGTGCTGACCCTCGACACGCGTTTCTAGATATTTATCCAGTTCCTCCTCTTTTTTCATGGCCTCCTCTGAGATCTTGGGAGCTCCGGGCAAACACACCAGCACCACGCTCATGTTGTCTCTGCTCCCCTGCAGGAAGAAAGTGCAGACAGACAGGAGACGTCTCAGCTTCATGCGGTTAAGCTCGTATTATGTAAATGCAAACAGAAATCTTTCATAATAGGGTTTTGGCTCACGGAACTTGGACTGCCTGCAAAGTTTCGTCTGGCTGTCTTTTCCAATTATGATTTGGGTTTTTCACAGGTTATAAAAAAAAAAAAAAAAACACAACACAGGAAAGATGCTTTCTAAATGCCGTTTAGCTTTTTTTTTTTTTTTTTTAACTCCCGTTTTGTCTTGCCTTACAAAACCAACACAGCTAGCTGTCTTCTTAACAGTGGCATGCAGCGGCAACCCCTCCCTGAAAGCCTAGATTTAATCCATGCCAGGTTGTTGCATGTTTTCAGTGCTACAACTTATATTACATGCAAACTAAAGTTGGCTATTCGGCTGTGTGTGAGTGCTATGATTTCCTGTTATAAGCATCAGGAATGACCACAGCTGCTTTATGTTCCTTCAGGGTTTGGTACATTATTTTTTTTTAGATTACGGATTCTGTCATGGCAACATGTTGCGGATGGTTTCACATCTTTTGCCTTGACCTAATGAAATACACTGCAACGACCGGAGACAAGCGAACAGGAGAGGCACCCATCAGGCCTTCACTGGTCGACGCCGATTTCTGGTTTTCTTCCAGTGTCCTTCGGATTGTCATGGATCAAAATTATTGCTTTGTTTTAATTTAACAATAAAAAAAAAGGTAGCAGTTTTGGATTCAAACAAAAACAAAGAGGTTGCAGGATTATTCCGAAATGTTTCTTCGTCTCTGGACGCTGAATGAAACTGGACTTCATCATTATTGTCTTCTTTCTTTTTTTTTTTTTTTAAGGCAGAACAGTGACAGAAAATGGAGCTTATACGCTTCAGGACACAAAGCGTCAACTTCTCACCACTCTGAAGCCCTCAGTGTGGTCACAGCAGGTTTCTGTAGGGGTCCAGTTTCACATACATCACATAAGGTAGCGACAGCAGAGCGGATTTATGCCCGTGTGGCTGTTACTTGAGATAACCCATCCACAGAGGTAAAAATAGCTTTGTGTGCTGTCCACCGGCTCGTTCTTGGAGTGCCCCGGACACAAACCAAAAGAAACGTGAACAGCCAAAGTCTAAGATGTGGACCAGTGAACGGCTTCATAGGGATGTAACGTCTTAGGACAGGAGGGACCAGTGGATGTAAATAATTAATGGAGCTGATAACTGAACTCCATTTGGGATCAGGTTTAACAAAGAAACTGTTTATTTCCCAAATATTATCACTATTACGTTCCCATCTTTGGAAAATAACACTAATTAAGAGGTAAGATCTGATGGAAGCATATGAAAACGTTTTTGTAGAGGCATTCATACCTAGGGATGCACTGATATGAACATTTAGACCAATATCGATATCCGATATTAATATTGCTGTTATGTACAATAACTGAGATATATATATATATATTAACGCGTTAACTTTGTTTTATTTTGACGCGCGTTAATGCTTTTTTCCCCCGCAGCGCTCTCTGAACTGTATTTTCTTTTTTTGCCCTCCGCTTATCTCATGCAACTTTGGGCTTCTTTTTTTTTAAAGTCGCTTGTAAATTTCATGAGTTGCGGGTTGCAGTTTTTTTGGGCTTGTTTCTGAAAGTGAAGTCGCTTATTTGGGCTCTAAAATAAGTAACGCTGCCGCATTACAGACACCGAGTATAACCAGCCGAGGGAGTAAAGGCAGAGGGAGCCGCTCTGCCCGTATTTTCTGCAGTTTACGGTGCAATAACTGGTGAGAACTGCTGAAAGTAGATTACGTGGTGCAGATCACCATTTGGAGCAGAGATTGGTTCTGAAGATGAAAATTCATGTGTCAAAATTTGAGCTTGTACACGTGAACTTGCACAAGCAGGCTTGCGACGCGACACAAGAAAGTTGAACAACGTTAAACTTTAGTCGCTGTCACATGGCACTACAGCCATTTATCTGGATCAGCCAGGAGGCGCGCCCTTAAAATGATGACATTCTCTATGCTGATTCCTTGACTCTAATATAGCATTAACTTAGGTTTTTTTTTCTTTTGCAGAACAGACATAGCAAAAGCAAAAGCAAGAATCAGAATCAGAAATACTTTAATAATCCCAGAGGGAAATTGCTGAAGATTTCAGTCAATTCCAGCTAAATCTTCTGACCAACAAGTAACTAGTTTGAAAATATCAAAACCCGGTTCATAACCAATAAGATCTCTGGGAAACAAGCAATCCAACAGCGCGATTTGAAACGCTGTTGTCATATGTTGGGTCTTCACCACGGTGGTGATGAAAGCCATCAGTCGCTGCCGTTGGTCACTCCCGGGAGCGACTAATGGCTTTATTTGTCTAATTTCTGTCTAATTTTTTCAAAAATGTTTGAAATCCTAAGGAAAACATTATTTGACAATCATTGTTTATGTTCAATAAACTCTTAAAGTTAATAAATAATCTTGTTTAATAATCAAGATCTCAATTTCAATCAAAATAATCGTAATTATAATTTTTGCAATAATCAAGCAGCCCTAACCGATATGTTAAAAAATTGGCCGATACCGATGTTAATGCCGATATATCGCGCATTGTCACATTTTCCTTTCTTTTGCATTCTAGCCTATCGTGTCACATTGTCACGTTACAGAGCCAAAACCTTGACGTCTTTTATTTGTAAGCCCGACACAAAGTAGTGTATAGGGAAGTGGAAGGAAAACGAAGCCTAGTTTTTCAGATTTTCACAAATAAAAACCTGAAAATGCACCTCGCAGCACTTTATGGATCCATCTATCACAGCAGTTTATAGCTGCAAATGTTCAGGGAATGTCTCTGCCAGCTGGCACGTACAAGGACTAATCATTTAATGCAAAATAGCTCAAGCCCAGACAGATCGCATGGAGAGCATCACTTTTCAAACTGACCCTCAAATTCTCAATTAGATTTAGGTCTGGACTTTGACTAGGCCTTTCTAACACATAAATACGCTTTGATCTGTCCTTTAGGGTCGTCGTTCTGCTAGAAGGTATTGTAGCTCCACTCATCTTCCTGTTATTTCTGTTCCTGCTGAAGGAAATCAGACCCACAGCTTTATTCAGCCATCCACATTTATAACACCAGGGGCTGCTAATGTGTAGGGCTAATTTTAACAACACACAGCTACGTATGAATGCCAAAAATACTTAATTTGGTCTCACCTAACCAGGGCGTCGGCGCGTTTATTTTACGCCAAAACTGGAAACTTCTTTCGACTTTTTTCAGAGGTCTGTATGTCTGACAAGATCTTTTTTTTCCTCTATCGTTCCTCTCTTTGTTTATTTAAAGCGATCCTAACACTTTTTTTGCCCCTCTTATATTGACTTTTTGAGTTTATCACCAATTTCCAGTCGAGATACTCCCACCTAAACTCTGCATCCGGTCTCTTGGATGCTTCTCTGATTAATCGTATCCGTTTTAGGGTCGAGGTTGTACCGTATTCTTTCCGGTTTCAGATCTTTCAGTCTAAAACCAGCTTTAGATGACTGAACACAGCTCTGTGAAATGGTCAAAGCTTGGGAGGTCGTTTTTATAACCTAACGCAGCTTAAGAACAGTACCTTGCTCTTCACGACGTTGTTTCCTCACCGAGCAGCAGGCGCTGGATTTTATTGAGGGGTAGCAGTAAAATGAGTACAAATGCAAGCCACACTTAAAAGATTAAAAGAAAACTACCTTTCCACCTCTATTATATACTTCTTTGTGTCGTGCTGGAATAAAATAAAATTGTGGTCTCTTTTTGTGATGTGACAAAATATTGAAGAGGTTTAAATACGAACAAAAAGCACAGATAAACATAAGATTAATGCATGCGTTAAGAACAACTTACCTTATGAAGACAGGTGTCCACCACCGAGTTACAGATCTTTTCCAGATCTTCACACACCAATAGTCGTGATCGTACAAACTCGCACAGCTCCTCATTGGACATGACATCCCAGATTCCATCACACGCCAGAACCACAAACTCGTCTCCTTCGGGCGCCCGCTCCATCACACAGACCTCGGGCTCCGGGCTCACCAGCTGCTCCGTGGGGCCCTTACCATCCACGCATTTGTAGTCGTAGTCCCCGAGAGCCCGCGACACGGCCAGGGAGCCGTTTACCCTCTGGATCATGACCGAACCGCCGGCATTCTGGATGCGCTCCTTTTCACGCGGGTTGCAGGGCTTGTGGTCCTGAGTGGAGAAGCCCACCTTTCCGTCTCGACAGAGCAGGGCCCGCGAGTCGCCGCAGTTAATGAAGTAGAGGTGAGTGGGGCTGAGCAACACGCACACGGCCGTCGACCCGCTGCGGTCCAGGCCCTGCCGCAGGTCGGAGAAGTTGCGCATGTACTCGTCAATGTTCAGAAAGCCCGAGCGGATCCCGTCCTTCACGCCCTCCACGGAGCCCGGGCCCGCACCAAACTCGGCTCCGCCTGACAGGATGTGCTCGAGCAGGTGCCCGGAGCAGTAGTTGGCGACCCGCGAGCCGGCGTGACCGTCATAGACGGCAAAGAAAGACCAGTCGAGGAGTCCGTGGGGAAGGCCCACCACCGCTGTGTGGGCGTCCTCCATTTCCACCCGCCAGCCTTGCATGGAGCTCAGGCCGTAGCGTAACCCGTTTCCCTCGCCGTGGGCGCTGTGTTTCTCCGTCTTCGGCTTGTCCAGGAACGCACCCATGGCTGCCTACAACTGGAGATCAAACGACAAAAAAAAAAAAAAGAACTTTTACACAATCGCGAGCAAAAAGATGATTTAAAATCCAAGTCAATTTTAGCGCAACACACCAATGTGTCATAAACATACATGTACAAACTAGGGCTGGACGATAATTCAATAACAATATATATCGATCTGTAGAAGAAAAGGTCAATAAAATGTTCAATAGAATAACAGTTTTCCTTCCTTTTGCATTCTAGCCTATCATGTAGGCTAATATTGGTCATTACATCCTCCTAACCAATCACAACGCAGACCGAGGAATGCTCCGCCCCCTTCAAAGAGTTCAGAGAGCACGTTCTTTTTTCTTTTTTTAAAAAACTTGCAGTTTTGGTAAAAAGTTGGTTGAAAAAAGGGTTTTGAATTTGTTCATAATTATTGATATCAATCAACATAATTTCTGTTTCATCGATATGCTTTTTTTCTATATCGTCCAGCCCTAGTACAAACGGAGAAAGACTGGTTTAGTGGATCACATCGAAAAGAAGAGAATACACTAGAAATATCCTTTATTGTCCCTCAGTGTTGAAATTAAGGTACTTCAGTCAATAAGAGTTTGTTGTATGTATTGCTAAGAAAAACTGAAAACTAAAGCACCGAATACTGGAAATAATTCACATTTCAGACAAATTTAGGGGAACAAGAGTCGTCAGTCACTGTACATTATTACTGCAAACTGCAAAGATCAAGAAAAAAACAGTAACTAAGCATAAAATATAGTGGAAATATGACAATACGATGAATATTTGCTTTATATTTTTTTATTATTTGTATGTGCATATGGTTTGTTTTCATACAGGATGAAACAGCACGGTCTACACACGACAGAAGCTTTATTTCTGATGCAGGAAATAATTCTGATGCAGAATTATTAATTCTGCATCAGAATTATTAGTAACGAAGCTTGGTGACGAATTAAAAAGTAGGAGTGAACCTTTAGCTTTAATGTAATGTAGCTTTATTGAACACCTCTGTAAGAATCACAACTGTTTACTTCCGTAAACAGTGTGCTGTTGTGCGCATTCAGACAGACGTCTGATGGCGGTCATATTTTATTAGTATGAACGACTACGCAAAGAAAACAATGTCGTATTCCAACAAAAAAAATCGGAAACGAGCATTACGACCTCCTGTGTGAACATAGCCAAGTATCAGCTTCTCAGACTCCTAGCTTTACTTTATATGCCGTGAGTCATTTTATAGAAAAAAAAAACAATTAGTGTTGCCCTTTAATCTTTCACAAATGTGTACCGCCTATTTAAAGAAAAAAATATATTTTTAAAAACAATTTTTTTTTTAGCTCAAGCTGTTTGTTTTTATCTTACAACTTATAACCAAAGTAGAATTTAAGACCCACCTGCATGTGGTTCCATGTATAATAAGGATCAAGACACATAAATGCAAAAGAAAGCCTTATAACTGCAATAATATTAGATTTTTGTTTTAAGTTAAAACAATTAGAACAATTTAATACAGATTTGATTTAAATCTTTGCATTAGTACCATTATACCGTGATCTTTTTACTCAAGGTTATCGTACCAATAAAATCTTATTCTGGCCAAAGTCTGTTTTACTAAGTGCTAACCAGTTTATTTCCTTGTATTATTAAACATGATAATTAGTGTGCTTGCTAACAATGATGTTCTGCAACTTATCAGCAAAAGATTAAAAATGTAGGACTGTTTAGAAAGACAACAAGAGGGATGTTTACGGTTTCATAAACCAAAGTAAGATTAAGAAAAAACACGTGTCTAGCAATAACTTCCTCACACAATCAGAAATTACAAGGATAACGCAAAAATATTAAGGTATTAGCCAAATGTGCCTAGATAAGACTTTTAAAATAAACACAAAATCAGCCAATACCCAGTAACTCATTGCTCTCTAAACCTACAAGGTAAGGAAGGAAGGCAAGATGGTCTGCCAATAGCTACACATACTTCCAAATGGATTTTACTACACAATATTAGGCCTAACGATAATTACAGAAGTATACGTTAAAAACAGAAACAGCAGCTAACATTTAACGAACAGAGTACCACCTGAATGCACATAAATATTTAAAAAATGCAGCACGATTTATGTCAGGGTATAATGTAAATCTCGCAATACAGCTAAAATGTTTCTACAGAAGCGGGCATCGTCAAGTTGTGGATGATCAAACTGCTGCCTTCACTGGCTGAACATTATTAAATCATGCCACAGAAACCTTTCTGAACTGAACCGTCTAAAACTGCATGAAATAGTGCACAATCCATGCATTTTTGCCCTTTAAGAGCTACCTGGTTAGTGACTTTTTCTCATCCGTTTCCTAAGGTGTTGTTTAGGAGTGGCCTCCCAGCTTTCCGAAGAACATCCCAAAGTTCACTATGGAAGCAGACTCTCTTGGTGCCCTGTTTTCTGTCAAAATGATCAAACGCTGCTTCTACAATGTGGATTTCTGGGCTCGGGGAAAGCAGATTCACGACTGAAAAGGTTTCCGTTGTGTGTTTTACTGTCAGGTATGTGTATCATCATCTCAATGAGAGGGAAAGATTAAGTTTCCAAAGCCTTCTGAGCTACTACTTGAGGTTACTTCATTGTGTTTAAAGCAAAGAGTGTCACATTAGTGCATATAAACAGGAACTAACAATTAACATAATGTGCTAACAAATAACCGCAAACAAGTTTTGGGATCTTTTTTGTTTCATTTAACAACATGAATACCTGCAGTGAAGTGATGCATTTTCCTAGACCTTCATAAACCCAGTGAGGGTATTGAGGCCACCGTCTTGTGGTGTAATATGTGTTTAGGAGACATTCATACCTAGTTGAACAAAATGAAAATTCACTACCCTCATAACACTGGTGCTCCGAGCTTCATTAGACAAACAGAACTTCCTGAACTTGAGTAACAACATTTTATTTTGAATGCTATCAGGCTTCTGGTAGTTTTTGGTCTTAGCCTCTCGATAAACGGGCAGTAAAACAAATCTAACAAGTTCAGACAGGAAAACGCATTCAAGCATCTGAAGGTTTATGACCGGTTTGCTCTTCTTGCACCTTCCTTCACACAAATAATGTGAATGAAGGTGCATCGATGGATTCAAACCCTTCCTTTAGGATTTTGCGGTATGGAAAACAGGTCCAACTTTATGCAGGACAACTGAGCACAGAGGACCGTGGCTGTGTAGGGATGTCTCACACCAGATTAGTTTTTTCTTCCGATACTGATCCGAGCCTAAATCATTTCCTTGACAGTGCAGCATTGAAACTAGCTCTGCAAAACAGTAACAAAGCCCTTCTTCTATATTATTGCCGTAAGGAAATAACACTGTGAACTAGGTATGAGCCTATATCAAATAACCTACAGCACATATTTAACCCTAGATTTGTTTTAGTTCTTACAGAAAACATGAAAAAGGTCCAAGTTGGAATCAGACGTCAACGAAAACCAGAACTCGTTAGGACTGGCCAAGAATCGTCTAGTCTGAGCATCTTCTTTAATTGGGAAATAGCCTCAGTCTGTAAAGATACTTTAATGAACAACGCTGTCACCGTTGAGACCGTCTTAAAACACACAGGTGTAAACGAAAACATAATAACCTTTTCCTGAAATCAGCCTGAGATCAGATTGAGGCATTTCTAAAAAATGAATCTTATTTAAAGTCCATCTGAACAAAGCAACCTTCTAAACCCCTTTATATGAAGCTTTTGTAGCGATTTATGGAAATATTTCTTATAAGGAAAACAATACGCTGTTGACTTTTGCAGCTGATGCCTCAGACTATGCTCTAGTATCCTTATCACTCTCTTTGTCCCCAAATCCCGTTCCTCATTTGGTTGCGCTTCTTTCCAGCTTTCTGCTGTAGTTGGCTGGACTCATCGTCAACATTCCCTGAAGTACATTCATTTCACTCTCGTTACTTCAAACACTCCATACAATCAATAGTACAAAATTACTGCACTTGCTTTTAACAATTTGTCACTCACGATATACACTATATGGCCAAAAGTTTTCGCTCATCTGCAATGACTCGCATATTTTAACTTAGAGGGTAACTCTTCCCCAAATCAACTTTTTCTTGCCAATAAACCACTAACATGGTTGTCTTATAGCGCCGTCAACATACCCGGGTCATTATTTTGACAAATGAATGCATATTTGTTGAAATCCTGCCTAAAATCATCAGCTGCTTTCCCCCCTTCTTGAAACTCCAGAGAACGTCCCTCCACTCCTCTAGAGTCCACTGGCAGCGTGCTTCACACCACTGCACCCAACGCTTTGCACTGCACTTGGTGAAGTATGGCTTGGCCATGGAAACCCATTCCTTGAATCTCTCTACGCACCGTTCTTGAGCCAATCTGAAGACCACATGATGTTTTGATGTCTGTAGCAATAGACCAGTTCACGCGTGACGTCAGCGCTACATCCGGCTCTCGGTGGTTGGCAAAAACAGCGCTGTTGTCGTCTACTACTGTGACAAAACGAGTGATTTAGAGCGTATTTTTAGTTAGTTTATTTTTGGAATCTAAACAATGCCTACGACTTGTTGTGCTCCCGGTTGCACACAGAGGCATTCCAAATCGTCGGATGTACGTTTCTGTCGTTTACCGAAGGAGGAAAGACGAATAAGGAAATGGATATTTTCCATGAAAAGAGCGCAGTCAGACACTCACAATGGACTGGGGGATCCATCATACTGCGACAGAATATGCAGTCTACACTTCATCTCCGGTAAATACAACTTAATTCTGCTCTAGTCATTGTTGTACTTAAATAGCGGCGGAGGGGAGATGGCGATCGCTACACGGGCTGGAGAAGCGGTAGCAGCAGCCGCTGACTATTCCAGCCCGTGTAGCGATCGCCACCTCCCCTCCCCTCCGCCCATTCACGGGCGCTAGTACTTCTGTGTTTACGCTGCAATGTCGCCGACACCCCCACCCATTTTAACAAGACAAAAACACCAAAAGAATCCGTAGTGAACTATGTTTTTTTTTAACCTACCGGGCGGGTCTTCCTGTCCGACTCCGCGTTCGTATGTTACACATGTCTGAACATCCATCCATCCATCCATGTTCTGACCCGCTTAATCCCTCATGGCGTCGCGGGTGTTGCTGGAGCCTATGTCCAGATATAATATAATTGCAGCCGTCCAGTGGTTTCATGCTTCCATGCTCTCTCGTGTGTACTGGCCTGCGTGTTTATAAGGTAGCTGTATATGTCGCGGTACTGAACGCTTGGCAGCATTTCACAGAATCGCTCCGTCCCTTCAGGCTTTTGCTGTGTGGATCTGGCAATCTGATACCATCAACCATCAACTTAGTCTTAAAACGATCTTGTGATACGTTATCTAAAGAAGAAAAATACGTGGAGAACTCGTCAGTTTCTCTGTTTGCGTCCGCCATTGTGTTCGTCTTTTGCCAACCAGTCCGGCGCGCATGCGCGAAAAACCCGAATCAAAACAATAACAATGAACTGGTCTATTGACTCTGCAGAAAGCTGGTGACCCTTGTGCACAAGCTGCCTCTGCTCCGTGAGTTTACGTGGCCTACCACTTACGGCTGAGTTGCTACCATTTCCATTTGGTTAGAACACCTCTGACAGTTGACTGAATATTTAGGAGTGAGGAAATTTCACGACTGGACTTGTTGGACAGGTGGCTTCCGATCAAGGTACCATGCTGGAGTTCGCTGAGCTCCTGAGAGAGACCCATTCCTTCACAAACGTTTGTAGAGACAGTCTGCATGCCTAGGTGCTTCATTTTAAGTGGTTGGAAGACCTAATTTTGTGTTTTGATGGGTGAGTAAATACTTAAATGTAGTGCGTGTGTCATCAGCTGTATGTATCCATTTCATATTTCATGTATTTTGATCATTCTGTCTCATATTGTTTTGTTCTTAATGCGCATCTGTCTTGTATGCTGCCTCTTGGCCAAGTCCAGGAGCTTTCAGATTTGGACAGCCTTCGTCGCCTCCCTGTGATGCACAAATGCGGCCTTCAAAGGATGTAGTCTCTGAATGTGGACACAGCTAGTAATTCACTGATCAGGCTTTTACCAATACCAATTTTGACAAATTTCAGTTTTTTTTGTAAGGATTATAGGATATAAATGGGGTAAAATATGCTACAGGATCTTTGATGAAGACTGTAGTTTTGAATCAAGAAGAAATTTGAAGCAATTACAACATAACTTATCTTGGCCTCAACACATATCACGGCCATTTTTCTGATTTCTATTGGACTAATAGAAAGTCATTTAAAGCACATGATGTGGGTTGGTGAGTTTTACAGACTGAAAATATCTGAAAAATCAAATGACCCATATATATTTTTAAACAAAATCAGATTTGCTCTACCTATCACTAATGAAAGTTGATCAAGGCAAAACTGATCTGTGGCAAAATGTCAGGAGGATCTCTTTTCAACGATCCACAATAATTTACCACCAAATGAGAAAACAAATATAAGGATATGTTTAAAAATATAATCAAATAGGCAGTCAGGTTTTTAATATTTGTTAATACCAATTGGTTAAAAAGGTTTTGCACCCTTGTATAAGTTAAAATTCCTAGAGAACGCCTGCTTGGCAATACTAAGACTAGAAGATATAAGAAAAGCGATTATAATATTAATGATAGTGCCCTGATGAGACATTGATTTTTCACAGAGCTTCACTTACCACAGGAGCACGAATGCGTCATGATAAGTATGTGCCCAAAAAAGGCTTTTGCATGCAGGGAGTGACTCCTCTGCTTTCTCAGGAAGGGGTGTGTGTGTGTGTGTGTGTGTGTCTGCGCATGTGTGCACCGTCATGGTCTGTGTGCAAGGAAAAAAATGCTCTATAAATACACCCGGTCGGTTTAGATTTCATGACCAGCGTGAGACAGCAGGGATGGGCCATTCATGCTTCTGCTGTCTTCCTGCAACACGGTTATACCAGGAGAATATTCTCAGGCTCGCCGTTCGGTGTGGCTCCGTGATTTTAAGTGTCATTTAATTTAGTAAACGAGCTGTGTTCGCGTGCGTGTGTGAGAGAACGACAATTCAGTGGGATTGATTCTCTAAAAATAAAACAAACACACTGCCACTGCCTAGCAACCGCCCACCCTCCAGTGCAAACATCCAGTCTGAGCTTCATTCAGCAACACCCCCCCCTCCCTCCTCCCTCCTCGTCGCCTTTTCTCCCAAACTCTCACACGGGCTTAAAGAGAGGCACACACACTCGGCTACTGGTTAGCTAGAGGAACAGGTAGTTGCGTCACCCATCCATTAAAGCAGTTGCAGCAGCCAGAGCCAGAAATGTGTCAGGTAGACTGCTGAAGACGCTGGGATACGGTGAGATTTTACTAGCTGCGCGTGCGCCCATACTACGATACGTCGAGGGGGCATCATGCGCGCACGGATATACGAAACAGAAACCCCATGTAAATACCGCCAGCAGAACACCAGAGAAAAAACGAGGAAGGCCCAGTCACCGCTGTAGCTGTAACCGCAGGCCGAAACCAACGCCGACGAGCAAAACTCGCGTCTGCCAAAAAAAACAGAAAGAAAAAAAAAAAAAGGAGGTGCGTTTCAAGAGGGAAGAGGAACGTCAGAGATTACATAATGCTGCAGAGAATCCAAACGAGCAGTCGCACAAAGCTAGCTGAAGCGACCCTGGAAGAAAAGGCAGGACTACAGTCATCTACACACTGAATATCGAGTATAAAGCCCACAAATTGATGCTTAAAGCTAATGCTAAATAAATAAAAAATTAAACCACAATTTACTGGTAACACTGTAGATTATTGGGTTACCTTTTATGCAAAAATAAGCACACAAAAAAACTGACTTTTTGGGGGTTATTTATACACAAATGTTTATCTAAAAACAATAAAAGAAGTTCCATATACATATGTTTATCCAAAGTGTTGACCAATTGCAACTTACAATGACATTTAACGGCCAGCAACCAAAGTTCCCACTTGTGGGAATATAGAGTTAAATCCAGGGCAAAACTACGCTTTCCAATGGAGCTATATAAGAAAATTGGCCACTCTGTCATGCCCACACAGTCCAGCCACTGTTGGCTGGACTGTGTGGGCATGACAGAGAACCATCACCTTGTTCTGTGTCATAAGACGCTGCCTGAAACTCGTATGAGTGAAATTAACAGGAGGACCTCCGCCAGTAAACCGAGTCACTTCCTCTTCCAAGTGGATGGAGCTAATGATGTCAGCAAATGTGCTTAGCGTTGGTCTGTGATAACACACAGAAAGTTTGGTGCACGCTTGACCTTGTGTTCAGACGTTGTTACACTTTTAGGCCGAGAAATCGGAGTTTTGATGCTTGGCCACGCCCACACGCTTTTGACGCAGCAAAAAAGCTCTTGGTCATTTTTGATCCCCAACACCTTGGGACTACACTGAGTCATTTGAAGTCTCAAAGTCGGCAGCTGAAGGAGGAGTTTGCTCAGATACGCTGTGTGTATAAGAGACAAAATGGCGGCTTTGACCAAAAATGGCTGACTTCTTGTGAGATTTGGACCATGGTACCAAGATCTTGAGAAACCACCAGATTTAATTACTGTTGGTGAAAGCATGGCACAGTGCTGATTGTTTCAATGCTTCTAGAGGGCCCAGTGGAGGTATTTTACCAAGCACAATAATTTCTTACCTAAATATCTGATAAGAGGCACGTTTAACCATGTCTAATTTGGTGCAGATCTGAATATATGTGAAGAAATTAGAGCCAAACGTAAAGTCACAGCGTAACGCCAGACTTCTCCACACCACCGTGGTCACACACTCCAAAGAAAAGTCTCCGTTTTGTGACAAGGTACAGTATGAGGCCTGGTTACTCCCCCTAGATTTGCTAAAAAACACCATTTCAATAACTTTTAATCCCTCATGCATTAAATTAATACTGTCAAAATTTGAATTCAATACCTCAAAATCCTTAGGAGTTCGTCAAAGTTCGATCATGTGTGAAATCTCAAAAACATTCAAAAATGGCAATTTGTCACAAAATGGGCAACTTCCTGACTATTTTAGGACATATCTCCAAAAGACTTCTTTTCTTTTGTTTTTGAGGGTTTTATCTAGCTGAGCTCAGGTGGCGCTGTAGAGCTGTTTGGCCACCGAACATTTTGACTCCATTGGAATTCTAAAGATCTTAAAGCTAGGGTCGGCAATTTTTTCAGAAGTTCCCCCAAGTCCCTTTTTGAATAACTGCGTACGAGCAAGACCGTCTTACCTTGCTCTTCCGCCCTTCAGAGGGATTGCGTGAAAAAAAATCTACTAAATCCACTCTAGTTTTCTCTCTTTCTACTGAGTCCTTCCTCTATTTCACATAAACATGAAGGCGGTTCACTTCTTGTAACTCTCAGCCATGTTCAAAGTCTACGGTGAGAGCCGAAGAGCTACTATGAACAGCTAACTGCTAAGCTAACCGCAAACCTAGCCCCTAAGCTAACCAGATACATAAACACTAGAAGTGCGCATGCGCAGCAAGCAAGTGGAAACTCAAAAGGAACAAGCACGCACACTGGTGTTACGTGAGCGTGTCAGAATGATTGGCATGTGGGACAACCAACAGATAAAGCCACTCCCCCGGAACTTGAAGGGCAGAGGGGGGTGAGTATATAATAGCCCCATTTACACTACCCTTGTTAAACCGATCCAGGCCGAGCTCGGTCCGAGCTTGGATCAGTTAACCAAGCCGAGCCTCGTTCTGACGACTGTTTACACACCACGCTATCTCGGTTCCTTTGTTTCCTCGCCTCCTAGTGACGATCTGCGGTCCTACTGCTCTGTGGGTTTGAAAGCGGCACCAAGCAAATCAAAATGGCAGCGCCCGTAACATTCAGGCAGTTATGTTTGGTGATACGTCGTTGTTTGTGGCAAGTCAGGCGAAGACGGCAACTTTTGGTGAATTTACTTGACAGAGTCGGCTTTTGGGAAGTGGATAAAACAAACAAACGTCTAATCAGGGCTTACAGACGCAGGAAACAACGACAGACGCTGAGATTCATCACACTGCTAAGCAGAATCATCACTGGAGACCGTGTGTCACGGTAGGGAAGCTAGTATTTTTATGAATGTCTGAAATGTCAGCTGACCGCACGGAGATGACGCGGTCTGCTCATGCGCTCTTCGTTATCAGATAACCGAGATAAGGAAAAACCAAGCCGAACCCACCTCTGGAACTGGTCTGCATTTAGCGCGGTCCGGTTGTGTCTGGCTCGGTTCAGTTCAGTTTGCGTTCCATTTACACTCCATAGTTATCTCGGCTACCGAGCTCGGACTGGTCTCCGCTCGGTTAAAAAAGGGTAGTGTAAACGGGGTAAATGTCTATGGGTGAGAGCAGGAACAAAACTCTGACAAATCCCTGCCCTTCGGACCGAACGGCAAAGATTGGTTAGAGTTTTTACAGGCCTGCAGCTCCCACAGAGAATTTTTTTCCTCCTTTTTCTGAATACATAATGTATTTACTACTTTCAGGATGGAAGGACCATTTTACCCAGGATAACAAAAAGTGTTTTTGAACAGGTTTAACAACTATAGCTTTAATTTGCAGGGGAGAAAAGGAAACATTTTAACTACAATAGGCCTTTGAAGTATTTACGCTGCTCTGGCCTAATCATATAACTTTAATGGCCGTTGCATAGAGATACACTGAACAGAACTTTGTTTGTTTACTGATTTCTATATTACACTTTATTATATAAATATTAGATGGTTCAAGAAGAACATTTAAAATATTTTCATAGGTTTTCTTGTGTGCGGCGCTTACGGTGATAAATGTTTATACTGGGAGCACAGACGACTTCATAGCACTGTGAAAGAGCAGTTCCTTTAAAATGATTATAAGACAAAGTCAAAACGATTACAGTGTTGACATTTTAAACAGTTATTAGCCGTTTAAGTAAGGCATTAGCATGATAAGCGTGGTTAGTGTAAACACTGCTAACTTCTCCAAATCTGACATTCTCCATTACAGACAGAGCTGGCAAGCTCAAACGGATAAAATTGAACATTACAGGTATGGTCTAATCAACCTTCCTGTTAGCTGATAAAAAAACCTGGTTCTCTCTTGTAGCATGAATGAACTGAATAAAATAGTTTCCTTTTAAAAGTTTTTTCTTATATTCCAACAACGATAGCAAAATTAGCCACATTTTAGTCTTTACTCAGTAAAGATTAAACATCATAGACTGTCGTTACCATGACCTGGTAGGGCTTGATGGGGTGGGATAGGAAACAGATTGGACTCTTGAATTTCCAGTCAAACTGAAAATCATCTAAGTCCATTCAACAGCCCATTTCTGGGTACATCTCCAACGTTGCCCACAAGAAGCTGAATGTGCTCAGCATGTGCAGCATGGCCATTGAGCTCTGAACAGAACCGAAAAGGACAGAGAGGGGGGAAAGGCTGGTCGCTGGGGGACCAGAGAAAGTGGTGAATGCGTTTTTCAGGCAGCAGCTTGAATAGATTATGCATTGTTCAGCCTGTCAGCAATGAGCCCAAGGATTACATTTACTGACGAGGAGGAGCAGGAGGAAGAGGAGGAAGAAGCAAGGAGGTTGTGGGTTCAGAAAAGCCACTGAGCAAGGCCAGTCTTAGATATCTGAACAAGAAACGCTTCCGTGTTGACCTTAAACCGAGTGGCCGGTAAGTAAGAGAGTAATACATTTTAAAAAGCCATTAAGCTCAAGAGTTTCAGGAAGATCAGCCCACAGACATTTAGGATTTTGTGTTGTTAATGCAACCTGTCTGGATGCACAGAGGCATCTTCACAGTTTGCTGCTCCAAAGTAAAAAAAAATAAAATTATTAACTTGGTCAGACTGCCTAGCTCAGCAGCGCATCGGGTGAAGCACAGCTCAGCATGTTTCAGCCCAGCTATGCCATCACCTAACATAAGCAGGATAAAATAATAATACAGCATGGTGAACGTAGCATTTAAGCTTTAATAACGCTTTATATTCAAAACTTTGATTAAAATATCTAAAGAAAAAAAACTAGATAAATAAAACACAAGGATGTGATATTGCTAAATGTTTACCCAGCGAAAAGGAACCATGTGAACGCAGCATTAAACTAACAACCCCTGAGAAGCTTGTGGGATAGTGAGAAGGGGCTACAGAGGATCCTCAGAGTCACATTTCATCACGGCGTCCGGGGCAGCACCAGGAACAGAACATCTCGTTGTGATTTTCTGTTCCGTTGTGACATGCTGAGAGTTGAATAACTGAACTTTGAAGCTGGAAACCCTGAACTGGGACAAGGTTGTGTGTGATTGGTCCTTTGTTTCACAGCAATTCCCTCAACAGCGACACAATTCTCTCACATTAGCTTAAACACCAAAAAATAATAACCAATGAACAGCCTTTTTTTACGATCTTGTTCCACAATGCAAGCAAGGGATCCTTCTGTACTAGCTCCTAAATTTGGTATGTTACATGCAGTAACATTTGGCGTTGACTTTTATCCAAAACAATCTCCTACCAGTATATCCCAGTATGGGACAGAGGTAGGGTGAAGTGGCTGGTTTGAACCTTGCAAAACGGATTATCTTAAACCTCCCTGGAATCCAGCTCCTTCCCAAGGCAACAGTCATTAATTATATTTTTTTACAAGCCCCAAAACTGCATCATGAAGAGAAAAACAACCCCAACAGGTCATTTGTAAACTCATGTATAACAACGCTTTTAATGGCAAGAAGGTAATCCGTTGATTACTTACTAATTTGAAATAATAATAATCTAGGGATGCACGATATTTATCGGACCGATAAAATATCGGCCGATTTGGTGGAATTGTTTTATCGGCCCGTTAAGTAAGTTTTACCGATAAAAATAGCCGATAAATTAATTAAATGTGGTGGAATTTTATTCAGGCAGAGTAGCCCCAAAGCGGGACAAGACCTGTGGATTTGCAAACAGCATTGCAGTTTGCAAAACCTGTTCAGCAAGAATTTCGAGAGAAGGAAAGAAAGCTTTGGGTTTTAATACAACAAACCTAATAGCTCACCTGAAAAATCGTCATCGTGACAACTCATTTTTGAGGATGCAGGTTTTTTTTACTATTGAATTGTTGGAACCAAGGCTGACCTGCATATTTTAGTACATATAATTTCATGTTTGGGGATGCTCTTTGTATTCTGAATTGATTTGTGTCTTCTGTTATTTAAAGCAAATTACAACTTTTTTGTGTGATGGCAAAAAAATAATAAACATTTAAAGAGCCAAAACCTTTTGTTTGCGGTCATAGATAAGCCAGAGCTACTAAATAATTTGTTTTTCATAGCTGCATCCAGCACAAGCTGCAGATCATAAAAAAAAACTATATTGAATATGAACTTATGGGTATTGGAATCGGTATCGGCCATGAAAAGCAGAAAATTATCGGTCATCGATATCGGTTGAAATTTTAAATATCGTGCATCACTAGAATAATCCTTGTTTTCTTGTTTAGAGTACCCAAACCAACCCTGGTTATCGGTTTTGTGGATTCATGCACTCCTTTAACTCTCAGCAGTGATGATTTCCTGAGATTATTAGGCTTATGCTGACTAGTAAACAAAACATTATACCTTTTAGCTGCTTTGCTCCTTATACTGAGAGTGCATAAAAGCTGATATGAGCTGGTTAATTAGTCCGGCTATCTGCTCGAGATGTTAGTCTATAATCGGCTGCTTAAAAGCGGTACCTTAGTAAAAGTGATGGTTTAAAGACAGTTGATGTTTCGATCCAACTGTCATGCGACACATCTAAGAAAAAAACAGAGAGAGGTTTTCAGGAAGGTGTCGCTATCAGGCAAGTTGAAATTGTTCTGTCATGCCAACTAGTATTGGCAATGTTACAGAGAAACAAATGTAATTCTATATGCGTCATGTGAGGAAAATGTTCGCTACGAACATGAGAACTTGTTCAGCAAATATGTTTCCAACCACCTTAAGCTAGCGAAAAAACGTATTTATTTTTTTGCGAAATTGAGGAATTTCGAATTTTGCCGTTTCCATCAACCTTGTGTAATGCAAAATGTCCTTTAAAAACATTGATGGAAACACAGCTTATTACCATCAGTGTTTTTCACAACTAAATTATTCAATACAGCTGAATTTGTCTGTTGTGCGTAGGAGAGCAAAGCACAGGACCCTTCACTCATCCAGTTGACCGGCAGGGTGCAGTAACAGGTTGGAGAGGGGTAGAGCTGCCTTACTCTGGTCACTGCAGTATTTTCTCTAGCATCTCATCATAAGGTGCTTTTTTTGATTGTGGAACTAGTAGGATAGAACGTTTTAGTAGTTTTCAAACAATTGCCTTTTAAAATCTCGGTACAACCTGAACAACAACCTGGCCCAGCTTAATGTGACTCACCAAGTGTGGATGAGTGTAGCAGAGGGAGGATCCCTTTGGTTCAACGTAGCAGTGGGGTAGTTGAGCAAGTTCAGGGTTTTTACAAGTCACCATGATAAACTATTTTTCATAAAGCAATAATGTAATTTCATCTAAATGTATGAAAAGAAACGATGAGCAATGCTATTTTCTATTGTAACATACTATTACAATAAACGGCAGAAGGTAAAAGAAAACCTTAGAGCACATTTATCTATACTCTAACAGGTAGATAAAATGTTTGCCCATTGAAAAAAAAACAACTAATAAAATTGGAACTTTTTCCAGGAGGGGAACATAACCCACCAAGCACAACTTGGTTGTAAAAACAACAATCCTCTTCAGTGTGGAAGTTGTTACTGAATGAAAATTTAATTCAATTCAATTCAATTTTATTTACACAGCGCCAATTCAGGAAACGTCATCTCAAGGCACTTCCCAAAGTCAAATTCAATCAGATTATACAGATTGGTCAAAATAATTTCCTATATAAGGGAACCCAGTTTATTGCATCAAAGTCGTCTGCATTGTCCATGGCTTTGCAGCAATCCCTCATACCGAGCAAGCATTTACTACAGGTTAGACATGTCCTGTATCAGTGAGGTATTCAAAAATAAAGATGAAGCACAGAGGTTAAAAGTTGGAACTGAGAAATAAGGAAACTGAATTTTCTATGACCTGGAGACCCGTCTGCGGATCATTCAAGCTGCAGGAGATTAACTTCAGGAAATAACAGAAAAGCTGAACGGAGGCAAGCAGGGTTGCTCTGTTTTACCTCTGCGATGGTTCATGTGGGATCGAGAACCGTTGGCAGACTTAACTCTAAGGATCTAACGTCCTCAGGGAATACCCAGGCAGTCGTATTACAGCCCGTAACACACTGTGATATTTCAAAAATCATAGGATCGTAGGCGTCAGACTGTAGGAGCACTTTGTGAAAGTAACTCCTGTCATACCGTACAATGGAAGATGCCGGACCGCCCGACAGTTTCAACTGGCATCTCGATAAAGGGACAGCGAGATGTGGATGTTAACGCGCTTATTATTAGAATCAGGTGTTGAAAAGAAGGAGAGGAAAAGGAGACAGCTGTAAAAGCACAGATGTCAGGGCAAAAAAAAAAGGACGAGAACCAGACATCAGTCCCAGCAGCAGTCACACTGTACCGCTGTCTTTGGTTGGGTGAGAGGTGAATCTGCGGTCGCTGCGTCCGTCACGCTGAACGACCACAGGGTTCCCGTTTAAGCCCCCAGGAAGAACGTCTATTTTATAACAAACGATACGCGCGCAGTGTCGACCACATATTAACGCGCTAAGCGCTAACGTCAGATGCTAAAAACAGTTGAACTCCATAATCATTTTGTTTTACATGTTGTATGAGGCAACCTCTGCGGCTTTAATAATAAATGATTGACTGCTCGTGAAGGCAAGAGCAAATGCTCCGAATGCTTTTCTCATATCGCCTCGTGTTACAGTTCATGAAAGAAAAATCGCATGCAGCTACAATCTTTGTCAGCAGGACCAAGTGCTATTAAAATAAATAAACGGAAATCAGATGCAAAATTCGGATCGGTTCATCCCTGCCAAAAGCGCGGTCTGTAGAGACTTGTCAAAACTGAAATGCGGCACATTGGACTTTAATCTAGATTTCCAAAGACCCTCAATGGTCTATAAACACCAAAACCTCCATTTGGAACTAAAAAAAACTTATCTGTATGTAAAATCTGTCCTCTGTGGGAAATCCCAAAGGAACTTTTAAGATTTGATTGCTGGCAAGGACACAATGGCAGCAAGTAACAGACAGACACATGGATCAAGAAAAAAAATACTCGTCAATTAAAACTAGGCTAAAAACCGACACCACAGTGTGCTAGGTGACCAGACCAACCAAAAGGAACAGACAGAAGCACTTCAGACTTGGAAAAAAAAGAATCTGAGGGACATTTATGAAGTGCAGATGCCAGATGAAGGAAAAAAAAAAAAACGAAACAATCATAACCTAAAAGAAAATACCGCTGCATGACAACGCAAACCCATTTACACCTTTCACAGGAGCATGGTAAAACAGGCCCAAGCCGTTGCCAGCCCGATGAAGCCCAGAAATCCTGCAACGGTGCCTCTGCTAAATCACATTAAACAAGTAATGCAATTATTGAGACAGTATGTGGGTTTGAACCATTTGACATTTAGGTGACATTTCAGAGGGATGCCGGTTTAGTTGCACAAGTCCAAACAAGCGGAAATATAATATGTATAAACTGACGTAGCAGCTCATGCATATTTTATTCACCCAGGGAAAATAAAATATATGACCCTTTAACTCTTCTTCCTTCAGTTAGCTTATTAAAGTCTTAATGCTTTATGCAGGGCGTTAAAAAAAAGCCAGATTATACTTCAAATATTAGCCAAAAAGTCAATGCAATTAAATATTTCTCAAAATAATTTTTTCCAGCATTATTAAAAAGCTACAAAAAAACTGAGCTAAAACAGAAAGCCTTGTCATATCTGTAGTTTTTTTTTTTTACCCACCATTTATGCTACATAGAAGAACAGTCCAGCACCTTGCAGACACAAGTGTGCAAGTTTGCAGGCGAATGTCAATAAATTAGAATACCGCTGACAAGTTGATTTTTTTCACGGCTCAAATTCACAAAGTGAAACTTAAATGATTCATTTCACACCGCCTGCCAGACAACTGTCACGTCTCCAGTCTTACGTATGATAACCTGGGCCAACATCTAACATTTCTGCAACGAAAACGAACGTTAATCAGTTTCTTTATGCACTATTGCTTTATGAAAAAAACTATTTTTCATAAAGCAATAATGTAATTTAATCGAAATGTCTGAAAAAAAAAAAAAACTATGAGCAGTGCTATTTTCTATTGTAACATATTATCACAACAAATGGCAGAAATTAAAAGAAAACCTTAGAGTATATTTATCTATACTCTGAAAGGTAGATACATGTTTGCAAATCAAAATAAAAAAACTAATAAAATTGGATCTTTTTCCAGTACGTGAACATATCCCACCACCATCTTCTTAACGATATTCTAATTAGTTTTCACGCGCCTGTAGAAATACGGTTTGACCTAACGTGATCAGATCGCAGCCAACGGCGCGAGTTTTATTTGCTTCGCCGTCTTTGCCCAGCGACAGCCGACTCCGATGAGATTATCAAGCTATTGAAGTCGGCTTGTATCGGACAGCCCGGGCACAGGCCCGACACGGAGTGATGTCAGCCACCGCTCACCTGTGCACCTTATCGCAACGTGATATACTGGGGAAGGTGAGCAGGGCGGCAGCGTTTCAGCACCTCACAATACAAAATTGATGATGAATGATCCACCATAAACTTCAGCCTTGATGATATGCTGCTGCAGTACGGACCGGGGATATGAAAAGGCTTACAGACCCGAGATCAGTTAAGGGGGGAAACAGAAGAAGACAATAAAGTAGTTGGTTGTAAACTTTTTTTTTTTTTTTTCTCACCAAAGGTTTTGTTCGTCAGTGAATTAGCTGACGGCTAAAGGGGGCCGACTTTTACTTTTAGACTCAGAATTGCATTAAGTGTCCGTCTGTTACATCAGAAATATATTCAACCGGTTATCTGGCTTTCAAGGGACAAGCTGTGCTCGACTGATTACAACTCTGGAGAGATTCTGTAATGCAGACAGAAGCCATAAACAAAGTTCAAGTAATGATAATTAATGATCAGCACATCCACGACTCTGTAGAAAGCTTTTTTTTTTCCATCCCTGATTTTATATTGAAAGGTTAAATTTTTGACTGTCAACATTCATGGCCGTAAACAAATGGGAACTAAATAGGGCCGGACGATATAGGGGAAAAAAAGCATAAAATAGAAATCATATCGATCTACATTGATAATTATCAACAAATTCAAAGCGTGTATTTTAAGTGCAGCCCTGGCCATTTTGCGCTGTAGCTTAGCGACCTATTTTTAGATACAGAACACACAAACACTGAATTCAAACTCAACCCTTTATTAAACCAACTTTTTACTAAAACTACAAGTTGTTAAATAAAAATAAAAAGAACGCGTGCTCTCTGAACTCTTTGAAGGGGGCGGAGCTTGGTTCCTCGGTCTGTGCTTGTGATTGGTTGGGAGGACGTAATGATGTAATATTAATCTACATGGCTAGAACGCGAAGGGAAGGAAAACTGTTATTCTATTGATCTTTTTATTGACCTTTTTTTCCTATCATCGACATACGTCTATCGATCAATATGTACCGTTATTGAATTATCGTCCAGCCCCAGAACAAAACAATGTTTTTGTATAGAGCACTTTGTGCCTCTCTTGCTGAAGGAAAACTAAGGTTAGTTTTGGATCCGTGTGCCACGATGGAGTTGTTTTTATCTTAATTTTATTATATCTTTTTTCAGTTTTCGATGGAGATGGCGACTGCCTTGACCTGTAAGGACTTGGTCTGTAAGGAGGATGTTGGGAGTTTCTGCAGGGAAGGGACTGAGCAAGAAAGCACGAAATGAGGTGTGCTTTTAGGCATTACATTACAGATGGCAATTTCTTTGCTTCCTTTGATTTGAAACTGCTACTTTTCAATGTCTGAGGTGGGCTGTGCTTATACTTCAAGTAGTGCAAAGGATTGTGGGATTCCTTATAGCTCCTTAGCGCCAGTAGTGGACATTGCGAGCTCCCATGCTAAAGAAACTATGATAGGAAGCATACAGGTTCCTTTTTCCTACCTCCTTCCTTACTGACTGCACTATTCGGACAGCGCTTATCATGGCGACTGCTGACACACTTCTGCTTTGGCTGAGAGTCCTTACCAATTTGACCTTTTGGGATGCAGCCAGTGACTCCACGTCCAAGCGACCCGACAGTCGCTGCACTTGGAACCACATCGAAACAGGTCCTGAAAATAGTAACGCTACGAGGAACCATTACTAACGGAAAAGCCGACCTGTCGAGAAATCGCTCTGAGATAGTATTAATTGAAAAGGGTCATAAGATGCAGAAAATGACTACGCTGCTTTCTACCATTAAGAAGACGGATTAGTCAGAGCTGCAAGAAGACATGCAGCATTTACACCCGCAAGTAAGATATTGCTCTATTGTCGTATTTCACCATCTCCATGGCAATATTCCTGAATCCAGCATACCGCTGAAAGAAGATTTTGCTGACATCATCCAGACAACGGTGGCTTGATTTAAACATTAGCTACGTTTACAAGGACAAAAGTAATCAGAGTGAAGGGCCGATCGGAATAAAGAAGCGTCATGTAAACAAGCCAATCGGAATATGATGATCGGATTAAGCCCGATCAAAGTGCGTATAAACGCTTGTCAGGATCAGGTTATTTCGAATGCGGCAAACTGACCTGAGTGCACATGTGCGCCCGACGTAAACGTGACGTATTTCCACGTTGGTGGTGGGTGGCGGAAATACGTCATGAGGCAAAACTTTCTGTTCGAAACAACAAAAGAGCTAAAAATCGTTGCTTACTCAGCAACGTTTGAACCGTAATTAAAACGTGGTCTAAATCCAGCATGGGCGCTCAGAAGACAATTGAACTCGTATAATACTGCTTTCTTTGCCATTTCTTGTTGTTTAGCAAAGACAGAAGCGCTTCTTCTTATGTGTTTTTTTGTGTTTTTTTGGGGGAATTTGATAACTGCGACTGTGGTTCTGTTCTGAACAAAGCCAGGTGCGCATACACGCGCATTATGATCAGATTCATTGATTGCGCGCCCATATAAATGGTACAATCCGATTATTTAATCCGAACACATTTAAATCCAGTCGTGAAATTTTGTGCATGTCAACATAGCTGCTGAGAAACCCTCAACTCCCCATGTTATAAAATTCTGAACTAGGAGATCACGTACGCCCATGTATGGCCGTACAACTGGATGTCTACACCTAAGCTGGGAGATAACAAGCAAAGAACCCAACAGCTTATTTAATCTTTATTAGGGCCTCTGCACCCTACGTGACATCATAGTTTTCATTACAGTATCAGTGCTTGTAATACTGTCATTGCAAAGGACTTCTTGGATGCAATATATAGTGGGCTAATACATTTCAAGACCCAGACACCCTCACTCTGCATGCCAATAATATATCAGACTGGTTGGATGGACGTATAAGACATAAAACGACATTGAGTTTAGATACCTAGATTAAGAAGCTCAAAATGATGGATAACAGCGAGAAGGTGATGATATCATCTTGGCCATATTTAACAATGACGACGCGGTTTCATGTTTCACTAATGTGCGCGGGGCCAAATCTTTCCGCTATCAATAAATCTGTAACGGCTCTCTTGCAGCACAGGAGATACTGATCATGTAGGCGGGAAGCAAACTCAGAAACCCTAAAGCACATGCATGACAAATTCTCCATCTAAAAGAAGAGGGTAATTATGACACATGGTTAATAGATAACTATAAATAACATTAGAGAGGCATAAACATTGGTATGTATTTTACGGTTTAAAACAAAAAGTAAATGAACAAAAATACTGTCGCTATAGACAGGCACAATTGTTTGGTATGTTCATTTACATGGTACTACTTTATGTTGCTGCAGCCATCGTTAATCATAAAACAGTGGACAGTATTAACTAAGACTGATATCAGAAAGTTAGCAGCTGCCGTTTTTGTTTCCACCACTTGACTGGTGATTACGCTACGGACTGCACCGTCTCTTTAAAAACAACTTTAGATGAGCCATAATAGAGTAAAGTAAATCTCACTAAAATACTATTCTTTGCCTACTCCCCACCACCCATTACTGATGAAGCTTTGGCCCAATAGACCTGTGTTTGTGTTACAGCTGAAAACGAACGGGTTACTAATAAATAAACCAGATAGTCTGTAAGGTATCCAGCTACCCAGCTAGGGCTGGACAATAGATTGAGATTTTAAAAATATTTAGATTTTTTTGAAAAGAGATATAAGATGAGACTATATTGTTTAGATCGAGATGGTCTATGTTGTGTTATAAATGTACAAATGTTTCCACCGCTAAAAACACGTTAAAAAATGTGCGTGTGAGACATTTGGGATAAAGCTTTGATTCAGAGATGCCTTTTTATAATGACTTTATGAAGAGAAAAACATATTGAGATAAATATCGTATATCGGCGTTCAGCCTAAAAATATCAAGATATTATTCTTGGTCCATATCGTCCAGGCCTATATCCAGCACATATCTATTAAAGATTATATGATCCGATGTGTGACTACATGCTTATTAAACCTGAGGACGGTCTGGATTCAGTCAAAAATTGGAAATATTTTTTTTATCTCAGATTCAGAATTTAACTAATTGTTCATTTGAAAAAGAGATGTGACCTGAAAGTCTTTTTTTTTAAGGCAAAACATTATCTGACACTGAATCTTTTAAATGGTGGGAATTTCATATTCTACAGAGACAAATGTGACCGTTTGAGCTGAAGAAAAGGACTGCCATCAATAAAATGATGTTTATCCTAATCTATTCTAACTAAAGGGTAGAACAATTATTGGAAATATGTTTTGTACATCTGCTGTGCATCTGTTGTTTCATGGAGATTTTAGGAAAATGTTTCAATAAGGCAACGTTATGTGAATTTGGGTCCAAGCTCTTCCCAGATTTCATAGTAACTATGAAAGACATAATTTACCTCAGAATATTAGCTTTTAAAACTCTGTAGTAGTCTTAATTTGTAACCTATACAAATGGGCTCAGAATCAAATAAAAGTTGTATTACTACCATTTCAGATTAAACCATTTGTTATGAATATTTTTGCTAAATTACATACTATGATCATGTGTATTACTACGACTGGCTGCACTATCCCATAAGTGCTCATTTGCTACTGTGGGTTGTAGTTTAAAGACTTTCTAATTATAACAGGATGCAAACATGTATAGTACAGTATTCATTATTTGCTTTTTTTGTTCTTTTTTCCTGTTGCAGACGAGATTCATTATTTCAGTTCTTGTCCAACTTTTAAATCAACATCTGTTAGTTAATATTTTTTCAATAAAACTAGTTTGGTATGTGAGCACATGCTCAATTAACCGGAGGTCTCAATTTAATCAAAAATGAAAAAAAAAAACATATCTTAACTTTAATAAATCATTTCACAAAAATGCAAGGTAAATGTCTCATTTGGTTGCAGAAATTTGTTTGTGGCTTTTTTAAAATGCTGAACAAATATGACCTTTGGTTTAGGGTTGGTTTAGAATAAAACAATTACTACTAGTTAATTAAGTGACATTTGTTCTGGACACCAACATTCAAAATATTTTAGAGGATATTGGCACATTAAAATATTTTGGTATTGCTGTGTCCAGGGTGACTATTTGTCACATGTCTCACTGTAAATGGACATAACTACCCGCAGTATTTAAACGATAAACGTTTCCACTGATCTTGATCGTTGTTGTTTTTTTAGCAACTCGAGGTTATTTAAAATGTCTGTTCGGACAGTCGACTCTTGAAGATGTTGCTAGCATAACTATTACGAGGAGCATCGGGTTATCAAAGCTAAACTACATCAGATTGATGACGTCTCTTCGTTGCCATGTCTTCAGATCAGATCCAGCTTCGTTACGCAGGAATAGATTTATAAGCAGTTTGCAGAACGACGTAGGGCGAAGAATAACACTAGGCTGCAAAGCAAACGTCACATGGTCATAATGAGACACTCAAATGACTGAGTCCGCAAACTTGTCATTAGCCTGTTACAGCCAGATTAGAGCAACCGGGGCCAGACTAAACACTTTGTTTCACTTCTAAGTTGCTCAATATTCCTCCCGGGTTTTACTAACGGTAGCTAATTCCGCTCTCGAGTGAAGTTGTTTGGTCTGGCTGTAATTAGGAAGTGGTGTACATGTACGCTAACATCTACGCACAACACGGTTTATTTAGCGACGCCTTGAATAGCTGGAGGAATTTGGCGTTTCTGCGCTAAATATCAATCCGCTGAAGTCCCCTCTACTCCATTTCACGCTGCTCCCTTTGCTCGCAGGCCTACCGTTGCTGCTGTGTTAATGTGGGCTAACGTTAGCCAGCGTGCTAATGCTAGCTGCTCTCTGGGTTGTCAAACTCGAGCTAATGACATGCTACTTACCTTTTTCTCCTGCCGCTGTGCGAGCTAACTTCCACTCCCGACTTATCTGGCTCCGCTTCTGGGTGAAGATACGTCGTTAACCGAGCTACACGCAGAGGTGGTGTTAGCCAGCTAGCTGAGTTAATGTGTCCTTATTTAACAAAAATAAACGGAGATTGGCCTCAGTTGAGCGGCGGTAATTCGTTTCTCGGCGGTTCCCTGCTTGGACAGCGTTGATTTTTACGCATGTTGGACGCCAGCTCGTGTCTCTCACAACAAGGGAAGAAAAAAAACCGCGATCGTCCCAAAACAAAAAATTGTAACCTGAGATCTGGTTATAATATTATACAACACTGACAAATCTAGCACTTTCTTCCATTGAAAGGCCAGAGCTATCCTTCGACTTTGGGTGCTGAACAAGAGGAGGAGCTATTTTTGGCATCACCGCGGTGATTGGTTGAAACGTCTGGGCAAAACAACATTTCATTGGTTGAATCTTATGTCAATTGGTTCTGCCCCTAGCTATTTCACATTCCCATTGGTCTGTTACGAACTTCTTGTATATGGTAGAAATGCGGGATGCGCTCGTAACATATTCTGGCGTATGCCGGAGAATCGTGTAACGGGCGGAGAGAGTCTTCAAATGGTAGCTTTCTAACTCCGAGGCCGAAGTCGATGAACCTCATCACGATGGAAATAAATGAAAACGTAAATGTAACACAACAGAGGTGCTTTTAGAACAAAATCCACTGTTTTTTCTTTTAGTTTGAAAGCTTACTCACACACCCTGAAACAGATAACGGCGTCCAATCACTAAAATGCAGCATGGATTGTATAAGAGGTTTCAAAGGCAGTTTCCAACAGAAGGATAAATCTTTACCCTATGCCCCAATGGTAATGGTATGTTAATGATTTTACTAATCATAAAGTTCCTTTAAAGAATATTGTGTAGTAACTCCCAAAATATTAAGTCAATGTTTGCCCAGTTTGTGTAATATATTTTTCATTTTTATATCTACCTAATATAGGTAGTTCTAATGGGGGGGAAAACTTAAAATTGTCTTGTTTGTACTTTCACAAATACAATATATCAGGGGTTCTCAATCTTTGTGTTCTGGCAAGAAAAAGAAATGACACTTTATGTCTTGACTTGTTTGTTTTTTACCTTATGCAGCCCCAGTTTTTAAAAGGACAGAAAAAACAAGCACTTTAATATCATATGAAGTTTGAACCTAAACTCAATGTTAGTTTATTCAGTGCTTAAAAAAATAAACTTTCTCAAAACACAAATAAAAAACTGAACTAATAGGGTAACACAACCCCCAAATACAAAACAAGTGATGTAAATCTTACAGCCCATGAAGCAATATAGTGTAAAAAGAAAAAAAAAAGGCCAGTGTCCAGATTGGAACCCATTAAAGTATTTTAGTTTCTGTTTTTCTTTTGGTTTTTTTTGTTTATTTGTTTTTTCAGATTCTAGTTTTGTATATTTATTCAACGGTACATGTCTGCCAGACTGTTTGTTTTCCCCCCTTCCTCTTTGTGTTTCCTGTCTCTTCACAGGTTCAGGGTGCAGGCTGGTGCCAATTTGCCCCGAGTAGCTTGTGGACTTGAGGGAACCAATCATGACTGAAGACATTTCTATATAAGCTGCTCTCTTTTAGGGCTGTGGCCTGCTCCACCAACTGGCTAATGCACACATGCTTTACTCTCCATCTTTGTTTGAAGGGTTTCTTTCTGTAATGCACACTAGGTAAGTAGGTTGTTGCCATCCGTGTAATGTTTTGAGCTTCTTTGTTAGATTAGAGTAGCATGGTTTTCTTTCCCTTTATTTTTCTCTTAGTTTAGATGACAGTTAAACCCTGTTTTATATATTTCTCTGATTTGGCACAACCTAATGGCACCTTTCTCCTCCACAGGTTGTTCAACCTTTTGGGGATTTTGTCACATTTACAGGGACGCTGACATTTTTGTGTGTGTGTGTGTGTGTGTGTGTGTGTGTGTGTGTGTGTGTGTGTGTGTGTGTGTGTGTGTGTGTGTGTGTGTGTGTGTGTGTTTTTTTTCCCTTCCAACTGGGGAGCGGCTGTAACACGATTGGGGGGGGGGGGCTCATCCGGGATCTATAATTCCTGAGCTGAAGACAATCACAGTAACTGAAAGGTCTTTGTGATTGTTTGAAAATGAGCTTTGACTTAAAGGAGTTTGTTCAGGCTCTTAGTTGTGAGAAGGTGGCGTTATGTTGTAAGGATGACTTGTTGTGCGTTCCAGAACACTTTTGATATGCCTGTAAAGAAGCATGTTGCTAAACAGGAAATTAATGATTAGCAAAAACTGATTGAGCAGAAAATCCTTAGGGGACTTGAGTAAAACTGATCTAGATGTTTGTGATCATGTTTCTTCTGCTGAATTAGAAATGAGATGCTGCCGTGGCAAGTCATTACTAGGTTCGTCTGTTCTGTCTGATTATGTGGGGGGTCTTGCCAAATAACAAGTTTGTCAGCAAAAACATTGCTTTGGTGCCACCATTTAGAGAGTCGGAAGTTGATTCCCACTTGAATGCCTTTGAAAGGATCACAACAGCACTAGAATGGCCAAAGGCGATGTGGGCTGTGCTACTGCAATGCAAGCTAATGGGTAAAGCACAAGAGGTTGTTGTATAATCTGTCTGAGGCTGGCATGAATTATGATGTACTGAAACAGTCCATCTTGCGTGCTTATGAGCTTGTGCCAGAGGCCTACAGGCAAAACTTTAGGAATCATAAGAGGTCTGGTGGTCAAACCTATGTGGAGCGTGAGAGAAGGCAGTTTTGTTTGATAAATTGTGTGCAGCTAATGAAGTCAAGGGGAAACTTTGAATCCCTTCACCAATTAATCTTGCTAGAAAATATAAAGAATGCATTGCCTGAGACTATGGTGGTTTTCTTGAATGAGCAAAATCTGCAATCTTGGCTGATTTCATGTTGCACAATTGTCTTAGCTGCACCTTGCACAGAGGGTTTTAACTACCTGTACACAGAAACCTGAACCTGGTCAGCCAGAAGTCAGGGCTAAGCAGCTGCTTCTTCCTTCACGTCAGGTGCCGGAGTCATTCTACTACTAAAAAAAGTAATGGTGTCGCTCAAAATGTATAACGGTTAAATAATGACAAAGATTCTTGTTCATTCTTGAATATGACTCATTGTTTTTCTTACAGTTCCTACTAATCATGTTAGAAAAAGCTTAAGGAAAAAGTTGCAAACCTGGTTTATAAATTGATCCCTTTGCTTTGAAACCCTTATTTATTAATGTTGGCTGTTATAGCAGCTTGCTGCACTGTGCTCAGGTCTCACCAATAGACCATGCACTGAGCCTCAGTTGCTTGTGCACCAAAAATACACCATGGACTATGTCTTAGTCTAGGTTCAGATCTGAGTCTGGATTTTTAGGATTGCTGTCATGAAGGTTTCATAAATGTTTAATCTAGAAACACATCAGTTTGGGTTTGACCAGTCTTTTTATTTATTTTTTATTTAGACTAGCACAAATACTGTATATGCATGATTAGTGGAAGGAAAACGATACACAATTTCAAAAGTTCTAATAAAGTAAAAAGGTGTGTGGTGTGTTTTTCCCCCCCCCCCCCCCCCCCCCCCCCCCCCCACCTAATCCCTTAAATCCATACTTTGGCCAACTTTTGCTGCAACCACAGCACCAAGTCTTTACAGATGTCTCTACCCCCTATGCAAACTAAATTATTTTGATCATTCTTTACAAAATAGTTCCAGCTGAGGCGGACGGTGAACCATTTGAAATTAGAATTATATTTTGATCGGATCTTAGTCTGGACCTAACACACAAATCTGCTTTGATCCAAACTATTCCACTGTAGCTATGGCTGTTTAGGATCCTGCTGGAAGGTGAACCTTCAGCTCTGGCCTCAAGTCCTTTGATTCCTCTAACAGGTTTTCTTCCAGTATTGGCAGATGCTCGTGTTGAACAATGATCTAAATACCTAAGAAGCTCCGGACCAACTTACATTTCAAGCATGAGATGGTGTGGCCGTAGACTTGGGTAAAAAGTGAACCACCTTTGTGATACCGAAACTCTAAAACTGAACCGGACGCCATCTCAAATCACTGATCCCTGCTTCAAGTGACTGATAACTAGGAATTTAATTTACTGAGGATAGAGTTCATGATGGGTGACAGGAAACAAGAATCAATAGTTTATTTATATGGCCCTTTACACAGCCAATAAAAGCAACCAAGGGGCTTTACAATTTAAATCAATTAAACAGATTTGATTTAAAATTACTCAAATCAGTGGTGAAGCGTACATCCAGAGGGAGCTGGTCCCAGAATCTGGGTGCTGCCATCAGGAAAGCCCGATCACCTCAGTGTTTGGACCTGGTCTTAGGTATATCTCATAAAAACTGATCTGAAATAACTGCCAGAGACACAAAAGCTAAGTTTGTTAGAATAGTGCAAAGCACTTAAAAATTACAATATTCACCTTTGACTGAATGTTCACTTGACCTCTAAATGGCTCAATGATCTTAGAAAGAAAATAACAGTAAAACAACAAAGCTTGTGTACGAACAAGAGGTCTCACTTTAACAAAAACTGTAGGGTGTTTCTCTCTGGTGCATTTTTGTTACAAGTCTAATCTTTGTTCTGTGAAGTTACCCACTGTGGGAAGAGTAGCCAGAAATTTTACTTAACTAAGAGTAGGAATACGTAATATAAAAGTAAAAAGTACAATGTAGTAAAACTACCCCTAAAAGTACATTTTGTTAAAGTTACTCAAGTAAATGCACCTAGTTGCTGCCCACCTCCATCCAGGACTTGTACAGGTCTACGGTCAAGATAATGGTACCTAACATCTCTGCAGACCCCACACATCCTACACACAAACTGTTTAGACCTTTACCTTCCGGATCAGCGTGATGGAGCAAAAAAAAAACATAGCCAACACTGAGACGATTTCTTCCCCCCGGCTGCCAATCCGAGTTCCAGATCAACACAATGCCTAATTGCACTAATCCAACCATGTCTTCCTTTTTTAGTATAGACGCGTATTTACACATATTTACAAGAAACATGATTCTATTTCCCTTTTTTGTGTATTTGTACTAAAATATCATTGAGAGCGCTGCTCCAAGCAACAGTTAAAAGGTCTCTTGTAAACGAGAACCCGTGTCTAAATGAGACTACCTGTATAGATAATGGTTAAATAGTACTAACACTAATATGTCAAATTCCTTGTAGTTTGAACCAAGTTGGAGATTGAAGCGGATTCTGAGTATGAAGTTGATTTTAAATTTAAGATGCCAGATTACACATTACAAGCAGATCTGATCAGATGAACTCAGCCTCCAGTGAGGGGATCTTTATCTCTGAGAGTATCCCAAAACTTAGATCACATATATTTCATTAGTGTTGGCGACCTGCAGAAACGCAGGCTGGACTGAAAAAAACTGGGTTGTGGAGATTAAACTATAATATGAGTGCATGTATAAAGATGTTTTGTAATAGCAACTCAGTGAAACTGTGTTGTGTGGCCAAAGCGGGGCTTATCCGTTGTCATTTTAGTGCTTCTCCCTCAGGATTAGACTCACGTCTTATTAATGAAAAACTCATCAGATATCAGAACAGCTCCCTGAGGAACCAGCCGGGGTTATGAGACACATGTTAGATAAAGACCTTGAGCGGGTTTATGCGTGTGCGAGCAGGGGAGAGTGGTATTTAATTTTCCAAGATGAAGGATTATCACTGGCAGAATTTGATCATTCCGGCTCTGATCTCGGGACGTTCAGTCGGAGCTTATCCCAAATATTAAACTCTCCGTCTTTTGTCCCCCTTTCAATCCCAGACACAGAAAACGTATATCCTTCCGCAGATGCTTGCGCTGCTCCAATTACCAAGCTTCTCATTGAGTAAAGTGGCCCGCTGAGCCTAGCGTCAGGGCGGCGTGTGTTGTGCGATTGTTCAGCCACCTGGTGACCTCTCAGGATCTGGTTGGGGCAAAGAAGGGGGAGGGTGTCTCACAGCTTACAGAGGCGGCTAAGGAGAGTAAATAAAAAAAAAACTTGTTAAACCTAATCCAGAACACTGACAACAAGTGGCACACACACATAAAATCTGATGCTTACATGGATCTGAGCTTAAACGCACCACAGCGCACCCACCCTGCCCCTAAATGCTCTATGATTGTGTCTGAAGCCGGAAGGAGAGGGCCGTACCGGGCCCTGATCTGCACTCTCATTTTCTGCACCCAGGACAACTGGGTCACATCATTACTGCAATCTTCTGCTTGTTCATTCCCAGCTTTACGGGGGCTTACGGGTTGCACACTGCCACACAGAACAGACACGGATGTGTGCTTAGCAGCTGACAGCCGTGAGCAGTTTAATGAAAAGCAAGTCTTTAAGGAAGATTAAAATGATTGGTAGTGTCTTTGGTGAGCCAGATTTAGAGGATGTGGCGAAAGAAGTGAGCAGTCCCCAAAGATTTGGGGCGCTTTGGAGAGGGCCCATACTGTATGTGTTATATTGGGGAAAAAACACTCTAACTGGATTAAAATCAATAATTCATATTAATTGGGTTTGTGGGAACACCTGTAGGTGTGGTGGTAAATGTTGATTTTAGGCCTATATTTAGGTTTTCAGAGTTTGGTTTGGTCAGGATCTTGAGCTGCAAAAGCAGGAAAGCTCTGGATGGAGTAATATCGCCCTCTAGTGGTGGTAAAATGGTTTCATTTCCGGGTTGCCGTTCCAACTGACGATCAACAGGGGATGCTACTGAGACGCCAGATCAGATGGAGGAAGACTGGGATTTTTTTGTTTGTTTGTTTCATGTTTGTTTTTTTGTAGACATTTTCTACCAAAATAATGTAAACCTGAGTCATTGTCAACTGAAGAAATCTGCTTAGTTTCAAATCAAAATGAACCAGCTGCAGTAACATTTATTTTATTTTACATTTCAATAAACTACATCCACCCTGCTGTTAAATGCTCCTTGATTGTGTCTCAAACCTGAAAGACGAAGTACACTATAGCAGTAAGTCTTTTGAGGTGTGTCTCTAGAAAATTCATTTTAATTGGATTTAGGTCTGGGCTTTGACTGGGCCATTCTAACATATAAAAATACTTTGATATGGACCACTTTATTGTAGCTGTGTGTGGTTGCTTAGGGGTGTTATTTTTCTGGAAGGTGAACCTCCACCCCCAGTCTCAAATCTTTTTTCTATGGGGCTCTTGGCTGCTTCTGTGAATAATCCTTATTAGGCCTCTCAGATTGGGTGGGCGGCCATGTCTTGCCATTCTTTTTACATTTATAGATGATGGGTTGAACAGAGCTTTGTGAGATCTTCACAGCTTGGACTATTATTTTATAACCCAACTCTACTTTAAACTTCTCCATAGCTTCTGCTGTGTTTCATGGTGCATTTGTTGGCTAATGTTCCCTAAAAAAACCTCTGAACCCTTCATGGAAAAACCCTGAATTACAAAATGTGCACTGGTTGACTTTTTTCACTTATCAAAGGGAACAGTTTGTTGTCATGGATTTTATTTAGTAGTATCAGATAAAACGGGGCCGTATAGAAATGCATGCCACACTTTTCAGATCTGTATGTGTTGAAAAACAAAAGAAAAAGCATTTATTAATTTCTTTCCGTTTTTTAGTTATACACTACTTTCTGTTTGTCACATAAAATCCCAATTAAGTATAATCAATTGTGTAGTTGCAATAAAACTTGAAAAAGGTTTTAAGGCAGTCCTCTGCTCAGGATTATTTTCTGTATCAATAGCTGTAAAATAAAATAAAGAAAAACTGAAACTAACTTTAAGAAGGATACTGACTCCAAATATGAGGTTAACTATTCAGGGAGAGCAGAAAGGAAAACGTTTGTATAGAAACCTGCATTGATTTTCCTTATACGCTAATTCGTGTTTCATTTGAACATGCTTGTTTCTGAATTATTTGTTTATAATGCACAATCTACGCGTGTTATTTGCTCAACAAAACTAGAGTACAGTAGGGAGGAGAACGGGAGCTTTTTAAGTGCCTCCTATCATCATATCATTATCAGTTTCCCATGATGTGTTCATGTCACCCCGGGAGCTTTCAGATTAAAAATCTCTGCTCCAGGTGAGGCTCGAACTCACAACCTCGGCATTGCTCTGCTGCATACTGTCATATAAGTACCGCGCGCTAACCGATTGCGCCACTGGAGCTTCAGCCGACTCCGACCGGAAACTGGTTTAAAGAAAAATGCGTCACGTCAGGTAGAGCAAGCATACATGACACGAGCTTTAATCTTCCCAACCGTTGCCAAGGCTTGGAAATGCAGACCATATGAGGTAAGGGGTTCCGGGTAGGTCACACGGAGTTCAGAGGGGTTTCCTCACAGCTGACTCTGCTGCTGCGTTCAAGGGCCGCCCAAAAAGCTCGAAGAAAATCAGAACCAGGGGGAAAGGCGTTTCTTTCTCCTGTTTTTTTTATTGGAAATCTTTTTCTGCTGCTCATGCGCAGGCTCAGCATTTCGATGAAAAGTAATAGCTGCTCAAACGATACAAGCCATTTTGTCAATCATTCTTAGTCCCACGGATGGGTTGTTTCTGACGTCATCTCTCAGAAAACTAGTTAGTAATTATTTTGAATTTCTTTCACTGTTTTCCTTTACAGCTTCCTAAACAATTAGCACGTGGGAAAGTATTTACACCCTTTTAAATATTCAGTGGAAGAAAAGACTTTATCGGCAATACAGTGATCAAGCCCTTCTGATAAATGCTGACCATCTCCTTGCATGTTTCTCTGCAGAATAGATCCCTATATCAGATCAATCGATCAGACCTTCCTTACCAAAATGTTGAAAACATTCCTCAGATTTTGCTCTATACTGACCTAGCATCACAAAATTGCAGCAGATATCTCAGCCACACCTTCATGGCATGAATCTCCTGGTCCGCCACATCCCACCGATGCACTGTTGGATTGAGATCTAGTGGTGATGGAGGACACTGGAGTCCAGTGAACCTGTCATGGTAATATATCAATTTGAGATCATTGTAATTCTGTTATATGTTTTTTTTTATCCTGCTGGAAGGAACAACGGGTAACCTGGTTGTGCAGGGATGGAGATGATGAAAAGCTTCAAGGGGTTATAAATATGTTTGAGAGGCGCTGTATTTCTCATTAATGCCCCCCCCCCGGAGTGTTTCTGTAACAAAAGCTCAATCTCTGTCTGATCTGTCAAATGTTCCAGTTAAAGTTCCTGTACAGTTCAGCAAGCTCCACATATTTACGTTTGTCAAGACCAAACAACCATAAAATAATTTCGTTATGGTGACTTGGTGAACTGAAGATGTCGCTCATTGCTTTTTTTTTTTTTACCTCCCTTTTCATCATTCTCACATAGATAAGATTAATGTTGCTCCTCTTCCAGGCTAGTGGCCAGAAGCTAAAAGAAACAGACTTCTGTGTGATGTCATGTTTATAGCCGAGGGAAACAGGAAGTCGTGGATTAATAACTAGAAGCTCCTGAACTCTAATTATTGCATAGTACCAGTAATTTTGCCAATTGTGGTTTTGTTAACATGTATTTCTTAATGGGATTTTTATTCCCATTTATGACTTAATGTGATTAAATTAAAGGAGATGAATTAAAATGATCTTACTCTAATACAAATATTTATTTTGGGGCTTTTAGCACACCTTTACCAGGGTTGTCCGTGTCTGTGTGGAGGTTGCTGCTGTAAAAAATGAAGCTTTAATGTATTTATTTTTATAGAGCATATAGTCGAAAAATGCATTGCTGCATGTGCTCCTTCTGTGCTTTAGGTTAGAACATCAAGGGCATGGCTTCAAAGCTGCAAATGGAAAACCAAAACGGCATCGCAGAACGCGTGCAGACAGACTTTGTATGCATGCACAGGGCCCTGCAGACTGGGGCAGCTTCAGGCAAGCTGTAAGCAAGCATCATTTGTATTCTGAGAACAATCCACCCTCCTCATCGCTGTGTCAAATTGCCATATTTTGTGGGGGCATTTTTACAATGTCCACTCACACACCGACAGGCCGCGGCGTGCATCAAGGCCTCCCCCCCCGATCTGTCACACTTACCCTGGAGGGCAGCAACAGAGATGTAGAGTAGGTGGCTGGTAGACAGGGAAGGATGTCACAGTGACTCAGAAGATGGAAACCTGGCAATGTCGTGGGGTTGTTTTTTTTCTTCCTTTTTATTATTCTCATCATATTCGTAATTCAACACATGACAGACAGGAAACACTAACAGAAACATTCTGAATGAAGGAGAGGAAATCATGTGACCTGTCGGTCGAAGACATGCCAGTTTTAAAACTCAGAATAGACACACCTGAAGGCCGGACAGGGTGACCGACAACTTCAGGAGGCAACGCTGCAACAGAGTAAAACCTGACTGTTTGCTCGTAGGAAACAAAAAGCAGAGCAGACCTGCAAATGTTTTTTTTTTTTGCCACTTAAAGTTGCAGGTACAGTGTCCTGCAAAAGTATTCATACGTCTTGAACCCATTCATCTGTTGTCACGGCACAACGACACGTATTCTTAATGGGGTTTTATATGATAGGCCAGCATTAAATGGTGCCAAATGGAAAATAAAAATCTGAAAAGTGTGGCGTGCAAATTAATTCAGCCCCTTTCAAATTTGATCCCCTAAATAAAATCCTGTGAAACCAATTGGCTTCAGACAAAATTAAACTGACAAAACCCCACAAGGAGAACTTTGATCAGATCAGAGAAGCAGCCATGGTAACTCTGGAGGAGCTGCGGTGATCCGAAGCTCGGGTGGGAGAAATTTCTATCACTGGGAAATCCAAATGAAGTACATTAAAGTTTGTGATTTTAACATGACAAAGTGTGAGGAGGTTCAAGGGGTGTGATTACTTTCGCAGGGCACTGCAAAGGTGGCCTTGAGGGTAGGTATGACATGTCCATGCCCTTTTTTTGATGCAAATGAGGTCCTTCAGTACTCATGTTAGGGATAGCCACCCATAGAAATCGGATGAGAAGAATTTACAGTTTTGTAATGAGATATACAATTTATTATACACTGGTTTCTGTGAGAGGCTGAACCAAACAATGCTTTTTGTTTTACTGAATTTACTTCGATCGCTCTCTGACACCGCCACCTGTTTATTTAGACTTCAAGGTGAGCAAGAAAAACGAAACCCAATTTAAAGCAGTCGGTTCTTAAAAAGCTGTTTCAAACTCAGCATGATGCAGTTTTTTTTCTTTATGTCAGCTCTGAACATCGGTCTCTTTTTAAAAGACTCCTCGTGAGGACAACCCTTGAAAAATCCCTCTCCAACCCCATGTTTATCCACCCACCCCCCCACCCCCTCCCCCAATAACATTATACAAGCTGATGAAACTTCACAAGAATTCACCATGAAAACAAAAATAATCGCACAAAGTCATGTTGTTATGTCCAGCCATTAAAAATAGGAACAGCACACAGATCCCCTTATGTTACTGGGATAAACACGCTCTCAGTCACACACTCACATGCACTCATATACAGCACACAGGTGCATCTCAACAAATCAGAATATCACAAAAAAGGTCATTTGTTTTAGGTAAACGACTCGAAAAGTCAGATTATATAGATTAATTACACACAGACACATTCCAATCGATTTTTTTCTGCTAATTTTTAGTGACTATGACTTTTAGTTACTTATGTTTTTCCTTCCACTCAACTTTCCATTAATATGCTTGGACGTAACACTCTGAACAATCAGCTTCAGAGGGTTTCAGTGACTGTCTGCTGGACAACTACCAAGTCCCCAGTCTTTCACATGAATGTGTAAGCCATATAATATAACATTTATGCATTAAAAATCCCTTTTCTTTGCAAAATTTACATTTGATGAGAAAATGAAAATTTCGCCCAAATCATCAAAATTAACAGGTGTTCAGTGTTGTAGGCAGGAATATTACCTAAAAGTTGAGTGGAGGGAAAAAGGTTGGCAGCCATTATCTACAATCCAGAAATGGACAGAAACAGATGGTTTAAATATATCACTGTGTGTGTAAAGAATCTATAAAAAATATTTTTTTTTTTTAATTTAAATATCGTAAAACATTCAAATTTATTGAGACGCACTTGTATAAACAGATAGGAATAAACTCCTAAAAGGGTCAAAGACAGGAAGCAGTTTGCAGTCAGGTTTGTGTTTGTATTGCATCAAGGCTCATAAACGCATCCTTCTGTTGCCAAACAGCGTGTTTAATCATTGTGAGGGCTTGTAACGGTATTTATAGTTTCCAAAGAACTGAGCATGTATCTAAAGAACTGGTATGGAGGTGCAGTGTGGAGGTCAGAGAGTCCGAGTTTGATTGATCAGTCGTGGATGACGATGGGTCCCCGCATCCTTAAGCTGGGGTGGGGGTGTGGAGGGGCCAGAACCAGCCCCTGCGGGGGGGCGTGGGAGGCCCTGCGCAGGGTGATTTGCTCACAGGGCTGTCGACAGGCGTGCCTCAACTGGGAGCGGGACAGCAGCCGCCGGGCCCTCCTGCAAGGGAGGAAATGAGACGGGGTGTCAGGTGGGAGAGAACAAAAAAATACTGTTAAAATTTCTAATAGATCAAGTCTAGACATTTCAATCTTTCAGGGTGTTTTGTTTTACTAAATGTATCTAAAGTTAGTTATGCATTTTAAAACAATTTAGGGTTAATGTACAAATGCAGTCCTATTTGATAAATTAGAAAATGTGTCCTGATGAGGCTCGTTTGTCAGATCAAATGTACCTTTTCAAAATGGTAAAGGCCACATTGTTGTATGTTTTTTTAATTGCTCCGTTGTAAATTTCTAATCTTAAACGTTGTGTTTTCTTTAGCTGTAAGCAGACAAATCCTAATTAACAGAAATAAAGGCTAAAAAACATCAGTGTGTAATTAATCTACACAATGGGTTTCACTTAGAGAACGTAGCTACTGAGATCAATAATATTAAAATCTATGAAATAGCTATGACGTTATAATAAAGCAGCTAACTAGAGGCAGGGCCTTATTCAAATTTTGAGAAATATTGAGAAAATACTATGAACTATGACAATATATAAATCACTTAAAATTAACTTTATTTACAGTATATCACATAATCATCTAAAGAGCACTATGTTTGTAGAAGTGCTATGACTGAACAATGTGACTAAACACTGAGTGGATGGATGGATGGATGGATGGATGGATGGATGGATGGATGGATGGATGGATGGATGGATGACTGATGGTTGGATGGATGACAGAGGGACTGATGGATGATAGAGGGACTAATGTATGGATGGATGAAGGAGGGATGATGGGTTGATTGAAGAAAACGTGACTGATATGGATGGATGGATGACAGAGGGACTGATGGATGAAAGAGGGGCCGATGGATGGATGGAAGAAAGATGAATGGATGAATGAGGAACTGATGGATAGATGACGAATGGATGGATGGATGGATAACAGATGACTGATGGTTGGTTGGATGGATGGATGACAGAGTGACTGATGGATGAAAGAGGGACTGATGGATGGATGGATTGGTGGATTAAAGATGGATGGGTGACAGGGACTGATGGATGAAAGAGGGGTGGATGGATGATGGATGACAGAGGGGCTGATGGATTGATTGAAAAAAGATGGATGGATAAAGGATAGATGACTGATGATAGGATGGATGACAGGGTGACTGATGGATGAAAGAGGGGCTGATGGATGGATGGATGGATGGAAGAAAAAGTGATGCTTTCTTTAATCCCTCTCATCCAATGAGGAGAATTCCTGCAGGTTCTCCGTTTTCTAAATCTATCTTGTGGTCCTAAATTCAAAAGCTGTACAACTGACAATCCTTGATTTCAAATGTATTTTTTCTCTTTGGATCAAGATGCAGTTTAGTATCACTCATCATCTTATTATCTTTTCTTTGCCAATCTTACAAATAAACTATCTGAAATTTTTTTTTGTTGCTTTTTTAGAAAATTAATTTCCAAGAATGGGGCAACATTTGCCAACTTTATCATGTAAATCCTTTATTTACGTCACATGATTCTGGGAAAAGGGAAATTTGGAGGGCTCAAAACTGCAGCATTTGTGCAGGACACAAGGAGGCGAGCGTGAAGATCAGAAATAGAAAAATACAGGATAAGAAAGAGGAACTTTTCGGCAGGATTTTCGGGCGTGTATAGGAGGACGGTCGTAATTAGCAGCCAGCTGTGGCCTTCGTGCTGCGATACACAGAAGCTCTTAGTAGGCCACAGCGAGCCCTAAACCCCAAGAAGGCCGAGGGACACACCGCTGGCCGCAGCGCTGCTAATGCGATTCGATTGGAGACAAATGCAAGGTATATGAGGATGCACAGGTGATAATTCATGGTTTCCTGCAGGTCGTTCAGGATTTAAAGCTCTTTAAACCCTCTTATTTCTTCCCTCGGTAGATGCAGCCTCCCACGGCAACACTGTGAGTGGGAAACAGAGTCCTGCTGTTGATAAAAACGAGCACATTGCATTATGGGGCAGCATTTCCAAAGGGGGGGGGGCTAACATGCATATACATATTCATGCAACAACCATGCATCTCCACACAGACCCTTCAAGTGCTCTACATCTGCAAATTAATGATAGTGCTCCTTTATTTGCATTTTAATAACATACGTCCACTGAGGGGTTGTGTTGCAGCCAGTTGAAAAGGAGCAAAGATTTCTCCTGTTTTGGTGATTTTTAGCAGCTAAAGGGGGACTCCAAATATAACTAAGAAAAATGAAAAGGATAACAAGAGGAGTAAGAGCAGGGAAAAAATCCAAATCTGTACTTATTTTTTTTTGCACTAATCGTGAATATTCTTATTTCCTCCCTGTTTAGTCACAGTCATGCTCAGTGAGGTATGGTGAGAATTGGCATCAAGCTGATCCTAGACCAGACAGTTTAGTTTAGCTTAACTTGAAATATGTACTGTATATTAACACAGAATTCAATTTAAGAAAATTTTTGCTTTGTGAATTCAGATGCATTTAGGACCCCTGGGGCATCAAAAGTATTCATACCTGTACACCTTTTTCACATCACATTACGTTTATATGTGATAGAAAGACCAACAAAAAGTAGTCCCTAATTATGAAGTGGAAGGAAAATTATACATTTCTTTCCAAATTATTTTTACAGACAAGATCTAAAAAGTGTTTCATGCATTTATATTATATTATATCCTCGAACAGAACCACTTTTCACTGGAGAAACAAAGTACATCTAGAAATTTGCAAAACAGCTCAAGCTCAGTCGTTTGGACGGAGGGAGTCTGTGAACATTAATTACCAAGTCTTGTTATTTCGGACAGGACACGTGGATATGCTGTGATGTGTGAACTGTCGTACCCGTGGCTGTTATTGTCCTGCGGGGAGGTGAACCTCTGCCTCAGTCGCAACTCTTTTCTACCCCCAAACATGTTTTCTTCCAGGATTGTCCTATATTCAGCTCCATCCACCTTCCCAGTTTGCCTGAGGCAAAGCATCCCCCCAGCATGACGCTGCCCCCACCATGTTTCACTATAGGGGTGGTGTGTTCATACATCCTTTTTTGCACGTAGGCCATAACGGCAAATTTTGTTCTCATCTGAGCGGCTCTTTGACTTGTTTAAAGCTTGCGATGTCGTTTTAAAAGCTAATTCTGCCATAAAGTTCTCCACTTCTTTATCTCTGACCTCTCTGCTGTGGTCCTTGTTGTTCACGATGCTGTTTGTTCACCAACAAACAGGCTGTCCTCTGACGGCATTTCTCTCCACTGAGTTTTATTTAGAGGTATCAAAGTAATGGGGGTGACTCCACATGCATTTTGTTTAAAAGAAAGGTTTCTAATCGTGTATTTCTTTTTCCCTACGCAAGATTATTATGCATTACTGCGTGTTGGCCTAATACATCCTAACAAAATCCCAATAAAATACATTGAAGTTTGTGGTTTTATTGTGACTAAATGTAGAAAAGTTCAAGGGATTTGGCTCTGTGTCTCGCGTATTTCCACCATGGATGAATAAACATTAAAATAGAATTTCATCCGTGTGAACTAAACTTTGAGTGAGCTCCTGCTAAGTGTGTCTTTGCATAACAAGAGGAGAAACTAGGATATATAAAGGGGAAATCAGCTGTATATTATGGTAAAACTTTAATTATACGCATCATAAAATGTCTTTGTCCCCATCTTTTATGCTTCTTTTTCTGCATTACAGCAGAAATGACACCATTGACTGTCATGCTGCTACATCCTGATTTTCATCCAGTTTAGATGGCTGAATTGTTTTACGATCTTTCTCACACGGCTCCGTTTCATGGCGCGCATCGTCTTCCCCTTCACTGAATAAATGGAAGAAATCGCCAATCATTTTCTGTCTGCCCCACGAAACAGTGTGTTCTTCGCCATGCTGAGAGAGGAGGAAAGAACGAGAGAGAGAGAGAGAGAGCAGCTTCCAATCATCCTTCATCAGCATCAGAGCAGATCTTTTATTCAGGAAGGCATTAATTGTTACACTGGGAGGCTGAATGACAGGGTAATATAACGAGCTTTACAGGCTCTGAGATTGATGCCGTCTCTGTCACACATCGGCACACAGTGAGTGAGCGAGCGAAGCAGGCAAGCCCAGCCACGGTTAATGCGGTAATGATATTTCCACGCAGGGCCCCGGCCGGTGCCTGGCTCCATCTGCACCCAGTTAGCTGCTCTAATTTTAGCCGAGGCGGTCCGATGGCGGGCGGCTGTGGGGGCCGGGTGCCATGGCTCATTTAGGCACAGGCTTAATGGGGGAACATCTTTCTTTGGCACATACAGGAGCTGAAAACTTTGATTCGTTGCAGGCACAATTCGTGCGTGTGGAGAGAATAGAAATGCATCTTTCTCTGGACACTCAGTTCAGTTTTTTTTTTTTGGGTTTACTGAGTTTTTTTTTTTTTATTAAACTTTTTTCTAACCTTTTTTCTCTGTATTAACTGCACAATATTGGGAACTGTCATGAAATAATTAAAGGGAACATATCAGGCTTTTCAGTGCTTCCTTTTCACATCGAAATCATTGCTATGGTCTGAATTCCTCGTTGATTTACCCCCACTTTCCCCCTTTTCTGTGGTGCCATTTCGGTGCTGTCTCTTTAAATCTGAAGGAGGGAACAACCGCCCCCCTCAGAGAAATAAAAGTGGTAGATTCGCGAAATTAGTAAGCCGGATGTCCATGACCTTATTTAGAGGTTACGGAACAAATACTGATATGTCATTATTCGAAAAAAGAGTAATAGAAAAATGAACGGCTTGAAAAATGTGATCCAAACAGAATATAAAGATATCTATGCAGCACTTGGACAGACTAAATTAAACATTTCTGGACTCCTACAGACTCAAAATTACACAACATGCACTTAAGAGCTTAAAAAAAGTGGATTTTCCATGACATGTTCCCTTTAAAGGAATAAATCTGTATTCTTTTACTTTTACATTTACACAATGTGATAAGGCTTGAAAAAAACACAAAGACAACAAATATATAAAAACACAAAAAAATATGAAAAGAAAAAATAATAAAAATTAATACATAACAAACACACAATTTAACATACAATAACAATAAAGGAAAAAGCCCACAAAATTTATAAAATAATAAAAGAGCAAATTATAATAAAGAGGGTTCTTAACAACAACAAAAACTAATATAGCAATTTTTAAAATTTATTTCCAATCGATTTTCAACGTTCTTTCACGATTTGATAACATAGGATGAAAACAATGAATGAATCTCACATTTTTATGTGTTCATTATTTTTGTAGCCACTTCCTGTTTTCCCTTTTTATGTGACTGAAAGCATGAAGGCCCGTGCATGACCTGGAAAACCCCGGATACCTGAAGGACCAAAACAGCACTGAGGTAATAACAAGCTCCCAGCAGCGCCTCCAAATGTCTTAACTTTTAAAGAAAAAACAAAACTCTTCCCCCAAGCTCCACTTTCTTTCTTAGTTGGTCACCCTTCTGAATAATCATCATCTGTGCTGAAACGGATCGAGCTGCTCTGGACTAAAAGCTAATGTCACACCCCGACCATGACATGCGGCCGCTCAGCAGCCAAAATGATGTTGCTGCATCGCAAGCTGCGCTAATGGCATGAGATGGTTCTCATTTTCATCCTCCTAAGTGGTTGAAGTGGACATTTTGAGGGCAGAAGAAAGTGGAAAGTGATGATTATTGAATGACAGTGGCAGAGATCCATTGGCTCACAGTAAACATCATTTATATGAATCTGCTTTAAAATTTGCACAAGTGCTTTCCATCTGTCGTTCGCCGATATCTTGAGAAGGGAAAATGCTGATGTGCCGAGGAGATCATGGGATTAAAAATATCTGCCTGGTGTTCTAGACTCAGAAACGGCACTTAGTTGTCTAAATAGGATCTAAAGAGTAAAAAAAAAAAAAAGGTTCCAAGAAGACTTTATGCACATTAGAGGGAGAAGGTTTCATCACATCGGACTTTGCTGAAAATAAAAAAAACAAAGTGACTCACCAGCTGTTTCTGCGAATGTGCACAATTATCCGGGATCTCCTCAGATAAAAAGTTCCACAAATCCCAGAAAATGCTATTTCTAAAATAAACCTCTCCATTATCATGTTGACGTTGTTGCCTGAGTGTTTGTTTGTTTTTTTGACTTAAAGGTTTGGCTAGCATGATGAGTTTTATGAGCCTCTCTGGTTACACCAAGCAGCTGGGTTTATATGTTTCAGACCGGTGAGTTTGGATTTTTTTTTGTTCTAAAAAAACGTAAACGCTTGAGTTCAGTGTTGTTTATTGTGAGGATCTACTAAAGGAAAATCAAATTAGTTTTTAAATTCAACTATGTATCATATGTTTGTCCTCTTTTTTACCCTTTGTTCCATCCAAACATGTCAGGAAGCACCGTCTGCAGTTTTAACCGTTAGTACAGGCCCTACAACCACTGAATCAGTGGCTCATATCCTTTACCCTCAAATTAAAACCACAGACTTAAATTTATTGCTTTGGTAACTTTGTGGGAAAGAACAACACAAATTAGACAGAAAGCATCCAGGGCCAGACTAATATCTCCCAAAACCTTGTAGGAGATGTAGGATATGACCTAATGAAGTAATTAATTAATTTTTATGGGCCACTAATGGTAAGTTTGGCATCGCAGTCAACACTGAGTTTCATCAAATGAACACATTCCTCAAGGTGAAACATGGTGGTGGCAGCATCATGGTCTGGGATTAGCTTTCTTCACATAAAGATGAGATTCTTGTCAATGTGGATGAAATTATGAACAGTTTCAAACTGCCAGAGGAAGAAGGGTTTCATCATGAGATGAAAAATACAAGTTCTGGAGTCCTGAAGTTACTTCAACAAGACATCTTCGAGGTCCCCTGGAGATGGGACAAGAGATGTCCTCCCAGTAAAACAAGATCCCCAAGTCAAGATGTGGGACCCTGAACGATTCTTACTGAAAAATGCAGGTTTCTAAATCAACAGTTGCTTCAGTAAAGTAGCCGTTCAACGACATACACAGTTATATAACCAGGTTATCGTAACTGTTTTAGGTTTTACATTTTTTCCTCCAATAAGCAAGTGGTTCTCGTAAATTTTGTGGGATTAATGCCACACATAAAGGTGAATATATATATATAGACACAATTACAGCTTTCTTTGTGAAAGTTAATGTTTTTATGTTTTGTGACAAGGCACGGTATGAGGCCTGGTTACTCCCCTTATACTTGCTCAAAAACATTTCAATAACTTTGAATCCCTCATACATTAAATGAATACCATCCAAATTTGAATTCAATACCTCAAGGGTATTTGTCCAATGAATCTCCAATCAAAAACTTAAATCTTGATCTGTCTAAAAGTTAAAAATGTTATTAACTTATCTGCTCTTACTCTGTGCTGAGTCCCGCTTCGGCTTCACACACACAAACACACACAGAATAAAGTCAATCATGTGTCAATAAAGGGTCACCTTTGCTTACCTGGTCTCCCGGGTGACGAGGAAGAAGCTGTCGTCAGGGGCATCGATCCAGTTGGGGCGTCTCTTGCGAATCATGACTCCTCCTCTGGTGTTTCCGCTGCTGCTGCTGCGGCCGTTGTGCTGCAGGAAGGATGGGTTCGATAGTTTTATTACAACGAGCAGTGACGAGGGTGTGCAGAAACAAGTTGAACAGACGTTTAACTTACCAAGAGAGGTCCTCCTGCTGATCCAGGGTTTTCTACAATAAAACAAAACACAAAAAAAACAAAACCCAGGCTGTGAGAATGAAGATGCAAACTGCAGCCGCGGACTCAGCTACACCTACACTCGTCATGAGCACGAATCATGCTATTTGGGGCTTTTAATTAATCATATGAATTTATTCTTTTTCCATGCTGGAATAACTTTACAGCCGACGACTTTGACTGCATTTAAAAAAACAAGAATTGTGGATTTTCTCTCATCCGCACAGGCCCAGAATCCTTCATTTACCATACCAACTTTGTAAATAATAAAGAAGGTATGGTAAAAGTACAAATTAAAACACATCCACTTTAAAAACTAAAATAAAAAGATGATGCATAAAAACATTTAAAAGAAACAATAAAACCAAAACTAAGTCTTGCTAGTGGTAAAAGCCAAAGAATAATAGTGGGTTTTAAGGCAGAGTTTAAAAGGTGGGCAGTGAAGGAGCCTCTCTTATGTGCAGTGGCAGGTTATTCCATAATTGAGGAGCAACAACAGAAAGGTCCTGCCCCTCCTCTGAGCTTCCTGAGAGCGCGAGCCGGGACGAAGAAGCTCAGAGAGGTACGGCGAGGTGAGGTCCTGCTGTGCCTATACCTATATATAAACTCAGATACGTACTTTTTCCTAATCACTTGTCAGTGAGCGTCAGCAATTGCCATTGCCATGACATTAGTTTTGATCCGCACACAAACCAACGAGAAAGCCCCAGAATGCAGTGACGCACTGACAAGGGAGAACTGCAGATTTACACAAGTGGGGCCTTTTGCAGCAGTTTCTCAACAACCGCTCGCAGGGTCCGAGCTCCTCAATGCATCTTATCCTGCTGTTCCACTACAGCAGTGTCCTGATAAGACCCAAGCTGTCGCCCTGAGGTGAAGAGAGATGGGTCGGGATGTTCAGGAACAACCCAGGAGTCATGGAAAATAAACACACACCTCCAAAACCGGCAACTTACTCACAATTGAAATCTGGAGAAACCCACATGGATAAACCAACTGGGGAAAGGTTTCTCTGTCAGGCCAGACGAAACACAGAGATTGAATTTATGCCATTGTGAGAAGAAGTATGTTTGGAGGAGTCGGCATGAGGCGCTCAAAGCTAAGAGCACGCGTATCCGCTGTAAAGCACGCCGGTGGCCGCGTCATGCTGAGGGGTTGTCCTGCTGCCGGGCGGTACTTGGTGCCTTTCACACGCGTATTAAAATAAAAAACGAAAGACTTACCCCAGGTTCTCCAACCCTCTGGAGGAACAGCGATCCCCAGACATGCACCGTAACTGGCTTGGGATCAGATAAAGCTGAGGTTCAAGTGCAGCCCGCCCACATTTAGCAAGCCACGAAAAGCCAGCTCAGGTCTAGGAGACCGAACAAACTGGACTCGCTGCACCATTTCTGGTGAATCCTCAGCCAGAAATTTACCAGAAGCTTGTCGGCAGCTACAACAAGCATGTGGCCAAGTTAAAATGTACTAAGGGACATTAGAACAACAGCATACTGAGTCTGGATGTATAAATTTCACTGTGTGAATTCAAGAAAAATTAAAAAAAGTCCTTGTTCATGTGAAGCTGAAAAAAAACATGTTAATTAAGCCATAAAAGTCCAAAGTTAAGCTTCTAAGCGCAGATGTACAAGAAAACTGAGTTGTGAATTTTTTTTTATTTATTCTTTTTTCTGCTTTAAACAGCATAAAGACATTGCCTATTTAGTTTGAGTGAAAAAACAAACTTAACTAATAAAAAAAAAAAAAAATCTGCTAAGTGAGCCTAACTGGACGAGATGGGGGCAGCACAGATTAAAACACGCAGCAGAGAAGTTTCCGGCTCCGCTTTGATCGAGACGGAAAAAGAAAAGCCCAGTGATGACGACGATGATGATTAGCTCAGACATCTGGAAGAAAAACCCTCCTCCCGTGTACCTGAGCGCCTCTCCGAGTCAGCAGTGCTGTGGTGGTGGTAGCTGCGCTTCCCCAGCATGCCGTGGGGGCCGTGGGGGAGAGAGGAGAGGAGGCGGCGAGGGGGAGGCGTCTGCAGGCCGGCGGTGCGGTGGGAGCGAGGGGCGTGAGCCATGGGACGGGACTCTGGAAGAGACACCACACACTGGAGCTGCATGAACTGATCCGCTCAGACCATGTGAATAATTGATGCTCAGGCGCAGGACACAGAAGGCCGGAGTCTCAGCTGACCTTACTGTGCATTTACCTAGAAACTGCAGGACACTGGTCAGTGTGCTCCGTTGGGCCGCTCTAGTTTTGGGTAGCCGGGTCCCCTGCCCTTCCGACACCCTTAACATATCTAAACCAAACACACGTACATATATATATATATATATATTTACACACACAGGTCATCCCTTTGTCTCCCTGTTTAGTGGAGATCTGCTCCTTAGTTTTAACAGTGCTCATGAAAATGGCCTCCTCCAATCACAGGTCGCAGGGGTGGAAGTATTCACGACTCTCAGGTGATGCATGACCATGGAAAAACCAAATTCCAGATATGGATCCATGCATGTGCATGCACACTGAACCAAAATAATAAAAGAAGGTATTTTAAGACATGTACATCAAAAGGTGAGGGAATCACTAGGAGGAGGAGGGGGGGAGTGAATGTTGATTGCATGCTAGGATGGTTGGTGTGTTCCCCTTAACTGTGGTGGAGCTGATGGACACATACTAGACACATGAAGCACAAGGACTCAGAAGAGGTGCTTTCAGGACGGACTTTATTGGAGATGTACCCTCACATTCACACAGTAATGAAATAATAAAAAAAATAATAATAATAAATAGAGAGAGGTAGAAAATGAGCTGAGAATATTGCAACAGTGGTTAGAAAATGAAGGACGGGGAGGAAAAGCGGAGCGAGAAGGGAAGAAAAAGAAATAGCCTGAAAGGCAAATCCTGTCTGCGGGATTTACAAGACAGAGGAGGTTTCAAATGAATATTGCATGATCTGAACACAGGAAATGAGCCGAGTGAGCGGGTCCGTCCTACAGCGGGGGACCTGGGCAGTGAGATGGGCGATGCAAATGAACACGTACCCCGCCCTGCAGAAGTATTCATACCCCTTTAACCTTTTCACATCCTGTCAATCAGATTTTAATGTATTTTACTGGGATTCTATGGTAGACCAACACAAAGAAGCACTAATCTGTGAAGTGGAGAGGAAAGGGATCGTGGCTTGTGTTTCCGTTTGGTCTCCTTTAATTCCCTCATGAATAAAACACCCAGAATGGATCTTATTGGCTAACCAAGTCCACTTCAATTGAGATTTAATCTCAGTATAAAATAATCTGTTCTGTGAAGCTCTCAGAGGTTTGTTAGAGAACGTTGGCGAACAAAACCGAGGAACCCAGCAGACGGGTCAGGGGAGACACTGCAGAGAAGCAGGGCCATAGAACATATTGAAGACACGGCCGTCGGGTTAAAACCAAACAGGTCAGGTAAAGAGGACATTAATCAGAGACGCAGCCAAGACCTCCACGGAAAATCTGGTATAGCCGCACAGCTCCAGTGGGGAAAATCTGACAGGACGGTTGAGAGAAAAAGGCATAAGCCATGTGGGGAAAATGCAGAAGTTGTAACTGATTGGCCTACAGGCAAAACACCACATGTGCTAGAAACTGGTCAAAGTTGATGGGAAGGATGGATACAGGGCAATCCTGCAGCAAGAGCTCACAAACACAATCCTGACTCCGGGGGTGGATAAAACAAACCTTTCAGGTAAAAACTCAAAGCGTAACGCTGACTGTGCTCGGATTGTCACAAAGAGGCATGGATACTTCTGCGAGACACCCTGTGTTCTTTCCAGTCCTCTCTCCTCCCCCAATCCTTTCAAGTTTCAGCCGAACCCGTCTGCCCAAAGCTAAGACGCAGTCCGATAAATCACAAATCATCTTTTCCAACACACACACAATCATGACAAAAGGAGATGCATGAGCGACAGAAACAAAACGGTGGCGCTGAGGTTGAGTATTTACAGCCGACGTTTATGACAGTGCAGATGGCGTCATGCAAAATATAGCTTCTTATTAAAATAAATTTTTTTTGAAATGGTTATTACGACAGGGTTGTTGCCTACATGAGGGATTTTTCTTTTTGTGTACATCATCTGCAGGTGTGGGTGTGGAAAAACGCCAATTTTAACCACCTAATCTGCGCGGCGCTCCCTTAAAACGAGTAAAGCAACGGAACATGAAAACAAAAACACGAATGAAAAGATGATCAAAACCCAGTTATGAGGACAGGCAGTCTTTATTGGAAACAGGGAAGGGGGTGGGGCAGGGTGGGAGAATACAAAAAAACAAAATAATAATAACAATAATAATAATAAAAACAGAATGAGACAAACGAGGGCAGCGATGGTGGTCGATGGTGGGGAGGTCGGGGGTGAGGAGAGAGGAGGGAGGGTGGTGTGTATGAGCGTGTGGGCGGGCGTGTGGCAGAAGTTAGGAGGAATTGAAGGAGCTCTTACACTCTGCCTTTATGGCCCCGCAGTTAATGGGGACAAAGGGCCGGCGCGCGGCACGGCGCAGCCTGATGATGTCCCGGCACATGTGCCGGGCCAGTTTGGTGAGGCGGGTGGCCTGCAGCAGGAAGGCCTGCTTGGTCTTCATGGAGGACTTGGGGCTGCCGCTGTTCCTCATCGGTACCATGTGGTTGGACTGGCGGGGAACGTGACTTCTGGAGCGGGGCTCCTGGAAGGAGAGGGAAAGAGACGGTCAAACTCCTACTGGAACATTTAATTCACGTTAAAACAGCAGCAACCGTTTGGTTTTTTGGGGGTGTTTTGTAATGAAACTATGCTAAAAAACAAAAAGATTCGTAAGTTGTGCTAAAGGCTTAAAAAGATATAGAAACACAAGTTTGCAGTAATTTAAAAAGGCTAAATAAATTAAATCTGTTTCGTCTGCCTTTTTTTGTAAGAGACATTGATTCCAGGATTCCTACACATACTTCAGGTCAAAGGTCAAAACCTTTTTCAGACTGATTCCCAGCTCACGTGTGTTTAAAATATAGACAGATGGATGAACAGAGATTAATGATGGGCTAGAAAATAAAAATAATTTCTATGTGCATATTTTATTTTAAAAACCAGAATTAAAACTATTTTGTTTAGAAACTCAGCCGTTTATCATTTTATTGCAACGGGGAATAAAGACTCCAGTAGCCTTTTCTGTATTTATTCAGTACCGGAAAATAACTACAATCCAGATTTTTTCTGACTTTAATTCTGTGTAGAAACTCTGAGATTTAATTAGTCTCGGCATCAGAAACGGCCACATTGTTTCAGCAGCCGAGAACTGGAGCATCCTTTAAGGGCGGGTTATACCAGGGCTTCTGTATTAGAGACAAAAAAAAAAAAAAAATGCAAATCTGTTTTGATGCCGACCGCTGCATCTTTATGTCTAGCCATACTTTCTGCAGACATACAGTCACAAAGTGGCTCGTTCTCCCGTTAGGCTCCTTTATTTTTCCTTTATGCTATAAAAGGTCGGTTTTCTCCGCCATAAAAGGTCCAGAGAAGCCGTGTGAACCTATTAGCAGCCAATATGTGACGCACAGTATGCTGTTAGCTCTCTGAATAATTGATGTTAACTGAAGATATCTCAGACATGGCGTGTTGGCACATTTCACACACAACTGAACCAATTTCTGCTCATTTTAAATGGGTTTGGTTAAACTTGTTTTGCCGTGGTTCAATTTTTTTTCAATAAGTCGTGTTTTTACGACCCGCGGCCCCATTTTCCTGCCTTCTGAAACTCATTTCATTTGCCTGAAACACACATTGATCGCAGGACTCGGGGAGGTCCTCTCCTCTGGGGCCTCGGCTCTGCTCGGCATCTTCAGACCGCCGTACTTCTTCCAGTACATCCAGCAGGAGACGCACAGGCGGCACTGCATGTTGGGAGGTCCCCACGAGTACCACTGGGCCGACTGCATGGCTGTAAAGGCACAAAATGGAATCGGTGTTATTGGAGCAGCAAACGGGTTTCAAGATGCTAAAAACAAAACAGCTTTGTCCACAGTGCCCTAAATAGGGCAATCGACATTTATGATCCCAGGGCATCCGTGCGGCTTTGCCTGCTGCTGACTGCTCACAGGCAAATAAACACCTGTTCATACATCCGGCTGGACAAAAGATGGCTGTAGGAGAGAACAAGGTCTGGTACTGTTGAGTTTTAGCTGGATTTAGGTACGAATGCTATGACATTTCCAATATTTCAATATAAATTACAGTCTATTATTACAGCATGTTACTGATCGATATTCTGGGTTTTATGTAGTTTTACGCATTTTTTTTTTTTTTTAAAGGAAATATTTCTAAAATGTTATATTAGAGTTTCATAAGCATGGCAAAATATTTGTCAGACGTTTGTACAGGCATCTGTAGTGGGCATTCTTGGCAGTCTTGCTGAGGCTTTTACTTTTGTTGATATCGAAATGGTGATTATATTGTATCAACCAGAATTAAGAAATATATCGTGATATAAATACCACAAGCAGCAGCATTTTGATGCAGATCCAACCCCTTATCTGTCCACCCATATTACTATAATATAAGAGGTCTCATCCCAGTAAGTCACCAGCATTATCTAAATGGTAATTTACATCAATAATTAAATATTCAAAATATTTGGATCTATCACAACCAGATCGATATCTTAAGCATTTTTTCCCGATGATTTTTTTCTATAATTGTTTCTTACAGCTCCCAGACTTTTTCCTTCCGCTCTACTTTCCATTAATATGCTTGCATGCAGCACTCTGAACAGCTGTCAGTTGCAATGATTATGGCTTACTGGTAATTAAATCCTAAAATTTAGTTTCTGAAAAATTCAAATACTACATTAAACCAATAAAAATGTTTTTTTTTAATAAAGAAATGTTATGACCATGTTATGACTTATACAACCATGTATAAGAGTTTTCCACCAGGAAGTCACCGACATCCCCCACAAGGAGGGTAAAACACGAAAGGTGTTATTATGCTATTTTCTGTCTAAGTGTATTATTAGAAGGTTAAGTGGAGGTGAAAGAAGCAGCAGGAACAGCTGCAGCCCAGAGAGGATTGTGGAGGAAAGTACATTTAGGAGTTTATAGGGAAAAGAATCAAAGTTTACTTTTATTTAAGTTGGTAGGAATTGCATTGTCCCGATTTTTTTTTTTAATCAAACATGAACATTTTAGCTACAAACTAGAACAAGGAGTCAAGAGTACATGTTCTAAAAGTTGGACACAGGTTTAAACCAGGGCTTTGAACCGGTTCAAGGAACGAAAACGAAAACCGGGAACTTTTTGTATTTTACAGGGAACAGAAACGAAACCGGAAACGTTATTATTTTTTATGTTCTGGAACTGGAACACTTATTTAAAAATAATGGTAACCGGTTAATACCGGTTTTATTTCGTTCCTCAAAGTTTTCGTTGCCTAATTAACTAAAAAAAAAGTTATTATTTTCCTGCGCACGTTACGTGACGGCTGAGGTTCACTTCCTGTGTGACATCACATCACACATTCGCTGACTGAATGGAGGAGAGAGCGGTGTCCCCACTAGAGCTAGATATCTTAAATAAGAGGTAAATTACGATCCATCGTTAAGTAAAACGCTCATTCCAAACACAATATCAATAGCTATATTTGTCAAATCCACGTTAATGATGGACTAGCGAACATTTGGCTAAATGCAGTGTTTCCCGCAGCGCTATCTTTGCGAGGCGGCAGCCTCGCCAAACTCACGCTACCGCCTCGCTAACATTCCAAAAAAGAAAAAAAAAAAAAACAGACAACAGCAGCAGCTCAACAACAAACGTGGTTGTTTGTTGTTGCTTGATTGGCAGGGAACAAACAGCCCACCCGCTTCGCGAGTCGTCCGCGCAACCCCCCCCCCCCCGTCAGTCAGTTGTCCGGCCAACTACTCACCGCCTCGGCTAAACAAATTCCTGTGGGAAACACTGCTAAATGGCGCCAACACCTCTGTTTGCCTAATGCACAGATGGCTAGCTATTCTTTTATTCGTTTAAGCTGGACGAGAAAGATGTGACATAATTCTATAGCATTAAACAGCTGACAGGAACGAAATTAACCGTTCCGGGAACAGTAGTTTTTTGTTCTAACCGGTTCGGGAACGTCAATTTATTGGTGGAACTCATAACCGGAAACGTTATAATTCCGTTTCTGTTCGGAACGAACCGATTGGGAAAAAAAAATCGGTTCAAAGCCCTGGTTTAAACAGAGAGAATTAAGGATTTTGACCCAGGTGGGTTTATCCAGCAAGCATCTGGGGCTTCAGTAAGAAAATTAACGTTTGGCAAATATCAAACTAACAAGAGGAGGTGCAGAACCCTATTCAGATGCGGCACAGCCAACATGACCGCATGTGGACAACTAAACACCCTGATGTAAAGGCAGAAGGGAAAGCATTGATTGAGCTCTCGCGATGCCTGCCACCTCCAGAAGGGGGTTGTGGATGCTTTAACCAGGATTCAGTGGGAGTGCAACAAGTCCTCGCCACATTTAAACACCATAACTTCTAAAAGCCGTCTGTATCGCCAAGAGCTCTCCAGAAAGTGACTTTGTCAGGTTTAGACCCTAAACGTGCTGCTCGCCGTTTTCTTTTTAGTGGCGATCCATCCGCTTCCACAAACCAAACTTACTGTAGCAGCTCTCGCAGGCTCTGCCGCCTCCCGCCGCGTGGAAGGCCCCGGGCCCCGCTCCGTTCACGGTCGCCATCTTGCCGTTGGTCATTGAGATCTGGTTTGGGTTGGGTTTGTTGCTGTCAAGAAAAAGAGCGATGTAAAGAAAAATAATAAAAATTTAAAAAAAAGCTGTACTTTCAAGAACATAAAAAATATGAAGGATTATTAATTTGTAGTATAAAGCAAGAAAACTCACTATGTGGGGATATAAACCTGCTTCAGCTTGCTTTCTGCCTCAGCTGCCTTCAGTCTCTTCTGCTCATGCAAAAAAAAAGAGTGAATTTATTCAACAGGAGACCAAAACAACAACACGTCACTTCATTATACACCCAGAATCCTAGAAATGTATTTAAATCCAGCAGGTTTCAGAAATTAGTTGTTAGTGGAAATGGAAATGTCTAAAGCTGATATAACGAAATGGTGACATCATTACTTATCTTAACATCTTCCATGTCAAAAATGTTACATAACCAGCAGTCAATAAATAAGACAACAAGGAGCAGTTCGTCTCTGCCGTTTTCAAAACAGAGCCGTGGTTTTAAGTTCACAACGATAATCATAATAATATGTATCAAGGTAAATTGGGATTAAAATGTGTTCCAGAAATTATATTACTTTTTATAATTCTAAATTATTCTTTATTTGCTTACCATACACGCTACGGCTATTATTATTACTATCATGATATCATTAATAGAAGTAATAGTAGCAGAAGTTTGTTCTATAAGTCATTAAATAGCATGATGATGAAGTGGGCTAACAGATTTTAGATCAGAATCTAAGAGTTGTCAAATCAGGACTGGATTATCCAACGATTAATTTGGGATTATTGTAATCTGTGACACCTTTATTGTGTTTGTAAAATAAGAATAAAATTAAAAAAATAAAAACTTCCAAAGCTCTGTTTGGCACCTGAACTTGGCCGAGTTTAACAGCCTCAGAAGGGTTGATAAATATTTTGGATTTTTAAATCTCCAGACCTTCCCAGACTCAAATTTCAGGTGAGTTTTAGGGAGATTTTAGAAAATTCAGGAAATTTGAGGACAAATGATCATGAAACAAAACGACACCTTTGACTTTTTAAGTGTGATAAAGGTTTCGCTGCGTTTTTGCCGTCTGGACTAAATAAATCTGATGCGTTTCTGTAATCTGTAACTCTTGGTGTTCTAACTAAGGACTGTCTGGCATATTCTTCACTAAACCTGATGCTTTTTTCTGGAAAAATGATTAAAAAAAATATATATATATATACGAATGAACAAAACTGTAAAATCTAATTGTAACACAGCAAATCAAGGATAAAGCAAATCATTTAAAAATAAATTAATATAACACATTAAATTAAAGTACAATTACACTTTTTATCTTTTAGAAAACAGAAGAAAAAAAGTCTGGAGGAATGTTTTCCAGACCCGGAAAACGCTAAAAGCAAATTCCAAACTTTTCCAGACCGCGTCTGCGTCCTGTCTGATTTAATGGGGTCTAGAGGCCAAAAAAAAAAAAAAAAAAAAAAGGTAAAGTATTTTATCTGTGGATTCTTGCTCAATACCTCAAAACTCCAAGATCTGTGGAAAATTATAGGTTATAAATGTTAGCAACAAAAGCTTTATTTTGGAGAAATTTTGATCTTTTATCTTCCAAAAAAAAAAAAAAAAAGGAAAAAAAACAAACAAAACTTTGGCTATCAAACATCTTTTTCCAAGTTGGATTCTCGTAGTACTTATAATAAAAGAAAACCTCAAACTTTTCAACAGCGTAGAACCTGATGTTTTATACCCTGATGGCACCGACACCCAGACACATTTCTGACTGAATTCCTGCCCTACAGACTCATCAAACCCAACTTTACAGGCTCGTGAAGTTGAACAAAAGCCATAATTCAGTTTGAAAAATTAGAACCGAACTTTTCAAAGTTAAACTCGCCTCGGTAATCCCTCCCCTGAGGTGCAAAACCACATTCGGAGTCTTTTGTTGAGACATTTGGCTCGCTGAGTTAAAGGACAGTAAAAAAGACGGCAGGCATTAATGCAAGGCCTTCAGGTGGCACAAGCAGTTTGGCTGCTGGAAGTGGGTTTGTTTTGTTCTGAGCTCCTTATAAGCTGCTTAAAAAGGCTCCCTGTGGAGTTTTTAATTCATCTGTAGTGGCCCTGATTGTGTTTGTTCTTGCATGAAGAAAAAAAAAAAAAAAGTTTTACTGGCAAAGGATAAATATAAAGTGTAATTTCACGCGGCCGTTCTGGGCCAAGTAACACCCGGAGACGGTCATGAGGAGCAAATCCGCCCAGACACAATAAGGCATCTCATCCGTTGCTCCCAAATAATCTCACCTGTTGCACGTATCTGTCTGTGGTCTTCCACATGTAGTAGTACTCTATGATGCTGGTCAGGGACTTCCATGGCAGCTTCACGGTGCAGGAGGAGTCAAACGCAGAGCGACGGCGGGAGAGGGAAACAGAGACGGAGAGCAAATTAATGATATTAATATCTCATGTTCTTGCCATCTGGGTGCGAAGCCTTCATGTATATTTATGAGCGCGAGACGTCGTGACCACAAAGGCTGAGAGCTACTGACTTCGCCCGCTTCTGGCCACAGACGAAGAGACACGCGCGCAGTGATTCACATGTTTAATAAGTATTCATGAGCACCTGCCGCCTCCTTCCACCGTATCCTGCTTATATTGTCAAAGTACAGTTAGATTCCAGGGAAGAGAGACATCAATAAAATACGAAGTTTGAAAGGTGAGAGTTAAAGCTGCTGAGTTTGTCCTTTGGTAAAAGAGCAGCTGTGGCCTGTTTAAAATCCTGAAATAAGTGCTGAAAAAAACGAAAATGAAAGCAAAAAGTTTTGAAATTTCAAGCAACAGAACATCAAACATACAAATAATAAACACCCGAGTGTCAACGCCACGGGAAGACAGACAAAACACCTACAAAGTCTTGTCGGATGTCGTTGAAGTCTTTTCCGTATTTCTCCAGTGCCTCTTCAAACATGGCCGCTTCCGAGGCGCTCCACTCCTCCATCTCGTCCCTGCAGAGCACCGGGCCGCCGGCCGGCACCAGCACGCTCAGGGCGCTGGACAGATCGTAATTGTGGCGATGCAGCGTGTCCATGGCGTGGAACTGCAAGACAACGAGGGATACCGTCCGTCATTCGGATCCTGATCGGCTACTGACTGCAGCCGATCAGGGCAGAACTCGCCAGTTCCCATCTGTGGCCAACTGACTTGTGCGTCTGCGGAGGGAAAGCGCAGGCCGACTCACCAGTGTGATGTCTCGAGAGGCTGCAGCCGCGCTCATGTGCAGACTTGGCTGCCGGACCGAACTGCTGCAGTCCAGCGCACGGGCAAAGGTGCCGACCGCCCTGAGAGACGCGACGACAAACACACACATGAGCACAGTAGTCCTTAAAACATGTAAACATATTAGAGCGCGACCATAAACGAGGTCCGGTGGCAACAACTTTCCATCATTACACTCAAGACGTAAGAAGCTGAGTTGAACTATTCAGCTCAGTGAGACTTTATGATCTTTCTGAGGCCAGGTGGGGTTTCTGTAATCTTGCGGAGCGGAAAGGCGACCTACCGTGCCACCACTAAGAACTGATCAATCTGTTTGTCGGTCAGAGGACACTCTGGATCCCAGAGCTTCTCTTCTAGTTTGGACTGGTCCCGGTCATCTGGCTCTCCTGCAACACACAGAGGAAGCGTCTTAAAGGATAATCCGGAACACGGTTACTTCGTCAAGACCAAGAAAAGGAGGACAATCGGCCAACTTTGTCAAAGGAAATTATAAAAAAAAGTATCAGATTTCTTTTCAAACGACAACCCGTGACGTACCCTCTTGCAACATTTCGGGTACGTCTGCCTGAAATCGCGGCCCCACTCTGATCTCTCCCTTATCGGCCAGCAGGGTCTTCTGGGTCGGGTCGTACACCAGCGAGTAGAAGAAAGTGTCCTGGAGAGGAGCAGAAAGACGTCACTTCTGACTACTGGACGGTTCTCCTGTCAACAACTATGAAATCAATCAAGCTGAGCACTCAGCACTGTTTTTAACAAACAACAAAAATGGCGGCTAAATTGGAGACTAAACCATGTCCAGACTTTACTTTTCTCTGTTCTTGGCCTCATATCTCCTGCCTGTAATGTGAACCATTTGCTCATGTTGGATAAACCCCGATTAATAAAGATCGAAGTCGGCTGAAGCACAAAAAGCATAAGGAATAAACTATTTTCCCCAAACGGTTGTCAGCTGTTTATTGCTACAACGGAGAGTTAAAGGTCAGCAAATAACAGGAAGGTGAACATATTACAGCCCTGAGCAGAGAATATTCACAGTCTTTCACCGTTACAGTCAGGGACTAATAACTCTCCAGGTAAAGAAAACTCGCCCTGCTGTATACAGTAAGTGAGGGTATCCAAGCTAATCCCGTTTACCGTATTTTTTGGACCATAAGTAACTTTTTCTTCATACTTTGGCTGATCCCGCGACTTATAGTCAGGGGCGACGCATACATATCAAATATATAAAATGTTTTGAATGGTAATTCATACCGATCAACACGAACCAAGGGGTAAACATTACCGTCTATAGCCGCGAGAGGGCGCTCTAGGCTAGTCAAAACTATATGCTGCTCCTGTACCAGTTAAAAATTTATTTAAACATTCATTTAAGGACAAAGACTGAATGCCGTTTCAGGATGCATTCGCGCAGCGGAGCGTTGCGTGGCGCCGCCCCAACGGGGGAGCGCAGTCCAGCTAGTGTAATTTATGTTGTCCAGGCTGTTTACGACTGCGACGATGCACGGTCACGAGCTTTACTGACCTTTCTATGTTGCCCTCAATCGTCTGTGTCATTTAGCACGTAGCACCGTTAAGCTCACCGTCTAATTTCAGCGTAATTTTGACAACAAAATGTCAAACTCCCGGTTGGAGTTGCTGGCTTGTAATGCTAATTTACCCCATTCAACCTTCCAGTTATGTTCCATGTTATTCAGTCTGTTGTGGATGCAGTTGTGTATGTGAATAAGTTGCTTTACCAGATTAAATGTCAGTTTTTAGTCTTGGATTTTAGGAAATAAATTTCTAAATAAATGCGACTTGCATGTTTTTTTTTTCCCCCTTTATGATGCATTTTTTGACTGATGTGATTTATGTTCCGGAGCGACTTATAAGTATGAAAAATACGGTAATCTCTGACGGTGCTATCCACTGCAAGAGCCTTTTCTAGGAACCTGGGACCCTTCTTTCTCGTTTCACCCTTGTTGTTGTTAGTACAGGAAATGGGGTCAAATCTGATTTCCAGAAAACACCCTAAACTGTGAGGTGGACCCTGAACTAAACGTGGAAATGGGAGGCTGCTAAACATTTCTTACCGGTTCAGTATAACCAGCAGTTTTTAGTTATTTAATTTAAGCTCAACAGTTCATATTTTCTATTAACATTTAATTCTATAACAGGAAGATTTGTGCGCAGATTTGTGTGCAAAAAAAACCCCAGACTTCAGTGATTACTGTTGAATGTCAGCGTTTACGCCCCCTTACCAGTGCTGCCCAGGGCAACTGCCCATTTGGCCCATATTGACAACCACACCTGCATTAAAACCTCAAGTACAATTCTAGCCATGTCTCTTTGTTATGGCAATTTAAGAATGATTTGAGTAAAGGAAACAAACTCGAGTTGAATCTCTCCTAAAATGTGACCAAAACCGGTTATATATATATATAAAAAAAAATAGGCTTTATTTCAGTTTTTCCCTTTTGTGAAGCTAAACGTTGAGTAAATTACCTTGAAAAGGATCTAAAACTAAAAGTCCAGGTCAAAAAATAACAGAAAGCACACCACATATGGCTGGTTATGCTATGATGCACTGCTAAAAGAACAAACACCAGTAGCAGACGTCATTTTTCTGCCCTAAGGCTTACCTCTTTGTCAAGGTATGAAAGAACGGCTTCAGTCTCGTTCAATAATGCGACGCTGCACTTCCCCCTGATGGAGAGGGAGAAAGGGAAGCACGCACCATGTAAAACACATACAAAGGAAGTGGCCTGTGCCCCTAATGCGTTTGTGGCTAGATGCCTTATCCACGTGCAGTGCCTGCAGACCCAGAGCCACGCAGCATGGGAAAGGACCCGCATGCTGCGTGAGCTGATGTACCTGATGTGTGTCGCAGGTAGACTCTCATACTGTCGGGAGAGGAAGAGCTCTCTGTGGCGAAGCTGGTGTTTCTGTTTGTCTGTGTGCTCTGCCTCTGTTGGGTTCTCCTTCTCTTCTTCCAGCTCCTCTGCAAAAAAGGCACACAGACCAGAGACCGGATCAGATTAAACACACCGAGAGACGGGCTGAGGGGCGAAAAACAGACTAGGCACAGTCTGAAAATTCGGTTTGTTAAACGCTAGAAGCGCTTAGCATCGCTACTGTAAGAACAATCCAAGCAATACGGTACATCCTCAGAGCTCCTACATGTTCTCAGTGTACTTTACTTTTACAAGAACAGATTTCTTCAAAGTTCTCCGTCCTTATTGGTATAAAAACTACATCAACAACAACAAAAATCACTATGAGAAAGGAAGGAGGAGCAGCTAGATGCAGTGTTTTCCCTAGAGATGTCGCCCAGGCTGGGTTTGGGCCTAACCTGCTTTCAAGAGGTGAAGCACTTTGGCTATTTTCTACATGCGGCTGTAGCTTGCAGGGCAGTGAGTGCGGCTAACCTCATGACACTAGGAGCCTTTGCATTTTTTTTTCTTTCTTTAAGGCAGACATTTTAGCTTGTTTTGCAGGTGGTTGCGACATCTTTTCCGGCGCAGTCTGCATCTACTGGCGGGAGTGTGGTCAGCGGTGCGCGCGCACCTGTTGCGCGTGTCTCCGTGTCGGGGCGACGCTCGACCATGAGTGACGCGACGAGCTCAAAGTTGTAGAGGCAGAAATGACAGTGTTGCAAAAATAGCGTAAATAATACCATTTTGTTTGTGTTTTAAAAAAAAAAAAGACAAATTATTGACCTGTTTATCAAGCAAAGGTACCTTAAATTACTTCCGCTGATTATTTACTGTATTTATATACATCATGTAATAATCATCTAATCACTTTTGTCACTGCAAGTTTGTGCATCCCAATGAAATGTGGGCTCTGCATTTAATCGATCAATTAGTGAGCAGTGGGCTGCCGCGGTGCAGCGCCCGGGGAAAACTCTGGGTCTGAGGGTCTTGCTCAAGGACCCAGAGTGGCCGTCTGTGGGATTTGAACTAGGGCTGGATAATTAATCATATTTGCAATATAATTGCACTTTCCAAATCGCAGAGGTCTGCAGATTTTGACTACGTAACAATTAAGGGATAAGCCACGTCCTTTAGGTGTAAGTGATATGTTTAAAGTGGGTTTTTCCTCCACATGGAAGGGAAGACAGTCGCAGCAGTGAGATAATCTAATTTTATTATTTGTTTTACAGTTTGTTGGCTGCACTTTATGTTCAACAAGGATTGATGTCCAACTCAATTAAAAGCTTTTCTGTTGAATAACAATATTCTGATTAATAAAAAGAGTTACATTTATTGTTTTAAATAGTCCTTGTTTTATCTTTATCTATAGGCCGTTTTTGTTGCTTGTGGTTAATGCAGAGAAAAGTCCCAAATAAATCGCAGTTATGGTTGGCATAAATCGGCACTTTGATTTTTGGCAAAACCGCACAGCCCTAATTTGAACTGTTGGACAGAAGGGCGAGATCGAAATAACGAAAAGGTGGATCAACGGCTGGATCGAAGGGGTGCACATTGTTTCAGCAAACATTTGATTTGCTTCAGAAGGCTGGACAGTTGGTTTGTGACCACTCCTACAGTTGTTCGGGGAAAAAAAAAATCACAATAAAATGCCAAACATCTAAAAAAACAAACAAAAAAAAAGTGTTGCCAATCGGTCGTCTTTTGAACACACTGGGCTGATAAAAAATAGCTTTGGTGGTTTGTTAAAATTTAGGCTTCTTTTCACATTTTCAACATTGTGATATTTTTTTTAGAAAGAATTAGTAGGAATATTATTTCAAGATAGTTGTCATTTGGCAGAAAAGTAAAAACTTCTACATTTTAATAAAATTACATCCTCTTGCACTACTTTTATTAGTTAATTTATTCCGAAATGTGTGGAATATGTGGAACTTTATAATCAATGATAAATAGTCTCCGGTTAAATCAAATGTCCCTATGAATTGGTCAATGTCAATTCTAAATGGCTTGAGATCTACTGATCAACTTTAAAATGTTTCATGGAGAGAGAATTTTCATATTAAGATGGATTCACAACTCATGCTGGGAGGCTATTGGCAAATTCAGCAGATGCTAAGGCAACGTGATTGGGAAGGTGTGCAGGTTATTTGACTGACTGCACATTTTGTGGAGAGGTTTGTGCTGAGATTTTGAGATCTGGGCAGTTTTTTTGTAGTTGAGCGGGTTTTAGTTTGTGTTAGGGCTGGAAACAGTCAGATCTGGCAACACAGTGCAGTGCTGTGTCCATTCAATTAACTCAAAAGTCAAGAAGTGTAAACAGATGTTTTGATTAATATAAGCACCAATGTCAGGGAAACACCGTATATACCCGACTTAAAATATAATTACTGTAGTAGATGTTTTCATGCTGCCATCGAGATATCTATGGCACAAATTTACAGTGAAATTCTGTATTAGGAGTGCAAATTTTACATTATACTACCTATTAAACGCTTTGTCCTGTTAACTGATCACAGCCACCAAAGACTCAATTTATGCAACCAGAAGTTGTAACGTACATGTATCTAAAAACACAAAACACAGACTCAAGCATTACCCTTTAATTTAACAACTAAGCACACAAAGCACTCATGGACAAAAACTAAACATTTGCTTGCAATTCTCTTCGTACAGACGAACATGCAGGAGTTCACTGTTGTGTTCAGCTGCTCAGGTTGGCCGGATATCAGGTTTTTAGGTAGCAATACGTACAGTGTACGCCCTGTATAAAAATATTTAGAACGTATGCCCTGTTTTTGGTTTATACGTCTTCGCTACGCCCTAATTTTCCCCTGCATACTTTGCTCAATGTTCAAAATTTGCCGATCCAGACTTCACCGAGCCGCCATCTTGAATCCTCCCTTCAAGTCTCGTGCAATCTCGCGCTAAACTCACATCTAAAGAATCGCGAGAATCACATTTCATTGGCCATTTTTCGTGTGATGGAGCGCGGGTGGGCACTGCTATTGGTGGAATATCTAGTGTCCCTACGGACAACTTTATTAGCGGGAAGAAGCAAGCTATCAAAGTATCAAAACGGCTTCACTTTGGTAACCAGTAACTTTGGTAACCAGTCAAAGCACCGATTGCTCTGAGTTAACCGTCTCATCAGCTTACTCGCCTCATCCACTGTGGGTGCCTCTGCTATATTTTGGTTAAAATTGATAATGTAAAAAATGTAGGAATGTAGTTTGGATTCAGGTAAAATATTATTTAACACTTATTTTACAGTTATTTTTGTTGTTTCGAGCATATTTCGTGTTTTTAATCATTTCCAGTGACACTGGATCACTTGTGTTTATTGATGATGTGACAAAAGACAGAAGCAGCCGGATGAATTCTGAAGTGTACAGGGATGTATTTTCTGCTCACATTCAGCCAAATGCAGCAAAGTTGAATTGTGGCGCTTCACAGCACAGATGGACAATGATCCAAAACATACTGCAAAGGCAACCCAAGAGTTTCTTAAAGCAAAGAAGTGGAATATTCTGCAATGGCCTGAGTCAATCACCAGATCTGCAATGCATTTCATTTTCTCAAGACAAAACGTAAGGGAGAAAGACCCACAAAGGATTCTCAACAGAATATTGAAAAGTAACATTTTACTTAGGGTTATGTTTATTTGTCCGATTACTTCTGAGCCCCTGAAATGAGGAGCGCTTGTATAAGAACAGCTACAATTCCTACATGTTTAATCATACTTTTTGTTCAACTCTTAAACCTTAAAGTCTGCACTTCATTTACATTGTACTTGTTTCATTTCAAATCCAATGTGGAGGCATGCAGAGCCCAAATCGTGAGGATTGTGTCACTGTCCAAATATTTATGGGCCTAACTGCAAATCATGTGGTGAAGTGTGGTATTCTGCGTTGTGCAAAAGGGAATAAGCTATAATCTGCACCGTAAAGAAGAAACGCAGCGATTGTTGTTAGCTTGCCTTTATTTGAAGAACCGCGCCTGTCCTGTAACCTGGAGGGTTTTTCTTATATTTGGGGACTCTCGCTGACGAAGAGAGGGAAAGCTCTGTGCATTTGGTGTCTTTTTGAGAGGGAATTGCTTGATTTCAATTTAAGTGTTTATAGTATTTAGAAAAGTAGTCAAATGTATAATGTTGCTTACTTATAGGGCTGGGCGATATTGACCAAAAATAATATCTAAATTTTTACACTGAATGCAGATATACGACATTTATCTCGATATGCTTTTCTTTTCATTAAGTAATTATAAAAAGGCATTAAAAGCTGAATCAACGCTTTATCCCAAATGTCTCACAGGCAGATTTTTTAACAAACAGCTGTAGATAAATACAACAAACAGCTGAAAAATAACCCACTGGAATGCATAGAAGTATAAATATAACCAAACATAGACCATCCCAATATATACGATATTGTCTCATCTTGTATCTCTTTTTAACAAAAAACAGATTTTTTTTATCTCAATATTGTCCAGTCTTACTTAGAGGTCCTAAAGTAAAAAAAAGAACAAAAATCAACTAAAACCTGTGCTGACAGGTCAGCGCTTTGCCATATTAGAGCAAAAATCTCTGAAGAGGTGCATCTTTAATCTGTGATGTGAAATAATCATCCTAACATGGAGATGCCGGTCAGAGCAGGAATGTTTAGTTTACAGCAACCTAAAACAGAAAACGGCTTAACATGCAATTCTCAGTTGGTCCTCTTCCGTTTATAGTCATAAAGTCTCTAAACACATATCTCAGACAGTGCGAGACCTGCAACTAGCATTCATTAGAGCCATATCAGTTCAAAGTCTGAAAAGGGGGCGGAGCCTACTACTCACTTGCGTGTTTATCTGCGAGCTGGATGAGGCTGTGAGAGATGTCTCTCCTTCTGTAAAAACAAACCACCTTGGCCTCGACATTCCCGCTGGCGGTCTGAAATAGAGAGAATAAAAAAAAAACAACAACAACCAAGGTTGGCACAAAGAAATGCACCAAACAAGACTCCAATTTCCCAAGAGAACCACCTCCTTTGTGTATCCATCAATTTAGGACAAAGTAAGAAAAAGTAAGAAAAAAAAAGATGATTGATTCATTGTCGCGCTCTATAATTAGGCTATCGGGTGGACTGACAAGTATTAAATGGTCCGACTGATGCTGAGTGACTAAATGTGGGGGAACAGGTGCAGGTTAATGAAATGGAATATCCTCAAAAAGGTAATTTATTTATTATTCAATGATTCACTTCAGTGAGTGAAGTTTGCATACAGAGTCACAAATAATCAAATGACATACAGATAATTCATAGACTGAACCATTTAAACAATCACTCTCAGGCTGATTCAGTTATTTTGTTTTTAAAAGATGTGATTACTACATAAATCCAACAAAGCAACGGATTTTTAAAGGTGTTTTATGGCACATGTGGGCTGTATTTATTAGTAGTTGTTCAGGCAGACATGGAAGACCTGTAGAAAACGGCCGTGGCTTCGTGAATCAGAGACAACTGCGTTAAGGCTGTAGCTCAGAAAGCGCTTTATCCAAGTATAATTATGAAAAGTTTAGTGGAAGGAAAAAGTGTGTAAGAGACAGGCGCATAAACCAACAGGGATAACCGCAACTTTGAGAGCATTATAAAGCAAAGCCCGTTCAAGGGTTTGAGGATGATTCGTTAGTCATGGGCTGCGATTGGAGTCAGCGCTTCATCACACACAGAGGGAGGCCTAAAGAATATGGGACATAATGGTCCGATTCCTTCTACGTCACTCAGAAAAGTTGAAGCTGCACTAAGTCTGAATCCAAGTTGCTTGAGGTCCAGTTTCCAGTCTGCAGTAATTTGGGGAGCGGTGTCATCTGATGGCCCAACGCTGCGCAGCCGCTGACCAAGAAATTCTAGAGCGCTTCGTGTTTTCCTCTGCAGACGAGCTTTATTGGGATGCTGATTTCATCTTCCTGCACTCCCAAGACGACCACGGCATCACTGTGCTTGATCCACTGGTGAACTAGCCTGACTTAAACCAGAGGAAGACAGGAGACACGAGAGCCAGCCATGCAGACGAGCTGGAGGCGTCCATTAAAAGCACCCGGGACCTCAGCAGTGTCACGCGCCAATCGTCTCCACGTTACGCTGCATTGAATACATATAATCTATAAATTGTGCTTTTTGGTCATGCTTTTAGTTTCTATTCTCCCGTGTTCTATTTTGTTTCTACATTTTATTCCTACTTGCTTTTATTCTGTTTTATTTTCCTATATTTTAATCACGTAAAGCACTTTGCATCGTCTCTGTACTGCTATATAAATAAATTTGCCTTGCCATTGATGCAGGTTTTTAACGCAAAAGGAGCCCCGACCAATTATTTACCGTCTTTCCTTTTCATGGACATACTTTTCATTTGTGTTAGCTTTTAGACGTAACCCTTAAGATGGACTGAAATAAATGTTTGAAATATACCTGTATGTGTGCAATGAATACATACAATCTATAAATTGTGCTTTTTGGTCATATTTTTGTCTACAGTTTTTTTTTAAAAAAAAAAAAGAGAAAGAAAAAAGCAGGTCTTATTTTTGACTACAACTAAATAGGGCCTACAGAGCAATGTAAGACGAGCTACTTACCCCTCACTATCTCCTCTTTATTTAGCAAACAACAAAATATAGCAACATATTAACTCTTTAATGACGCTTTGTGTCGTTGTCGTCTGCTCTGGCTGTACCTGACACGCTCCTAGCAGATGAGTAAAAAGAGGAACCTTTACATCAAACATTACCTAGAACAGCTTGGGCTCGTGGTGCAGGTTTCTTCCGGTTCAAAGCTGGTGTCATATTCTAGCCAAGCAGGCATGTTAAACGGCTTTTAAAGCGTTTATTACCGCTATTATTACGCCACGGGGCACACACGCCCATACAGGTGTGTCCGGCGACAGAAAACGACAGTTGGGAGACAAAAGCACACCTGTGAATTTCAGTCAAACAATTAAGACAGAAAATACCGGCGTGCATGTCGGCATAGGGGCAAACGGGAGGGGGGCTGGAGGCAGGAATCCAAGTTATTCACCCCTAGGCAAAAAAGAAAAATGACAAACAATGCAGTACCTTGTTGAGTTCTTCTATCCGACGGATCAGGTAAGGGTTACTGGAGGAGTTTTCAAAGAAGACATAATCTGCAACACCAAAAAAAACGAGAGGGTATCAGAACATCATAGCTTGGTATATGTAATAATAATCACAAGTTTCCAAAGGCGTTTATTGGAATAACAGGACAATCATCCAAGGCATACAGGGAGAACTACCGTGGAATAGTTTGGGTCATTCGCGTATTACCATCACCCAAAGTCCAGCCCTAAAATCATCTGTAGCAGGACTTGAAAACTGATGTCCACAGATGGCAGAGAAGAAGACTTGCAGCTGTAACTGGAGCGTCACGTGGTTTTATGAGGTATCGATTCATGGGGCTGAATGGAGCCTCGCTTTTCGGATTTACATTTGTAAAACTACATCTTGAAAACCCTGCACGGTTTTCCTGTTAATTTTAAACTATGCATTTTAAATTTAAATTATGCATTAGTTTGTGATGATGGATTACTATCATGGCCAATCAAAAACAATGCTTTGAAGGTTGTGGTCGTAAATGGACCAAATGTGCATCGGCTATTGAAGCAAGGCAGTGGATATAAACCAAAAAAAGATGCATTACTATTCTGATTTTTACAGCGTTATTACTTTTTCCATCAGGCAGCTACTATAACGCTACCCATGACACTTCCTCTTGGAGTAGGTGTTTCACAGGTGGCCGTCGCTGTTACAGACCCACTACAGCGCCCCTGGTAAAAAAATAACACTGATGTTTACGTTACCAACCTAATGAAAAAAATGACAGCCGTTTCAAAGCACCTTTTTTTTTTTTTTTTTTTAATGCATTTGCATAAAGCAATATGACCGTTTTGAGAGTGGGGTTGGTTTTAAAATGACAAGTCGGCTTAAATCTCGTCCCCGCTCTAAGTAGCTGTTACATTTATTTCAGCGATTCGACTCAAAAAGTGAAACTCATGTAGATTCACAACACACATATATTGTGTATATATTTTAGGGTTTATTCTGTGGATTTTGATGATCATGAAGCCTTGCTTCCTCAATACAATTCAATACTAAAATTTAATTTTAAACAGCCTACGTTACTGCACAATCTTTTGTTTTTATATATATATATATATATATATATATATATATTTTTTTTTTTTTTTTTTTTTTTTTTTGCTGGATTCCATTTGTGTTTCACCTGAATTTCCCACTGTGTGACCATAAAGGATATATTAATTCTATTCTTCTCAAGCGCTTCTGAGGTCGCCTTTGGTACAGGAGGACTGTCTTAAGATGAGGGATGCGAGTTGCAGTATATATATATATATATATATATATATATATAAACTTGGACATCTGTGTCCAGTGGCTCATCAACCATTGACTCCAGCCTCAGTCCAGGTCTTCTCCATCTCCTTCAAAACTCTTGAGCAAGCTTTAACATCTTTTTTTTGACGCACTTTAACCATCCACCGCACTTTCCGTTAATATGTTCAACTCAGAAGTGTTTCGCCATGATTATTTAGACCGTGACACTTTGGTTTTTAAAAACCCTTTCATTTTATTGGTCTTCTGCAATCAAATTTTCTCAGAAACAAAATTTTTTGGGGGGGGGGGGGTGTTAAAATTGCAGGATCAAACACTCAAGGTTACACTAATGAGTTTCGCTTTTTGAGACGGATTACTGAAATACGTCAACTTCTTGTTTGTGCGACTGTTTAGCGGGATGCACCTGCACTGTACATTATGCAGGGGTAAGACTTGATTGCCCCGTTTACAGTCTTAAGAGCTAACCCAGAGCACCTGAAGGCATCAGAACAGAAAGAAGAAAAGAGACACGTTGTGATGTGCCAGTGGTTACCAGAAAGGCACAAATACACAGTTTATGTTGCAAACAATCAAGTGATGCATCAATGCATTGAGGACTTTCCATCTTGAGGTAGAGCTAAAGGTCGAGTGTGGGCGAGTGGAGGTGTAAGGCTAGCAGACGACGCAGCGACGCCATGAAGACAATAATTTGATGTTGAATTCCAGCACAGTGCTAACGAGCTAGCTGGCCCTCCATACCGCCCGATTTGATCATCAACCACACTTTAAGCCAATGTGTGTAACAGTATGGCTGGGAGAGTCGCGTTTTAATGTCATAAAAAAAATAAAAAAAATAAAAATGGGTCATTGAGACACGGAGCGTGGACAATGAAAGGGGAAGAGGTGTAGCCGCGGCTTGTGCTAACGTTAGCTAAATAAGGACTCGTAGACTAATGGCTGCATGCCAGAAGAGGCAAATACAAAAGGCAGCCTCACGCTGGCCGTGGGGAAATTACAACAGCCGTTCAAACGTTTGTCCATCCGTTAGCGAACAACGTCTGCGGCTCTTCCACGACCAGCGTGGGAGGCTTTAAAACCCCACCGTGGCAGCTAACTGCGCCGCCAGCCAGGAGAAAAATGTTTACGTTACCGGGTAGCTAGTTAGCGAGCTAGCGGCTAGCTACTGCGGCCTGACCCGTTTCGGATCCCAAATATTAAGAAATGCTCACCTTCCGGGCTCCAGCCTCACTCACATCTATTAACGTAGCTCAGCCGCATCTTCCAATTTCACACACACCACTAAAGCATCACCAACATAACACCGACGTGGTCAAAAACTTAAGGGTTTCTGCTTTTTTTTGGTTTTGTTTGTTTGTTGTTGTTTTTTTTTTTTTTTTTAAAAAAAAGGATCCACACTGACATACATACCTCCGACCCGGTACATGTTGGCCGCCATTTCTGCCCTCCCAGCGTGTTAACGTAAAGCATAAACTAAGCGAAACGACATAAATTAATTTAAAAATATATACATCTAAAACTCTTGCTTTCCTAAAAGACACAGCGTGCTTTTAAATTACGATCGTGGGGACCCCGGATGTGTCCACTATCAGGGGAGAATTTGGCTACTCGGACCCCCCTTCCTCCGCCTCCTCTACGGATTCACACAGCAGCAGCAGCAGCTTTTTTTTTTTTTTTTTTTTTACAATACAGTAAACTCGGAGCGGCCGACAGAAGTCGGATGAACCCGAAAAACCACTCGCTGCTCGAAGGTGACGGAAGGGGCGCGCATGCGCAAACACACGCACGTCGACACGACACACCTCAATGTATTTTACAGGAATTTTACCAGATAGATCAACTCAAAGATGCACATAATGGTGAAGTAAAATTATCAACTTGTAAAAAGGTTGTTTTTTACAAACAAAAACCATGAAAAGTATTCGTCCCCTTACATGTAAATTTGCATTTTTAGCAAACTGAGATGTTTAAGATCATCAAACACAATTTATTTTCAGACAAATATAACATTAATAATTAGCAAACGTGATTTTTCAAGTTATGATTTAATTTATTAAGGGTGAAACAAACTATTCAAACTAACCTGGCCCTATGTGAAAAAGTAATTGTTCACTTTTATTGGTCACACCCACTAATGTGTTGAGGGTTCAATTCCAGCTTCCTCTGGTCACATGACCATTTTCCCCTAGGCATGGCACTTAACCCCAAATTGCCTGATAATCCTTTTCAGAGTGTGAACTTGTGCATATTGGTGACTGCAATTGAGTAAAAGTGGATCTAAATGACTTTAAGTGGCTAGTATGACTATAAAAGAGTTATATGAATTCAGTCTATTCACCATTCAATCATTTACCCAGATCCACTGACTTCCAGACCTGTAGAATCAAGAAATTGCAAAAATAAAATATAAATAAAAAAATATTTAAAAAGAACCCATCAGACAACATGAAATATGCTAAAAGTTCTCAGAAAGCAACACAATGTTCCAATATTGAGAAATTCAGAAACAGATGAGAAACAAAGTGACTGACATCAATCAGTCTGGAACATGTTACCAAGCCATTTTCAAGACTGTGAGAGTCATTATCTACTATAATGAAGAAAACATGACAGTGGTGAACCTCCTCTACCGAATACTACTTTATGAACGCTTCAACGACTCACCCAGGAGGACACACAAAATATAATAATAACAAAGCAACATCTAAAGTAAGACAGGCCTCAGTTAAGGTCAGAAGAAAAAAAAAAACATCATCACAAGTGATTTGTAATCACCCTGATGAAGTTCACAAGCCAAAGTGCTTTGGTCAGCTAATAAAGCTGCTTCCTGGTGCTTCAAGCATTGCTGGAGTCTTCCCCTCCCCAAATCTTTAACAATTTTCATGGACCTTGGGAGTCGGGAAGGTTGTGCCAAAAACTTTTGAATCTATCCATTGGAAAGTCCCAAACCTAAAATCTGTGCCAACTAAATGAAACCTGAAGGTCTGTGTCACATTTTTCAAACAGCACCCTGATGATCCCAAAGACCTTTGGGTAAAATATTCTGTCGATTAACCCTGTGCAAGGTGTGCATCCTGTAACATCCGACAGAAAACTAACGCAGCATTTCGGGAAAAAGAACGCCATACTACTGACAGTCAACATGGTGGGTGGCAGAGTGACGGTCTGGGGCTGCTTTGCTGCTTCGGAAGCTGGATGACATGCTTTATTGGAGGTACAATGAATTCTGCCCCTTACAGTTGAAAAGTCTTGCTTCAGCTGAGCAAAAGCAAACACCTTTCAGTGAGGATTGTCTAAACTAAAGTCATGCAAATAAAGAGGAATAACATCAAACTAGACATTGTCAAGGTTTTAGAGCCCTTTCAAAAGTCAGATCAGTCATAGCTTAGCAACAAAAGAACATCTACTTATACTGAGTTTTAATGAATGGACCTTAAAAAGAGACGTTTTTATTTTTATTTAACAAATACACATGGAAAATGGAAAAGATTAATAAAAATCCAGAGGAAAGGCAAGTCTAGCAAGCAATATCTACATTTAGTTCATATGGTCCACTTATCTGGAACAAACTTCCAGAAAATTGTAAAAGTGCTGAAAGTTCTTTTAAATCTTGATTAAAAACACATTTATTCAGGATTGCCTTTGACTGTTCCAGTAAACTGTTTTACTGAAACATTCAATTCAATTCAATTTTATGTATACAGCGCCTATTCATGAAACATGTCATCTCAATGCACTTTCCAAAATTAAATTCAATCAGATTATACAGATTGGATCAAATTATACAGAATGGTCAAAGGATTTCCTATATAAGGGGACCTAGTTGATTACATCAAGTCTTGACAAGCAGCATTCACTCCTCCTGAAGAAGAGTAGAGCCACAGGGACAGTTGTCTGCATTGTCCATGGCTTTGCAGCAATCCCTCATAGCGGGCAAGCATGAAGCGACAGTGGAAAGAAAAACTCCAAATCAACGGGAAGGAAAACCTCCAGCAGAACCAGGCTCATCTGCATCAACCGACTGGGGTTTAGAGAATCATTAGTTTAATTTTGTAGTCTAACTGTTTTAATATTTGCTTTTAGTTTCCATTTTCCATGTTTTATTTTGTTTAAAATTTTCTACATTTTATTTCAACTGGCTTTTATGCTGTTTTTATTTTCCCATGTTTTTATCATGTAAAGCACTTTGTGTTGTCCTTGTACTGAAATGTGCTACACAAATAACTTTGCCTTGCCTTGCCTAATGCACGTAATAACGGATCAATCACACAACATTTATATATCACTTTTCATACAGCCAATAGCTGTATAGTGGTCAATAAACAAGCAGATAAGTAATAAGGCAATTTATTTTATTTAATAAAATGTGCATTATTTGCTGAACTGAAGGATAAAATTAAATGAGCTCCTTTCTCGATAATAAAGCTGATTAAAATCCTAAAATTGATTAGGAGTTTGTATGACTTTTTATGTTCTATTTAGGAGCATGGGTCATACAATGAATTTAAGGCGAAATTAACAGGAGATGGAGCTAGATTCAAAACGTCCCCAAACCCACCTTGGTGGAGATTTATTTATTTAGATCTTTAAAACAGAAATAGACTTAAACAACTTGTGCCTAGCTCAGCATAATTACTGCTTTGCAGCAGGTTCCTGTTCTGCAGAACATAAAAAAAAGACCCAGAGACATCCAACATCACATCGGTATACGCAGAAAACTACACAGACACACCAATTTACATAATGAAAGAAGCAGCAGATGGACAGAGCTCCTGGCAAGGTGAGACACAGACTTTCCACTTAAAACCGGTCCAAGTTCCCCATGGCTCACCCTTCCATGAATCCACTTGCCAAAGGTAATTCTGAATGCACAGTGGGTGTCTGAAAACGTTTCTGGACGTCAGATGGTTTCTGGGCTCTGGAGCGCCTGGAGCACAGGTCTCAACTCCTGTCCGCCAAGGCTGGTGTCCTCCAACTGTTACTGTGGATGGATCCCCAGACTACTTCCCCTGAATCGAAATGGCTACATTAGCTGCCTTGCAGGCAATCAAGCTCAACAGAGTCCTGCATATTTGAATCAGGTTGTGTTGAAGCAGAAAAATATTAACAAAGGGTGCAGCACACAAAAGGACTGGAGTTTGAGAACCCTCCTATATAACAGGGGAACATAGTGAGGAAAAATGAAGTCACTTGAAAGCATAATAGGGAGACAGACGGCGTCTCACTGACCATTTTATTGACAAACAGTCCTGCCAGTAGTCGCCTTTTTCTCCAGTTAGGATTATGTTTGCTGTGGCAGGGAAAAGATTTAATGCAAGTGGTTTTCCAGAATGTACCACATGGGAGGACACGCCTGGGCAGACCCAGAATTATTAGGGGGGCTGATTTATCCGTTCTGACCTGGCAACATGCTGGGATCCCTCAGAGCTGAGGAGCATTGTCAAAGAGACAATATCTGGGTCTCCCTCCTACACTTGGTACCTCCAACATCTGTTATTAGATAAGTGTGTAACGGGCTATTTGACGGGGAAACCGATATTCAAGCCGGACACGGTGCTGCGTTTTAAAATGTTTTTTTGAATAAACAAAACAAAACCTCGGTGCAGGCAGGAAATGTCCAGAGTAACAGAAGGTGAGCCGTGTAGACAGTGGGCTGCTCGCAGCAGGAGGTTGTAGGCTGAGTGGGCTGGAGGACGGCTGAACGGGTGGAGATGGTAGAACAGTCCAGCATAACTCGGTCCAAGAAAGGGGAGAGACAGGAATCAAAGCCAAAGACAGTCCGAGGTCGTGACCAGAATAACCAGCCGATGAGATATCCAGTGAGGCCAGGGCAAGCAGGATGTTCATATAGGAACACCGAAAGACAAGCGATGCACACGAAGATCCAGTAAAGGCAGAGTGAGCAGAACTTCCACACAGCAACACAGGAGTGAAGCTCACACATGGCAAGGATTTATAATCTGCCGCTGACTGGCTGTGGAAGGCAGGTATAAACAGGCATAGGCTCAATCCGAATACCCTTATAGAGCAAGGACTCTTTAGCCGAAGCAGAAGTGCGTCAGCGGTCGCCAGGATAAGAGCTGTCCGATAGTGCAGTCAGTAAGGAAGTAGGTAGGAAAAGTAGCCTGTATGCTCCATCCTGCGGCTAGTTTTGCCTAGGAACCCCGCAACGTCCCTTACAGGCGCTAAGAAACCTTTAGGTGTCCCAGAATTCTTTGCGTGACATGACGTATCAGCACAGCACCCTCACAGAGATCAATGAAAATGTCCGGAGAGAAGAGATCGCTCAATTTGTAGATCATTTTCGGAAGGCTGTAGGCCCAGATTTGACTCGCATGATCTCTGTTCGTTTCCGTTACGTCATGACGTCGGAGTTAAAGGCTGTCCGAATTTGGCACAGGAATCCGAAGCTCCTTTCCTCCACACAATAGAGTTCTTACTGTTGACCCCATGAAAGGTCAAGGAACAGAAGCTAGAAGCTATAATTATGGGTTTTCGGATGGAGCCAAAGGTTCAGGTGTAATGAGTCTCTGTGGATTGGAGCTGTGGCAGCTGTTGCAGTTTGTGTAAATGAGTGGCGCAGAGCAGGAAAACAGCCAGCCAGCCCAGAAAATGGCAGACATGAGGCAGGCTGCATGACAAACTAAAAGATGAAAGGGTTTTTTATTGTTGTTCTTTTCTCCTGATGGACACCTTTGTACAATTAAACATTATGTTTTTGTAACCTTTTTTTTTTTTTGCAAACTCTGCATTTGCATCAACAGACGCAAATGAGAAATATCAGAAAAATCCTGTGGATTTTTACTTGAAGATTACTGGACGGTGGATTTTTATCTCTGAATGTCCAGATTCACTGTAATCTATGGCTGGTGTGAACTCAAAACCACTGAAACTGAATCAAAAGGTGCTTTTTCAAAGCAAATATTTAATCCTGCTCACTTCTGCAACCAGGTTATTGCATAAATCATGTTATTGTTTTATGTTTTATATTTTTACCCTCAAATATGTTTTGATTTTCAGTATTTAGGTTTTGAAATAACCCATCAGGGTCTATTATTGGTGGATTTAAAATAATATGTTTATTTGAATAAACAAACACTCTATTTGAGTCAAATTACATGCGAAATATTAGAATATAACTTCATTTGTTGACTTCAGTAGATTTTTTTAAAATAACAAAGAATTAACAAAATGATTAAACATTTTCTTTATTAGTATTCATAATTTCTATTCAGAATTATTAATTAAAAAACTTTCCAAATAAACTAGCTGTATATTATTCAACCAGCTTAGTGGTCAAATTCCTGCTGGGTTTTTTTTTTTTTTTTTTTAGTGTGGAAACAAAACAATAAGGTGTAATGTGGCTGTAGGGGTTTTGTCTTTCTCGCTGCGTGCGCGCGTATGACATCACGAATGGGACTGGCTCGCCCTGAGTGGGGTGGAGAGTGGCAGACTAGAGGCAGAAGGAGCGGACAGTGGGAGAGACAGAGGGGATATAGTAGTTTCCTCCACACGCGGATCAAACCTATAGAGGACCACTTCCAGTCAATGCGAGCCACGCCCCGATGGGCAGGGGAGACTGTCCGCTCCCCCAGGTGCCCTGACTCCAGTGATGGAAGGAAGGATGGACTGTGAGGGAGAGTTTTAGTCGGGTTCAGGTCGCCAAGATGAAGTTCGGGAAGAGCATCTGTGTGCTGAATGTAGGGGGGACCCGGTACGCCTTCACCCGTGAAGTGATCAGGGATTTCCCACTCCGGCGCGTCAGCCGCTTGCATGCCTGCGCGACCGAGAAAGAGGTCCTGGAGCTGTGCGACGACTACGACCGGGACAGGAACGAGTTCTTCTTTGACCGCCACGCGCAGGCGTTCGTGTTCATCATGCTGTACGTGCGCTCCGGCAAACTCCGGTTCGTCCCCGGGGTCTGTGAGCTGTCCTTCTACACCGAGATGCTGTACTGGGGGTTGGAGAGCGCGCACTTGGACTCCTGCTGCCAAAAGCGCTTGGACGACAGGATGTCCGACATCGGGATGGACAGTCTGTCGGAGGAGGACATCATGCTGTCCGGGGATGAGTGCCAGACTCCGGAGGAGACGGTGCAACGGTCTGTGCTCACCGGCCGCGCCAAATGGCTGGAGAGGATGCGCAAAACGTTCGAGGAGCCAAGTTCTTCCCTGGCGGCGCAGCTTCTGGCTTCGGTGTCCGTCATTTTTGTGATCGTTTCTATGATCATGCTGTGTGCCAGCACGCTGCCGGACTGGGATACAGCCAAGAGGAATACCGTGGAGGAACACAGGTAGGCGATAGGGGATCAAATGGCAGTCAGTAAGGGGATTCCCTCAGGAAAATGCGGTCAGACATTGAGGCGCAATGAGATAGTGCTCTTAAGTCCTGTGCGTAAAAGTGAGATCTACAGGCTAAACAGACACATCATGAATAAATACTCTTTCAAACCCTGTAATATCCACCAAATCCACTTTAGATATTGTTTGACACCTATAGAAACACGTTAGATCAGTCTATTTGTTTTGCTACGTTGTGGTGAATCGATATTTTAATCAACATAAAATCCTCCTTACAACAGACTCGCACCCCTGTCATGACATCCCATAAGGCAAAAGGTAATCAATTGGGGCTCCTTTTAGTGTTTCCCCAGATATTCCAACAGGGTTTCTGCTCCAAAGTAAAAAAACAAACAAAAAAACCCAGAATTTTTGTCTTAATTCTATATCTCAGAGAGTCTTAATTATGTAAAGATCTTCTGTTATATGTGCAATTCTGTCTCCAGTTTGTCTGGGAAGACAGATTCTAGATTTGGGAGTTACATCACTTCTGAGTTGAGAGCATAGGTGCAAGTCTGAAAACAGTGAGCTCTGCCATTACTTGGCTGTATTAACAGCGATATAAGCCGATAACGACACGTTTCTCTTTATTTCATTAAGTCAAAGTTTCATTAAGAATAGAAATTCAACAGCACTTTTTATGGCCATTTTTAAATGACACAAACTGTCATTAATGCGAATAAACGGCAACTTTCGGTACATTCTACATGCACAGCAGCCATATTGCATACAAGGGGAGTTGTTATTGTTTTACTGACTGAGAACTCAAAAAAAAAATCTGGTTCGAGAGTACAACGAGCATGCACCATTACGTTTCATTCAGTTACATCAACTCTGTACGTCTGTTGTTTTCTTCTAGCAGCCTTACTATGCTGTGAAAACCCTATGCCAGGATGCAAGGCAGCAAAAACAAACCAGCCGGAAGGAATAACATAAAAACTTTTTGTGCAAATTTGCAAAAGATTTCTACCCCTCACGACAGAGGACGGGAATAAAATTTCAGACTCATCATGTAAAGACTCAGTCTTGACTCAGACCTGTGGTTATTGACAATCTTTATCTCAGGTGATCATGATTAAAAATTAATCCGTATATAACCTACAGGTCACATCTCTGACAAGGTGATCAATATTTTCCCAGGCAGGGGAGAACTTGATTTATAGTCGGGTGATGTTCCTGGACCAGGGGCTAATAATGGCTGGCAATCATCTGTTCCTGTTAACTATAGCTTTGTAGTAATGAGCACTAGAATATCTCTCTAATGGAACTTAGGGGCTCAGAGAAAACAACAACCATTAGCCTGCTTAGGGAATTGAAATCAAAATGTACTCGTTGTCCACTGCCTGCACCTTTATTATGGATCTGCTTGTAATTACAAGCTTGAAAAACATGGATCTTAATAGTTGCCTTAAACCCTGTCAGCATTCACTGTGATTAAGCTCTCTTTATGCTGCGTAAAAGGCACTCAAATAAGGCAACCAGGCTATAAAAGTAATGGACTCATACGCTAGAGGAAGTAATATTTATCTCACTTAAATTAGTTAAGTCAAAGATAAGTTATTAAACCATCAATATAAAGTGGTGTTATTTTATGTCATCTGTGTGGGTCTTAAACTAGCCAAAAAACTGATCCAATTTATTTGTATTGTTTTTTCCAAATCAAATTCCTTCTTTAAATGTATTCACTTGTATTTTGTAAATCTGCGGCAAAACGTTTTCAGGAAGATTTGTATGCACCCACGGTACAGCCTGTACCATCGCTATCATTCAAATGGACACCGAGAGGAAAGAAATAAGAAAAAGAATAGAAATCCCATCACTCAGCACCCAGAAAGAGAGGCTGTTTGAGTGATGCAAAAGCAGAAGGGGTCCTGGCTGCATGTGGTGTCATTTTACACGGAGAAAACAGGCACAAACCCAGTCTTGCGTTAACAGAAAATTCAATCAGGAACATAAACAGAGTTGTACCAATTACATACTCGTAGGTGATTATTGTCACCTTTTGCTTCAGCTGCTCTCACACTTTATCCAGGGGGTCACTGGAGTCAAACTCTGACACAACATAAATCCATCTCTTTGTCAGAATGTGACAACTGTAGCTGATTCACGCCAGTGTTTACTCATGGCAGATGATCAACACAATCCATGTGCCTGTGTCGTATGTAATCCACCCAAAATAACATAAGACAGAATTAGGTGATTTCTCAAGTGTCTTAATTAAAAACGTACATAGTTTGTGACATGCTGCTATGGAAATCTATACACTGGGTAACTCATATAAATATAGTTTTTATTGCAATGTTTTACTGTTTATTGTCTTTAAGACTCTTTTTACGACTGACTGAATAAACCACACAGTCAAACTAACTGCGTCAACTGACCTAATAAGCTTGAAGAATTAGATTAACTCTCAATTTGAGAATAATGATAAACACATAATCAAATGTGAAACAAGTCACATTTGGGTTACAATTAATGACTGATTATGCAATAAAATTATTAGATTTACTCAAATGAAAACACTTTCGTGTGTTTGTAAGGCATTTATTAACAAACAGTTTCATTTGATAACTGGATTTGTATTTAATATAGCATGAGCCAAAATTGATCATGTTTCTGCTCTTGTTGAATCTCGGCTGAAACTCCCACACTAGGTGAATTGATGACTAAATGAGTGCAGCTAATAATAAAGTTAAAACACCATGGCAAGAACAGAGGAAAGTGAAAACAAATATGCCCATTTAAAAACATTTCATAACTACGTTACCATTTCGTCCTGTAGACAAACCATTTGCCATGTGCTTAAATCATTCCATATAAGGATATTTGGTATTGTAATTAAGTATTTTCATCAATTTCTAAATGTTGTATTGTATTGTATTGCTGTTTATTTCCATCTAGTTGCCCTTTGTGCCTGGTGTTTCAAAAAGGGGGGAGGGGGTTGGTCATGCGGTTGTTGCTTGGTCTTGTAACAGTGGAGCGTCGCAGGCAGGATTTGTTTTTTTTTAAATGAAATAGAGATGCAATGTCAGCGGTGTGGTTTTTTTTCATGGCGTCGAAAGACGATACAAAAGCAGTGTGTAAGTCTAGACTGTAACCCACATTCAAAATTCAGTTAATATCGATTATTGGACATAACAACGATATTAATATCGGATATTCATATCGGCCCAAATTTTCATATCGGTGCATCCCTACAAATGACCAAATTTCCTTATAGCTAATCATATGCACATCATACAAAATTAAAACAAACATTTTTGTAGTTGGTATAAAACGTCAACAAGAAAGGTACAGATTCAAGCTCCAGTTCGAATCTAAATAATGTTGGTTATGACATGACTTCAACTATAAAAATAAATGGTGTTCCAGTAAAATGAATTACATCTTCTTGCTCGTTAATAATACTGACTTTATGACCAAATCTTTGGTCAAACTGTGAATGTGGAACATAGCTATAGGTGCTGCTAGTTACATAGCATTAGCAAATTCAAGGCTAATGTTATCTTAAACCCATTTCCCATTGTGAACTAAAGACATTAAAACAATCCACTGGCATTTACATGAATAAACACTATAAATAAGCATGTTATTATTATTTGATCCGGGGGAAAATGGATAGGGAAGTTTGATCGGGTCTTCTTGTAGTCAGTTTTGACCCGATGTTTGGTTAAAACTACCAACCTCTGTCCTGACATAAAAAGCAGCGGGGTTTAAGAAATAACCCAGCTGTTTTTAGTGCGTAGGTGGAAACAGGGTGAATGCAGTATGTCCTTGTGCTTGGTAAATTGGCGCCTCTGAGGTCATTATGTTCATTGATGAGTTTCAGACGACCCCGTTAATCATTAGCATCCTCACATGGCTGTCACACAAGTCCCTAAGAGGAAGCTCAATAACGGCTCAATATTATCTACCAAACTTGAAGTGTTAATAATAGAGGGAGCCCACTTGTGATGCACTTCTTTTACTTTCTCTTGTTGTGCTCTTTAATCAGAAGCCTTTTATTGGTTTGGCTGTTTACATTACATGGTGCACACCAAGGACAATAAAACTGGATACTTCTGGATTCATAATATATATGAAGGCAATAAGTTCCTGATTTGTGTCAACAAATATACATAAATTACCCATTTAGAAGAAGGCAGTTTCTGTCTGAGTCACAGGAGGAAAAACTGTATTTCTTTCTCTGCATTGTTTTTTTTCTTTCTTTTGCTACAGCCTGTCCTCCGATGGAAGTTTGGAGGAGTCCATTTTCTATATAAGGTTAGGTTTTGTTCTCTCAGGCTGGACATAGCTTTGAGTTTGGACCTGACCCAGGGGGTTAGATAATCAACCGAAAGTGTAGCTTGTACTTGGGCCAAAGGGATCCAGTTTCATGCCAGTAGATGATGCAATGTTCTCAGCTGCTTCATAATTTGTTTTGATTAAATTGTGGTAATCATTACCTTGTTGGAAAATGCGGTCTTTACTTCCTTGAATCCTTTTTATGTTGAATACCAGCGGAATGGCTTGCTAATTTAGTTTTATTGCCTCTGCTTTGTTAATCGGGGGGGTTAATTGCGTGGCTGATTTTGGCACAATCGCTCTTCAAGGCCTTTTCTGTCTGTGTGCTGGTTTAGCTTAGTCTTTTCCGGCAGTTTTTTTTTTAAAACTTTTATTTCTAAATTGCATCAGCTGTACTTCTTTTTATTTTTTTTTACCAATTATTTAGATCCCCATGCTTGGTTACGTCTCCCTTACACTGACAGATCAAGTCAAGTAGTCTCTGACATCGAACAGGCTGGTATCTCTCTGTGGCTCTTCTGCCATTTCCTGTTTATTGTTGAACTCATTTTCTCTCTTTTCTTCCTTCCTTAGGATAGTGGAGGCCGTGTGCATCGGCTGGTTTACAGCTGAGTGCATAGTGCGCTTTCTGTTGGCCAGAGACAAATGCAACTTCATCCGCCATCCGCTGAACATCATTGACGCGATTGCCATTACCCCCTACTATGTCACCATGGCGATGGCCGGAGCCGGGATGCCGGGTGCTGGGCTCGGGGTCGCTGGAGTGATGCTGCGCATACTGAGGATGATGAGAGTGTTCTGGCTCATGAAGCTGGCCAGACACTTCCTGGGCCTGCAGACTCTGGGGCTGACGCTCCGGCGCTGCTACAGGGAGATGGTCATGCTCATGGTGTTTGTTTTCGTGGCCATGGCGATATACAGTGCTCTGGCACAGTTGCTGGAGCACGGCTTGGACTTGGACTCGCCGAACCAGGACTACGCCAGCATCCCGGCCGCCGCCTGGTGGGTCATCATCTCCATGACAACGGTCGGGTACGGCGACGTGTATCCGGTGACGGTTGGGGGACGTGTTCTCGGGGGGATGTGCGTGGTGAGCGGGATTGTCCTCCTGGCTCTGCCCATCACGTTCATCTACCACAGCTTTGTTCAGTGCTACCACGAACTGAAGTTGCGCTCCGCTAGATACGCACGAAACGAGTCTGCAGAGATGCTGCAATGAACTGGGATGAGCACCAAATCAGACAGAAACACATCAAACCAGGAGGTCTCATTGTGAAATAACCAACTGTGTGAGCCACCCTGCCTCTAGCTTTGGCGGCATGCTTCGCACAGTCCCTGCTCGAGTAGAACTGATGATCCCCGACCATTGTCTTTAACCAGCAAATGTTGTGGATTACGGGGATTACTTTGAAGAACCGGCAGTAATCAGTAACCTGCAGCAGACAGCATAGAAGTTTGTCAGACACCCTTTTAAGTAAACCCTCAAGTCTCTAATGACTGGGGGTAAGATTCTCACTTTGGGTACATATCATCTTCAGTGTCGTGAAAAAGTATTTCCAACCCTAAAGGATTTCAACTATTTTTGCTTTTATCCGTCATTTAAATGTTTCAGGTCATTTAAAAAAATAAGTTAATATCAAACTGATAACCTGAATGCACAAAATAGAGTTAAAATGATTTATTATGGAAAGCTATCCAAACCAACCTGGCCTATGTGACAAAGTAATCACCCCTTAAATCTAACAGCTGGTTGGGCCACTTTAGGCGGCAACGGCTCCCATCAGGCGTTCATTGTAACTTATATTGCTTTGGAGGAATTTCGACCCACTCTACGTTGCTGATTTTTTTAATTATTCGGCCATGTTTTGGAGCATGGACATCTCAATCGGATTTCAGTTTAAACATCTACTGGTCCGCTACAAGGCGTTGATTTTAGAGGCGTGCCTTGTATCGTTGTCGTGCTGCAGAACCTAAGTGCGCTTAAGTCTGAGGTCAGGAACTGATGTTCTCCTTCGGAATTTTCTGTGTTCAAGGGCAGAATTCATGGCAGTGACGGCAGACCATCGCCCAGATGGCTGCCTCAGACTATCCCACTACCACCACCATGTTTGACTGTTAGTATGACGTACTTTATCTAAAGTTCTGTGTTAGCTTTTCACCAGGTGTAATAAGATGTACACCTTACAAAAACTAATACCTTCAATTTCTCAGTTCAGAGATATTTTTTTCAGAAGCTTTGGGGATTATCAAGAGTTCTTTTTGGCCAATGGGAGACAGTCTTGTTTTTTGTCTGTTAAAGATTTTGCCATGTAACTCTCCTGCAGAGGCCATTTTTGCCCAGTCTCTTTCTTATTAGTGAATCTGAATCGCTGACCGTAAAGGAGCCAAGAGAGGCCTTCTTTCCAAGAGATGTTTTTTCTGATGCGCTCTTGGAGTAAGTTTGGTAAGTCAGCTTCTGCTGGGAAGGCTCACCACTGTTCCATGTTTTCTCTATTTGTACATAATTGCTCTCATTGTGACTCACTTGAGCCCCAATTAGAAATGCTTCCAGAGCCCTTGCCAGACTAATCGACCCCAGTGACCTTGTTTCTTATATTTTCTCAATTTTATTTTATATCAGCAAAAGATGGGTCGGTTGCTTTTTGAAATCTTTTAACCTACTTCAACTCATTTAACCTAATTGATGGGATGATTCTACAGGCTTGTTTTAGTGTGGTCAGTGAAATTTATTTGAGCTTTTTAAGAAATGTAGTAAATCTCAGTTTATTCATATATTGACAAAGGGAGCATTACTTTTTCACACATGCCCAGGTTTGTTTGGATAGCTTATTTCCACCAAAAAATGTGTTATTCATTTGGAAGCATTTCATATGGTAATCAGGTTATCTTTGTCTTTTAATATTAAATATAGTTCTATGATTTAAGAAAAGGCCAAGTTGAGTCTCGGGTCTACAGCAGGTGACTAAGTCGAACCAGAAGTTAAACGGGATTTAGGTCCAAGTCGCAGACTCGAGTCACCTCTCTGCTAGACAGTACCACAGCTTTTGGAGAAACATGGAGACCTTATCATAAAGGGTCAAAGAGCATGGTCATTCAGACCGGGATCCGTTTCAGACATTTGCAATGACTGGATTATCTGGATTATCTAGATCAAGGGTTCCCAGACTTTACAGCCTGTGACCCCCAAAACACTGTACTAAAGACCGCCGACCTTCCTTAAATTGTGAGAATAAAGTAGAAATTTTATCAGCACTTTTATAAAACAATGCAGTCTTTCCCCTGTGTTAAAATGAGGCATGTTGAGCATCTTGCAAAGGTATACTTTGTTATCGGTTTCATAGATTTTGAAATGCAAAATCTTCTTAGCACATCAGCATCAAATTTATTATTAGTATCAGGACTTTGAAACTATTGTGCAAATAGCTGTGTGAGTTTATTTTCATTATTTCATTATAACATTACAACTTTGTTCTAGTAATATTATGACTTTATTCTCATAATTTAAAGAAAAAATTGTATTAGGGTCATTGTACATTAAAGAAAAGAAATTGTTGGCAAAGTGGGAGTAAATTTCTGCAAAGAAATTCAGAAATTGGATTAATTTCACATATTTGCAAGAAAAAACTTGGATGTTCTCTGATGTTAAAAAGTCGCAAATACTTGTTATATTAAAACTAGTATTTTCTCTGACATTGCAAAGTCAGAAATATGAAAAAAAAAGCTCAGAAATGTATTAACAATGTGATTAAAGTTTGATATATTACACTTCATGTTAAGGAAAATTAACTATTACAATGTAGGCAAGAATGTGGCTGTGTAAACCTAAAATATCTGCTCATTTTATCAAGGTATTGCTTAATTGCAAAAGTGCTCAAGCGTTTTCAGAGATGTCCTCTCCCGACCCCAACTTTGGGAACCCCTGATCTAGATCAAGCCTTGTGAAAAGAGCGGTTCTGCAAAGCATTAACAACAGGGATGGCAGTAATTGTGTGTGATTTTGTTAAAGCAGTTATTTCCTAAAATGGATACATTTTTTCCTTACTGAAAATTTTTTAGTAAAATTAAAGGATTTCAGTGCCTATCCCCAGCAGTCATTGGGCGAGGGGTTGGGGTTCACTGTGGACAGCTAGGCAGTAAATTCCAGTGCAACACAGAGAGAAAACTTGGCCAAAAAGGAAGAAAAAAGTTCTCACCAGATAACATAAGATATTTTAAAAGGGCTACATCTGTCAGAGTGGACCAAGACTGTATCTTTAAAAAATACAAACTGTTCAACCAGAGGGTCACCTGGGGTGAGCTCCCCATTCTATAGCATAATCAGACACCTATGAATACATTTGTCATGATCTATAATATCACAGCTGTCGTTTGCCTGAGGAAATGAAAAGAAATGTCACTTCTACCAATGTAGACGTATTTAGAGTTTTAACCTTGGATTAGATATATTATGTGCCATTATTTAAACAGTTTAAGTAAAAACAATCCTGCTATTAAATGACCTATCAAGTATGGATTATTTGAGATGTAGGATAAAGGCTGGTGGGAATTTTTTTTTAAGGCTGAAACAGCCCCCTGTCTGACCAGCAAGGATTTCTCCATGTTCCTCCAAACTCAGCCTGCAGAAGACTTCTGTCTTCAGCAGATAGGTTACAGACTACAAATAATAATTACATCAAAGAAACCCCTCCTCCTTACCTGGACTGTACCATTTAAGAGCACAACCTGGCGATAAACACACACAGAAATATTAATTTCTCCCTGGTTGCTATTTACACTGTATCCCATGGTTACAGATCAGGCAGAGAAGGCCGCATCGGTTGAGACGTTTGCGTGTTTGTTTGTTTGTCTGGCTGTCAGCTGCTCACTGTTTCAGAGATTTGAACCCAGATGGAGCAAGTTACACAAGAATGATGTGTGACCTAGATGCATTCTGTGAGGCCGGTGTGAAATAAGGAGAGAGGTGCGAACAAACGGGAGGGGTTACAAAGAGGACTTGGAGTGTGAGATGAGCTTTAAGCCAAGAATAATGCAATATGGGCTTGGGTCAGGAGGGACTGCAAAGTGGCAGACAATAAAACAGAGATGGCTACGACTGGGCAGATGGAGCGCGAGATGGAGGATGAAAAAATATCGCAAAAAAAGAAGAAAAAAGACAAAGCCCGAACACAAAGAATGAAAAGCTGCTTCTTTATTAGTGAGTGAATGTGAAGCATTTTGTGTTTCCCTGTCTCCAAGGCAACCTCATCCTCCAACATGCCAATCATAATGGTGGTTGATTTCTGTGCACACAAATAGACTGCATCCACGCACACCTCCTGGCTGGTGTGCAACATTTTTGTCCTGGGATTTGTGTAGAGCATCATAACACAAGAAGGGGTTAAAATTGAGTGAAAAAAAAAAGAGAAAAAAAAGGAAAGTGTGTTTGAAAAATAAAAGAGCATCCACGGTAGTCACAAATGATGTTTCTGACATCCGTAACTCGCGCATGTGTATGCCGTTCTTTGCCAAGATGATACGATTTGTTGAACAGACACATGATCCAAACAAACAAGTCAACACCTCTCCCACACAACAGTCTCTCTCTGCATCTCCTCTGCTTTTCCTCCTGTTGCTATTCTCTTTATTACACACACGCACATCGATTTCTGACTCTTTTTTGTGAAAATTAAATGTTTAAATCCATCTATGCATCTAGAGCACAGTTTTAGCAACTCTGTATTAGTTTAGACTGTGTTGGGCACATTCACTATTCTTGTTGTTCCTTGAGAGTTTTTTTTTTTAAAACTCAGCAGCTGTCTTCAAATTAAACTGAATATTTTATTAGCTGAGTTCTGATACATAAATCATGTAGCAACGTTTGCGGGCTAGAATATTTTGATTGAAATCATTAATCAGAACTTTTTCACCCCTACTCATGATTAATGTGAGCCGTGTTTGAGCTTTTCTAATAAAACCTGTTGTATGTAGAACCAGTGTGTCTAATTGCTTCTTTCTAATTGTATCATCAGATCCAAGCAAAAGCGTCCTTGCCCCTGTAACCTTTTCCATATTTTATCACGTTATAACAACAAACTTGGACCTATTTTACCTAGATCTTAATGTGACAGACCTGTGCAATGCTATGCCTAAGGGTGAAGTGAAAGGAAAATGATACATGGAAAGTGTGGCTTGCACATATATTCAACCACGAACATTCAATACATTGTAGAACCCCAGTTTGTTGTATTTACAGCTACAGCTCTTCACCCCACTATTCACCAGTCTCTATGAACTCAACTCATCTTCCCTCTGGGATATTTGACCACAGATTCTCACTTGGATTGAAGTCTGGACTTTGACTAGGCCATTTCAACACCTTTAAATGTTTCCCCTTAAACCAGTCAAGTGTTGCTTTATCGGTATGCTGTGGGTCATTGTCCTGCTGGAAGGAGAACCTCTGTCCCAGCTTCTTATCACGGGCAAACTGACACAGGTTTTACTCCAGAATATGCCCATATGTAGCATCATTCAACTTACCCTCAACTCGGACCAGTTTCCTCAATCCCTGCTGCTGAAAAAAATTCCCACAGCTTGGTGCTGCCGCCACCATGTGTCACTGTGGGGATGCAGTTCTTTGCGTGATAGGATGCATTGGGTTTGTGCCAGAAATAGTGTTTTCCTTGTTGGCCAAATAGTTCAATTTGGGCATCATCTGACCAGAGCACCTTCCTCCATGTATTTGGGGAGTTGACTGTGTGCCTTTTGACAAACACAAAAAAATGCCTTCTTATTTTTAACACTAAGTAATTACTTTTTTTTCTGGCCACTCTCCCATATATGGAGTTTATGGCTTATTGTGGTCATAGGGACAGGTCCCCCAGTCTCTGCTGTGGAGCTCTTCAACTCCTTCAGGGTTAGTTTTGGTCTCTAAGTGCTGCCTCTCTGATTAATGGACTGCTTGCCCAGCCTGGGAGTTTCGGTGGGAGGCCCTCTCTTGGCAGTAATGTTGTGGTATTATGTGCTTTCCATTTAAAGATTGTCGATTTTAAGGTGCTCCAAGGGAACATTAAAGATGTATATATTTGTTTGAAATACCTTGTCCTGACTTGCACTTCTCATCAACTTTGTCCCTGACTTGTTTGGAGAGCTCCTTGATCTTCATGGTGTGATGCCTCTTGCTTAGTGGTGCTGCCTGCTGATTTCCATTTCCCCCCTCTTTCTTTAAATCCCCCAAAGCATGACACTGCTACCATTATGTGTCGCTATTAGGATGTTGTGTTCAGGTTGATGTATATTCTTTTCTTTTCTTTTTTTTTTTTACCTCTGACCAAGTTCACTTTTGGTCTTTTTCAACTAGAGCATCTTCTTCCCCATGTTTGTCGAGTCCCATACATGGCTTGTGGCAAACTTTTTATGACTTTCTTTTAACAATGGTTTTCCTCTTGACGCTCTTTCACAAAGGCCAAAATTGGTGGGGTTCACAATTTATAGCTGTTCAGTCGACAGATTCTCCCACCTGAGCTTTGGATCTCTGAAGCACCTCCAGTTACCATCAAGTCTCGTCTACTTCTCTGTCATTTTAGCAGGGTGGTCATATCTTAGGGCTGGTTTGTAGTTGTGCCACCTCTTTCCATTTTCATTTGATGGATAGAACTGCTTGGTGAGATGGTCAGGTCTTGGAATATTGCTTTATAATCTAACTCTGCTTTTAACTTCTCTACAACTAAATCCCTGACATGTCTTCTGTGATCCTTGGTTTTAACGATGCTGTTTAGTCACTAACGTTCCTTAACAAACCTCTGAGACTGACACAGAACAGCTGCATTTATACTGAGATCAAACGAACATGTAAATGTATCCTTCTTACTATTTATTAGGTGATTTCTGAAGGCCAAATGTAGAACTGGATTTTATTTTGGAGTATATGCAATTTTCTTTTACATTTTTATTGTGTATATTTATTTCAAAACCATTTTACCTCAACTTCACAATTTTGCATAACCTTGTGACGGTCTATCAAATATGTCAAAAAACCAAAATTGAGGCTTGTGGTTGTAATGTGAAAAGATTCACTAGATATTAATACTTTCACAAGGCACTTTATTTCCAGACTCCATGATCTGACTGCTCCAACCACACTCATCTTCATTAAATGAAGTGTCAAATCTAATTACTGTCAGTTTGTGGCGCCACAAGACGTGACCACCGGGGGAGATGAATTTCCTTGGGTTGCTAGTGCTCCCTAATTTCAAAGTGATGATGTAACTGTAATCTAAAAATAACCCCTGTTACTGTTTCATGTAGGCACTGAATCTTAACGTTCAGAACGACGAACACCTGAGGCCGCCAGTGCTCTCCTCCGAATCACAGATGGGGTTAGCGGGTGCACCACTGCCTCTCTCACAAAGGACTGTGAAAATTTAGAAAATGGCTGGAGCAGAGGTATTGCCCCGAGAGTTCAACTTTTCAAAAACCCATTTCGTGTTTGCGTGTCTGCTTTTTTTGGAAAATTTGATTTCCCTTGACTTCTCACTTAGTACACAAGGAAGGAAATTTCAAAGTTCAAGGCAAGTCTCCTCTTGGTGGTTAGTTTCAGTTGGTTTCAAAGGAAGCTTGGTAAATGCGCGTGAGGAACTAAAACTATCCTATATTACAGTGGAATAATCTCACAGGGAAAAATGTGCTGAGGTTCTCTCACGGTGAACTCTGTAATTTCTTTTCATTTATCTCCCTCGCCGTCCTCTGTACTGTGTGTAGCTGAAAGATAAACGCAGATCCCCATCGTGCATTTTCTGTAACAGCTCCAGCTGTCTTCAATGTTGACTTTTGCCCTAACCGTAGAAATGGTTGGAAATTAATGAAACGATTTTCTGACAATTGAAGAGCAACAGAAAACCGCCATACCTGAGAAGCATGTTCTCTTGTCATTCCCATTTGGAAGAATGGCTAAAAAAGTGCTTTTATTCAAAGTTCTATTTGTACCTAAGTAAAACAGGAAGCCGTTAATTCCTTTAGTAAAAAATCTTACAGAATTATTGAATTTAAAAACCAGACCTCTGAGTCACGCCATATTAGGGAAAGGGGAAGTAATGAAATACTCAGTGAAGACTTCGTAGACTCTTATAAACAAAAAGGAGTAAAGTCTAGATTTTTAAAAAAAGCTTAATTTCCATTATTTTATGAGACTTTATAGTGATGAAAATATGTGGAAAGCATTAATCAGAGAAGTAGAAAAGGGGCCTTTGGGGGTCCTCAGAGATCCACAACACAGGTGGGAGAACATACTGAAAGAAAAACTAATATCTGTCATGTACTCTATCAATTTGACTTCCACGCAAGAGAAAGCCATCGTTATAAAAAAATGGGGGGGGGGGGGGCACAAAATGTGTTGTTTGCAGTTTAACAGAAGCCATGTAAGGACTTAAAGTTTCTGAGGAAGGTGCTCCAAAAAGATCAGACAAAAGTTAAATATTTTGGCAAAACTAGGGGGGTGACAGCATCATGTGGTGGAGATGCTTTTCTTCAGCAGGGACAGAGAAGCTAGTCTGCTAACAGAGCCAAATATAAGCCAATATAGGAGAAAAGGCTGCTAAAACATTGAAACTGTGATTGAGAATCACCTTCCAGCAGGACAATGATCAAAACATGCAGCCAGAGCAACAATGAAAATGTTTAGATCAAGGGATATTCCTATTTTGGATCTTAACAAAACATGTTTCCAGATACTCTGTTTTCATTCTTACTGATCCTGAGCTATTTTGAAAAATAAATAAACAGAAAAAAATATGTTTTGGCATAAAGTACAATGTAGTGTGCAAAGCTGGTGGAGGCATACAGCGAGAAATCACAACTGCAATTACTTTGAATGGTGATAGAATGGCCTGCACAATACAAAAACAAGCAATATGAAATAATATTGGTGAACGTTGCAATTATGATATCACTTGAGCTAAATAAACCTAGCATTATGGAAATTGATTTCTGCTTTGGGCTTATTGCAAACATAGACATCATATAAGAGCAGTCTATCCAGCAACTGAGGAGAAAAAAAATCTAATTTAAAATCTCCATCTCAGCAAAAAGCTTTAATTGAAAAAGTTACTTCTGGTCAAACTCTACTTTAATTGCATAGAAACAACTTAGTTGTAGTTTCTTAATGACTTTACCACTTTGCCACCTCTTTACCCTCTAAAAGTTTTCATTAAACAATAAGCATCACCAACTAGTTTACAGATTTAAAGAGACTGAATGCATGGTACTTGGATAATTCACAAACATGTATAGCAGTCCATGTATTTCTTTGTGATATGCACACTGTGTGCTGTTAAATTGAGATAACAATAAATTTGAGATACAGTATATTCTGCAGACCTATTCAATTTTATTTATATAGCACCAATTCACAACACGTCATGTCAAGGCTCTTTGCAAAGTTAAATTCATTCAAATCATCCAGACAGATTGGTTAAAAGGTTCCCTAAGGAAACCCAGCAGATTGTATCAAGTCTTGACAAGCAGCATTCACTCCTCCTGAAAGAGCGTAGAGCCACAGTGGAGAGTTGTCTGCATTGTTCATACTGAGCATGCATGAAGCGACAGTGGAGAGGAAAACTCCCCTTTAACAGGAAGGAAAACCTCCTGCAGAACCAGAACCAGGCTCAGTGTGAACGGTCATCTGCCACGAGCAACGGGGGTTAGAAAAGACAGAGAAAAGACACAAAAATGCACAGAAGCACACATTGATCCAGGAATCCTTTTTATGTTGTAGAATAATGGCAGATGATCTTTCTCCCATGGATGATGTCACAGCTAACAGAACCCCAAACCAAGTGTATCTACTTTGAGGAAAAAAATGACAGAGAACAAAAGGTTAAAAATTGAAATAACAACAAATAATGCTAATTGGAGAACAGTAGGAGAACTCAGCAGAGTGAGAAAAATAGACCCTGATGTCCTCCAACAGCCTAAGCCTATAGCAGCATATCTACAGAGATAGCTCAGGGTAACCTAAGCAACTCTAACTATAAACTTTATCAAAAAGGAAAGTTTTAAGCCTAGTCTTGAAAGTACACAAGGTATCTGCCTCACAGACCAAAACTGGGAGTTGGTTCCACATGAGAGGAGCCTGATAACTAAAAGATCTGCCTCCCATTCTACTTTTAGAATCAGAATCAGAATCAAGTTTATTGCCAAGTAGGTTTGCACTTACAAGGAATTTGACTTGGTGTTGATGGTGTTGACTCTAGGAACCACCAGCAGACCTGCAGTCTGAGAGCGAAGTGTTCTGTTAGGAACATACGGGGTAATAAGAGCTCTGATATATGATGGAGCTTGAGTATTAAGGGCTTTATACGTGAGAAGGAGAATTTTAAATTCTATTCTTGATTTAACAGGAAGCCAATGAAGGGAAGCTAAAATTGGAGAAACATGATCTCTCTTGTTGGGTTTCATCAGAGCTCTTGCTGCAGAATAGTCAGAAACTATAGCCTTATGGAGGCTGAAGGTGTGCCTGCCATACTTTTCAGATTTTCTTGTTGCAGTAAGTACAAAAATGATAAATACGCGGCACTTTATAACTTTACAATTATGCACTACTTTGTGTTGGTCTATAATACAAGTACAACACATTAAAGTTTGTAGTTTTAATGTAAGAAATTGTGAAAGGAAAATCAAAAGGAGAAGGAATTCGTTTTTGGGTTGAATATATCTTTAGTCTGTTTATGTCACTGTAACTGTAAGCACTGATGATTGTTTTCTTTCAAAGCATTTATTGCTTTCATACTGTATCCCCCTCAGAACAATTCAGTGTGAGATTATTGTACTGCAATATTAGGTATACATATTTTAAGGCATTTCACACATTTTTATCAGGGTGCCAATAATAATATATTATTGTAGTGAAGTAACTGAAGTCAAATGCCTTGATAGTTATGCACACAACGGGACCTAATAAAGCTGATTTTGATTCAGTATGTTGGATTTACGTACATGGAAGTGATGGAAGTGACATATTTCCTTCACTAAAATCTACGTATAAAATATTTCAACTTAATAAACACATTTATTATTATTATTATTATTATTATTATTATTATTATTATTATTATTATTATTATTATTATTATTATCATTATTATTATACTACGATAACGTTTAACAACAAAGGAAAACTTTTGTCTTAAATGCAATAATTTTATTATTTTTTTCTTCTATTTTAAGATTGAATCAATGTTTGGCCCGTCTCACTTTCCGTAGTTAAAAGTAGGGTTTGGTATCCGTGATGCCATTTCATATTATTGTTATAATCTATTGTATAAATTTACGTTTTACTATTTTGATTTTTTATTTTAATTTTAAAATGTACTTAAAACAGAAAAACGACGCGACTACAATCCGTGTGCCGTGTTTTCCCTCTCTTTCTGTTCATTTTTAATCAGGCGGCGTTGAGGGCAGCTCAAAGCGGCTTCTTCCTGTGACTGTAGCCGGAGACGTGAAGGTCCTTCACCGGTCGGTTTGTTGTGGAAGCGGCACCTTCCTCTGTCCTTCAGCAGGAAAATGTACTACAAGTTCAGCGGTTTCACCCAGAAATTGACGGGCACGGCTCCCACGGTGGCCTACAGCCCCCAGGTGAGCGCTTGAAGCGGTGTGTCGGTGGCAAACCGAGTCTTTCACGGCTCTACTGACCTTGGCGTGGGTTCGTTAGATAACGGAACCAGCTACTGCTAACAGCCGTTTAAACTGACCAACAGGGCTAAAAAAAATACAAAAGACTTTATTTTTTTAAATTGTAATTAAAAATATGTATCTTAGTCACTCATGTAGATGATGTTGCATTTGCTCTGTTTAAAGCTATTGTAAAATGAGAATCGCTTAATATGTGTTCAAGTTAAACGTTGCTTCTCTTACTACTTTAATATAAACTAACATTTGTTATAGCCTACTTCATGCCCTCTGAATAGTTTATTGCCTTGTTTCTTTCCACATTGCAGTGCCCCTTTTCACCTCTAAGTCATTCTCAGTCAGCTTTGTCCTTAAAGGCCATTTCAAATGTCTGAGACTGACTGGGCTTCAATGGAAATAAATGCCATTAAAATAAATTACAATAATAAATTGCATCTCAGATATTAATAATCGTAGTATTTAGTTAAGATCAGTGGTGTGTGTAATTTTAATTAGTTGTGTGTGTGTGTGTGTGTGTGTGTGTGTGTGTGTGTGAGAGAGAGAGAGAGAGTGTGTTAAGAGTCTTAAGCTGTCACTTTCACGAGTTCTAACCTTGCCTACAACGGCCGTTCAATTATGGGAAAACAGTCACAATCACAACAAAATGTTTTAAAAAGTTGTGTTAAAACCTGGTGAAATATTCTGTTGAATTGTTCCTGCGAGTTTAAAGTTCTCAGTAAGACGTTGGAGTGTCCAAAGTTTCCTCTGGCTGTATGGAAAATAGAATAAGAAATGGCTGCCCCACCTCCACCTGTTGCTGCGCATGTTCTATCAGCTGGCCGAAAGATGGTGGCTACTGTTTTCTGCTTGTTTCTTAGAAGGCTAGTTTTCTGCACTTAAAGGTCAAGTGGACGATTTTTTTCCAGAAAGAAATACAATCTGGTTGTGTTTCTTTCTTCTGAGACCTTCCTCTTCCTCTCAACTTGTAAGACAGACTTTCAGCCATTTTCATGTGGGACAACCAATAGATAGGATGATACCTCTGGAACTGGAGGCCAAAAAAGATCGTCCATTATACATTTAACCAATAGTCACGTGTAGAGGACCCACTCTGAATGGCAGTTTCATTACACTTCTAACACAGGTAGATAATTATGGAGTAATTGACATTGGTTATCCTCGCTGTGGTTAAATTAGGATCTTTATTCAAGCTTTTGGGGTTTTGTGTGTGTGTGTGTGTGTGTGTGTTTTTTTCCTTTTCTAGGTTTTAGTAATAATTTAAACTTTTCTAAACTGAAAAATAAGAGTATATTTAACTTGGGATAAAACACTGGCTGTTACTTCTTTATTCCTTTCTTTCCCCTGGCAAGTAATTAAGTTTCTAAACTTTGTTTCCACTAAACAGGTGAAAATGTTACGTACCCTGCATTGTCTCATACAACAGTGCGCACAGTGTAAGAGCAACTGGGCAGAAACCTAGTTAAAGACAGCGCAGGCGTCATTCGTCCACTACAGCGCTCAGTCTCCACCTGTAATGAAACGGCAGCAGATGGCCACGATAATGTGATAAACATTGATCTAATATTTTTACGGCTTGTGGGTAAGCCCGTCTTATTACAGCCACAATTCATGTGACACGGAGTGTTTGTGTGTGTGTGTGTGTGTGTGTGTGTGTGTTGTTTATAATGCTGCTGACCCAGTCATAACACTCGCAGATCCAATTTGTTGCGCAGGTTTAACCGTCTGCTGTTAAACTTTGTCGCCTCATACAGACCCGTTTTTCTGAAATTCTGTGGTACAGCTAATATAAGGAGAGCCGCAAAACAGAGTACATCCTCTAAAATCACATTACGATCGAAAACACACCTTTAGAAGAGTTTGAACAAAAACATTACTTTTTTTTTTTAATAACTTTCATAAAAGATGAAGGTACAGCAGGGCAGCTGTGCCAGGCAGCAATGTCCTATTGTAGGTTATAACAATAAGTACATTTGGTTTTTCAGTAACGACATTTGTGCGGCAGTGCTGTCAGCACTTCTGCCGCCTGGCTCAACCTCCAAATAGGAGTTATATTTTATTACATCCACAATAATATCCTGGAAGATGTATTTTTGGTGAGACAAAAAGGCGTACGCGTTTATTTTTGCATTCATGATATTTTGTGGATATTATATTTGCAATGTTGGAAAGATTTCTAACCTTTTCTGAACTGGTCATTAATGTTTAACTTATGCTGCGTCCAGACCAAACGCCTTTTCAGCGCCAAAAAGGCGTCCGACGCCTCAACTTGGACGCTTGTGCACATAGAAGTCCGACTGGCAAAGAAGCTCCAAGAAGTGGGGAGGAGCTACCCTGTTCTTTTTCTCTGCCGGACTCTTTGTAAAATTGTGAATGAAATTAATAGAGTGGCTTGGCTTTATTTACTGAATAATATAATATAATCTGCGCCGTGTCTGAATTCACCAGATAATTCAGTGGCGTTTTGAGTTTGGTGAGTTTCACCACCTACAGCAGGAGCTGCGCGCTGACGCCGGTCACGTTCAGCGCTATTTATGCTCACCTGAGCCCAGTTTGACAACCTGCTGAACGGCATCGGTGCCCGCGTGTCCAGCCAGCACAATACTCTTCAGCTGAAGAGTATCTGTCCATCTGTCTCAGGTTAGCGAGCATCTCAACGCTAACATTTATCAATCATCTGAAGTGAAAATATTTTTACTGGTGGAAAATCCCCCACTACGTCACAAAGCAGAGTTGGAGTCTCCTTTATTGGTTGACGCCCTGCGTCCAGCTGCAAAAGTCCAGATTTTCCAACTCTAGCGTTTGCCACCCTAGAGGCGTTTAATGCGCGACAAACCAAAATTGCAGCACGAAATGTGCTCAAAGCTTCAAAACGCGCAGCACAAGATGCTCGTGACGCGCCGCAGAATTAAAATTAAACTGGCAATAACATTTGCTCCTTTTTATTTTTACAGCCTGCTTCCACATTAATTGCCACCCCTGGTAATGATGCTTAAAATCCCCTAAATACATTAAGTTTTTGCTGCAGTAGCAGAATCTCACACTGAAATTTGTTCAAAATAATCCTGGTTTTATTTGCTGGTGTTACACTTATTTGTGATTCCCAACAAATCCTGTAAGATAAATGTTACTGAAGTATCTTTATATTTACTTTAATAAATAATTTTTTTGTAAATTGGATTGTCCAGTAACGTTTAATTAGAAATACGCGACTTCCAACACAAGCTCTAGCTTCTTCCATGGGTGTCTTAGTCTCCAGACGTAAATCCGGTAGAAAACCTCAGAGGTGAGCTGAAGAGAAGCGATCATAAGAGATTACCGTGCATGAAATAAAGATCTTGATCATAGATCGGTCCTCTCTGCTTCAAACCTGTGAAATGTGTTAGAAGTGCTGTGCAAAGGGAATTGGTATTAAGTATTAATGCCCGCAATTGTTCACATGATTTAATCTATAGAATGTCTTTTGAGCTGGGATTTTTTTTCCCCTCACAAAAATGCACTTAAACCTGAGCTAATTTTCCAAGGCATTTTTCAAAATTCTAAATTTAATGGAAAAATTACTGAAATCTCTGTTCCTCTTTGGATTCATACAACATTTATTACATCTAAAAATGTACTAAATAAATACTCTGACCACAGACAGCAGTGTTAATACAGCGAATGCTGAGATGGACATCAGAGATTGGAGATAAATCAGTCCGGTGTGTGGTTTTAAAACAAACCTCCTAAGTTACCAAATGTCCGAAACCTACAACAAATGGGCCGAAAATGGTGAATGGGAAGTTTTGCCTTTTGTATTTTCTTTTCTGTAAGTTATTCAGACAACTAAAGGCTCATCTATATTCCCAATAACATTTACTGCAAAAATGAACATTAAAATATGACAAATTTAATAATGTCTAAATAAATAAAAAATTCTAACAGACCCCATTTTTGACTGGGTTTGCTTCCATAGAACTTTAATCTTGGACAAAAACACATAATACAATCAAATTATTATAAATTGCTTTAAATTGTATCACATCTTGATTGCGGTTGACATTTCAATAACAGAAAAAGAGGGAAATATATATATCTAAGTTTAATCTAGCAAGTTAAGTTTGTGCTGTAAACCATTCCTAAATGGCAAGTTTAAATAACCCGTTCGCTGTGCCCTCCTCTCCATTTTTATGTGTCTGTTTGGAGTTTGCGTCGCCTACATATCCGCCTCCACACGCTTTAGCAAAGTAGTGACAGTCCCTGTAACTTTTACATAAATAAAGTGATACCGGCACCCAGGAGAGCTCTGCTTTATTTGTCAGCATTAAACGGCACACGGCATAAAAACAGGACTGCATTATCCAACCTGCCGAGTCGGGCTGCGCTTTGATTTGTAAACCTGCTGCGATGAACTTTGGGTTTTATACAATTATCTATACTCCTTTACAAGAAATGGCCTCAATCTAGTTGCAGTTTTTAATGTCTTCCTCCTGCTTATAGAGCGCTCCAACCTGATTGGCAACCCTGGTAAAAACCTGATAGAAGCCTAATTATACATTCAGTTTATTGCTGTCACACAGATTTTTTTTTTTTTTTTTTTTTACTTTTATTTTAAAGATTCCGGCCCTCAATTAAAGTTAATTTTGTTTTTTTTGTTTTTTAAATGATTACAAATTGTGTAATTTTTCTTTTTGTGTCACCAAATCACATGTGAGGCATTTATTGGCCCTCAGAATTCCTATAAAACAAAGCAAAACCATGAAAATGGTCGACCCTGGGATCCTTTCTACACGAGCTACCTGGATCAGTGGGTAGTCGTCTTGTAATATGAAGGTTGTGGGTTCGATTCCAGCATCACCTGTAGAATGTTAGGGCGTATTGGTGTATGAATGTGCTTATTAGTGAATGCGGTTGGATGAATGTGGCTCCAGTGTAAAGTGCTTTGAGTGGTCAGTGAGACTAGATGTGCTAAATAAATTCAATCCATTTACAAATTTGCTTTTTGTGGAAAACATACTTTACAAAAATCTATGTTGAAACGGCGTCCACATTTACTGACTGCCCTGATAATATGGTCTTAAAAGCCATAAGATAAGCTTTATGGTCCTGCAGGAGCGTAATTCTCACAGATGCGTCTAGAAACATGAACATTTGAGTGCATTTATTTAGTGACAGGGGGGGAAAAAATACCACATTCATTAATCTAACAATACAATACAGTCACAATGGTGATAAAATGAATGGCACCCCTAATAATTCCAATAAAGTAAATGCACCTGAAACAACTTCAGAATAAGATTCCCTGGGATAAATATGAAATGAGACAGAGGCCAATTTCCCGTAGCAAGTCCTCAAAAGGAACGGGAAAAAATAAGTAATTTTGAAAATACCCAACGCCAATTAGAATCCAGATTTTCAGCTGAGTAAAAATGCATGTTAATCATCCATGCCTTTATTTTTTTTTCACCCCCAAATATATTGCATCAGCATAATCTCCCACCTATGAATTCAGGAAAAAAAATCTAAATTATTATTATTTTTATTTTTACTTCAGCCGAAATCATGATTGGCATCTCTAACCATTTCCGAAACACAGATGTGATTTATTCTTTAATTTTTTTACACTTTACCATCTTAAGTTGATTAGAGTGTCTTGAAGCTTTCCTGCGACTTCCTGTTTTCCTGCTGTGTAAATATAATTTCTCTTGGCCACTCTGGTATATGGGAAAGACAAGAGAGCTCGCTATTTATACAAGACAGCTGTATTTGGATCTAGTATAAAGTGAAGCACCTACATTTTCCCACACCTGAAGTAGAGATGCACCGATCCGACACCCAGATTGGATATCGGCTCCGATATTAACTAATTAGTTTGATCGGATGTCGGATGATTGATGCCGATCCAACACTCCGATCCAGTAATTAGTTTTTTTTTAATAAATATCATACACAGCAATACAGTTATGCTGATCTACTCACTTCTGTGTTTGCCACGGTGATTACGCGGAGTACGCACAGCAGCTAGCGATGAGTAAACACAGAGCAACATGGAGCAAGTCTGCTATTTGGAGACATTTCAAACTTGTCGGATTGGATCAGAAAAAACTGGATCGGTGCATCTCTGACCTGAAGTACAGGTAACGGTTAAAAGGTTGAGTTTATTTGTGCCGCAGACAGAGAGGAGGATGACAAAAAAAAATCTCCAAAACACACTAATGGAGAACTGAAGTACAGATTGCCAGAATCTCTGACCTCCCAGATTAACCACCAGACACCATTTACATGCCAACCAGTTGTTGGGAGGAACGGAAGAAAGAAAAAATGTTTTGTGCGCTCAGAGTACGGTAGAGGATCCGTCATGACGTGGGCCTGTTTTTCCCGCAGAGGCCCCAAGACCTTTGCTACTAACCAATTAGGCTGTTATGTAAGATTTATATGAAAATTGGAAAATTTCTGTCTTATTATGCTGCTGCAACAAAGGTTTTATTCATTTCCACCAGGGTTGCCAATAACTGCTGAGGCTTCTCTAGATTTTACACTTGAACATCTTAACTCCAGTCAAGCCATGACTCTGAATCAATGAAGCCCTCGCATAATCAGGAGTTTTACTCGGCCTACAAAATGACTATTAACTCCTTTTGAGCTTAATTTACAGAAGATCGATATGAAGAGACTTCTCGTTCAAGCCCTTACGATAAAAAGAAAATCTGTCTTTCAGCTCAGATCCTGATTACCCATCCCTTCAACATCTGCTCACAACTCTGAAACTTCACGTTCTAAAGTTTTTTTAGTTTTTATTTGATAGGGTGTAAGGAAAAGTCTTTGCTCTCAAATGAACGGCTCATCCCTGACCTTTTAAACATTGAATCTATGAAACACTGAGATAAACTGAGCTGCAGAAAACTAAATTAGAAATCCTATTTCATCATAATAAATCCTTGACTTTGTTGCCTGAAGATGTTTGGCTGATTGCCTCACATCCTCTCTTTTCCCTTTTTGTAAAATGTTCTTTATTCTTCTCCTGTTTTTAGTTTTATTTCATTTCATTCAGTGCCTTTTGTGTTTATTGAGGTCTTTGTCAAGGTCTCATACCCACAGGCTTGGTTCGGGTGGGTGGAGAAGAAGAGCGGCTTATATAAGTGCAGGATGTTAAAAATGAGATTGGAAAAGGAGAAAAAAAAACCTTGGCTATATTTTCCCATCAATGTAACCGAGGACTTCTGGGAAATGGAAACAATTTAAACATGAAGTCATTAATAATGTTGCAGTTATACAAAAAATGTATATAAAGGTCTTCTTCTCTTTTGGGGGTCGGTGGGGTTTAGGGGCTGAAGCAAGGCTTGCCTGCAGAGTCTCCGACCATGATCTTCTCCACACCCACCAAGATGGTGTCAGAAGCAGGGTCCACAGTGGAGTACCTGGGAGCAAACAAAGTCCCTGACCTCCAGAAGTTTTACCAGGTAATAAAAAGTGTTTTCTCATTTAAAGCAATGCCAATTAGCCAATGCTTCATTAGACTAAAGGCAGTACCTGTCTATGTAGAAGAAAAAAACACCCTACGTCAGTAATTACATGAATAAATGATGAAAGGTTTGTGTTGCGATTGTGTGGCACTTAACTTGCCTAACAATGACGGATGAAGAAAGAATAGAACTGCGATGCTATTAATTATTATTGTGATGCTTTTATGATCGACCCACAATTTCTGACTGTTCCTTAATCACAATCTCCCCACCACCCTGTTTGCTTTAATGTCACAATCACTAAACATTACATACATAACAATGTTATGTTCTGTAATGGAAAATCTCTCTAACCCGCTAATTCCACATCCTCCGTGACCGCTCCGTTCCGTGCACGTCCGTCCGACAGAGCAACTTCGTTGGTGTTTCTGATTAATGAGAACGGTTCCCCATCCTCCCTGACTTCTCCGAGCGTCACCATCAGCGGATTGCATCAAACAGGGAAAAAGAACGCTAACAACATCCGGTTTGTCAAAGTAAAATAGGGTAATGAGAGATCGGTAACTACAAATGTCACTGAACTCACCCATACTTGATGGAAGTAAAAATACGACAAGTCGATGTATTATCAGCAACAGAGAACGTTTCGGATGCTGTTAAAACGATGAATGAAAAGTTTCCGCTCGCAGCTCCTTCATATCCCCATTTTCATGGCGTGAGGTCGTTCCTCTCGTTCGTGCTCTCCTCAGGCTCCAAGGAACCCAGAGCGGAGCTAGACGGAGTAACCTCGGATGTAGTAGGCCGTTTCACGGTCTGAAGCGGAGGATGTGGAATCTGGGGGTAATATTGTGCAGCCGACTGTCAGTGTCGTCGTAAAGTAGGGCTGGGCGATATGGACCCAAAATAATATGTCCATATTTTTAGGCCGAATGCCAATATACGATATTTATCTTGATCTGTTTTTATTACAGTTTTGCTAGTTTAAAAAAAAAAAATCCTACAAATTTCGTGCAGCCGAGGAACGGTAAACCAACGGCAGGTATCGAGAGTTGAGCTTGCTCAGAGACTCGATACCTAAGCAACGTTTAGATTTATTAAAGTTTGGATTTTTTACAGCATTTTTTTTTTTTTAATTTGGAAAATCGATGAGATGCAGTTCAGAGCTGGTTCATCGCCAAGGTCAAACAGAAACGGCACCTTTTGTTCTAAAAATACAGCTTTTCAAAGCAACGAGGCGATTTACGGTAATGACTAATATTTGTTTCACTCTCTGGTCTGATTGGCTTTGAGCCACCTCCGCCACCCAGCCCACCAGCGCTCACCACTCCAGAGGCTGCGGCAGAAAAAAGAAACATTCCAGCAGTCAAATGGAAATAACAGCCTCAGCTGCGGGAGTTTAATAGATTGCTCAGTTGTGTTGGGGGGGAAAAAGAAGCTAAAACTATTACTAATAGTTCTGTGTCGGGAAAAAGTTTCAGTTTTCGAGAACTGTTGTAATCCAAACTCTGCAACAACCTTCCGTGATGTTTCTACTAAATTCCCCTCTTTTCCTCCTCCACCTTCCTGCTCTCCCTCCTCAGAAATCAGACGGCGTCCCAGTCCATCTAAAGCGAGGATATCCCGACCGACTACTGTACCGCACCACCATGGCGCTCACAGTGGGGGGCGTCGTCTACTGCCTGGTGGCTCTCTACATCGCAGCTCAGCCCAACAGGAAGTGACAGCCACCAGCCCGGGATGTTCCTGTGTAACACCACTGACTTGTTGCTGCTGCAGCCATCCAAACATTCACAGCGTCGGTCTCACCTCACCAGACCACCTCTTTGGGACCCCGTTTAAATGAGAAATTTCCCCTCTGCACGCCGGTTGTCGACGGACAGGAGGAGCTTTATCACCCTCAGGTGTAACTGCCATCAAACATAATAAAATCCAATGAATATGGCTTCTATATATAAAAAAAAAATACATTCGCAGACCTTTTTGTTTTTCTCAATAAAATTCAGTTTTAAAGTCGGTATGAATTACCTGCCCTGTTACTGCTGCTCACGTATAAAAAGGTGGAGTGGGTGTGTTTTAGGCCAGAAATCCTAACATTATCAGGACTTAAAGCCAATAATAACCTGTATAATGTCCATGTTGGTTGAGAAATATGTCTAAGTTAATACATTGTAGAAAGAAAATGGTTCAGTTTGGCTTTATTTCATTTTTATCACATGTTTATCTCCCTGTGCCGGGATGAAAGCGTCTACAGGGTGTGTGGCTCCGTCGTCACCAGTTTATCTATAGAACGTCTTTTGAGCTGGAAACGGCCTCATGCTGTCGATCGTGTCTGGGGGGGGGGGGGCTGGTGTGACATCGGATGCTCATCGCTATCACATCAGATTGTCAGTTGCTGCTTTTAATCTCCTGCGGGTTTATTTCAGTAAATTAGAACATCATCAATCCAGGTTGGGATTTGAACCCAGGACCTTCTTGCTGCAAGGCAACAGTGCTGTCGTCAAAAGTAAATAAGGGAAGCTCACATAGGTTAATAAATTGATCTGTATTAAGCCTATTTCTGTTCATCTCAATGTTCTTGGCTTATTGTTAATGAAAACTCTCATTTCTGTTTCTCAGAACGTTAGAATATCGCATAAGATCGATTAAAAAAACTATATTTAAATCAGAAGCATTGCGTTTTGGCCTACAGAATGATGGAGAAGACCGTCCCTGAGACCCTCCAAAAAGAGGGTATGCCAAAAAAAAGGTCACTGCTGAAGAATCTGGCTGCTCAGAGGGCTATATCTAAGCATACTAATGGAAAGATAAGTGGAAGGGGGAAAAAACAGCTTTGGAGAGATTTTGAAGCAAAGCCCATTCCAGAGTATGTTAGGCCACTTGTGAACCAGAGATAATATAAGAAGCGTCTTACGTGTGCTTCGGATTAAAAAAAGACTGCAGTTTCTCAGTGGTAGGAAGCCACGTTTCAAGGTTAAATACAATTTTACATTTAATTAGCAAAAAAGTGGAGAAGCACGGAATCCAAGTTGCTTCAGGTCCAGCACGATGTTTCCACAGTCGGTTGATTTTGAGGAACCGTGTCGCCTGCTGGTGTTGGTTCACTGAGGTTTATCAAATCCAAACACAGAGCAGTCGTCTACCAGTAAATTTAAGAGCACTTCATGCTTCCTTCTGCTGACATACTTTGTGGAGATGCTGATTTCATCTTCCACCAGGACTTGCCACCTGCCCAGACCCTCCATGGTGTAGTGGATTGAGTCCATGTCTTTAATTTAGGGGACCTGAGTTTAAAACCCCTCATTGCATAATGAAGGGTATCTGGTGTAAAGTCTGTGTGCAAGTTTTTATGACTATATGGGAGCAGCTGGAAGGACTCGTACTTGGCACCTGGCCACACTATTAAAGGTACCAACACTTGTTTTAATGACCCTGGTGTTACCAGCAAACTCACCTGACCTGAACCCCGCAGATTTAAATATTGTAGATTTTATGTAATAACTTTTCTGAGAAGCTACATTTCGGGTTTTCATTGCTGTAAAGACCGACACATACTCAACAACGGAGAGATGTTTTCTCTCCATCGCTGTGGGAACTAAATGACCGCCTTCTGTTTTTTACAGATCTGGTTGTTCTTGAGGCTTATGCAGGGCAGAACATTTTTCTTGTGTCATTCCCAAGAAATATGAAGTGGGTGAGACTTATGAAGAGTTCCTGGGTGCTTTCGACTCGTGTTATTGTGAAGTGCATAATTTCCTGGCCAGGAAGAATTGGGGTCTTGTTCCTGCATCCTTGAGTAAAATGAATAATTGCTCTTTTCTGGCAGCGCATCTGCAGGCCTTAAGCCATAATCAGTAAAATTATTGCTAATAAATACTGTGATTCAATTCAATTTTATTTACATAGCGCCAATTCATGAAACATGTCATCTCAAGGCACTTTACAAAGTCAAATTAAATCATATTATACAGATTGGGTCAGATTATACAGATTGGTCAAAGATTTCCTATATAAGGGAACCAGTTGATTGCTTCAAAGTCCCGACAAGCAGCATTCACTCCTGGAGAAGCGTAGAGCCACAGGGAGAGTCGTCTGCATTGTACATGGCTTTGCAGCAATCCCTCATACTGAGCAAGCATGAAGCGACAGTGGAAAGAAAAACAAAAACGTAACACTCTTTGAGTAACGAGTCTATATATCAGTTTAACGTTTTGAACTGAATTACTTTTGGTGATTCTCTAATTCACTGACATGTGTCTGTATGCCCGGATAAAGTCAATAAATAGAAAGTGAACTACACTAACTAACCAAAATCAGCTGTCTAAGGCTGTAGGTCAGCAGCTATGACAAGGCCACAACAAGAAAAAGAAAAAAAACATCTGTGTGCATTAAATATATCAACATTTAAAATAATAGACCATTTATGCGCTTGAAGGTTGGCGGATTTAGACTGAGAAAACAGAAGACCTTTATGATACAAGCATAGGCTACCTGTGAGGCTGAAATATAATTTTATTTAGGCATAAATGAACATTTGCACCTTTTTCAAAGCACTTTATTAACATGCATCTGCACGCCTGCGCTAACAACTTATGATTACGGAAAAGAGTCCTAAAATATAGGATAGTGTGTTGTAGCCAAAAGCAAAACGGTTTTCTGTCTCATCTTAAATCATCTGACTGGTGCAGAAATCTTGACAAAATTGCACGGATGCAATCCCCAAAATCATTTATCACTGAAATACAGAGCCCGTATGTTCCTATTGTGGTCCAGTAGGTTTCTCAATCAGCGAACTTTAGGTAAATATCTGAACAGAACTAATTAAAATCATTCAGAAGGAGCTGACTAATGGATAAGCGTAACTTAGAAAGACATTTGGTGCAACTTTAGCGATAGTAGAGAGGAGGAACTGAGAACACGGAACATGTTGAGCAGCAGAAGATCTTTATGGCTTCTTCTTCCTGGCTGCCAGGGGAACAGAAGTGTGAGAGGGTGCTGCCTGCACAGGCTCACTAAAGCTGCTCGCCTGAAAGCTGGACTCACTTGGCCTGGTCTGAGAAATCTGCATTTATATAGAGAGGCACAGATGGCAGGGTCAAATATTAATTCATCGATAGCAGGACTCAACAGACCCAATCTGCTTTGAGTCAACAGCCTGGGCGATGACGATGAGTCTGGGCCCGTGTGTGCCACTCAGTGCACAACTGAATACTCCAACCTCCCTTTGCGACAGCAGTTTACCTTCTTCCGTGGACAGCTGCTGCCTCTGATAATGCGCTATGTGGCCAAGCAGGAGCCTCATACGGGTCGTATAAAAAAATAAAAAATAAAAAAAAAACGTCACGGTTTTCAGTCCACTCTGGCTGAGTGCCGCGGGCACTGGATAAAACATTTACAGCATGCCACTGACAAACCATTCACGTGGAAATTGAGCGAGATCTCAAGGGTTCATGGAAACAGGAAGGATGGCGGCGTTGAGAGAAAAGAGGACATTGTAGTGATGCTTCTGATGGAGAGCTTGGTTCTATTCGTAGCAGGGACCATGAAAAGGATTAAAGCAGCTTTGTTTGGGGGGGGGGGTATTCTTTTTCCAATAAATGTTCTTCCAGACTCAAGTGTATATGAGATTTCTTTCCCCAGTGTGATGGAGAGACTTTTAACAGGCCCAAGACCCCGGTATCATCCACTAGCTGCAGTAAGCTGCAATATCTTCATGTCTTTAGTGCCTTTTGTATCGACTCGGCGGTGATGAGGGAGGATCACACACCATGCCCTGCTGCTAGTGCTCGTTTAATCTGGGTTTTTTTCCCCCAAACCTTTCAAAGGAAGGAAAATTGCTTTTAGGGCCAGTTCCGAAGCGAGACGGCCCTAAACACAAAGATAAATCAGTTACCCAATCTGGCCAGAATGATTTCTGTTTTTCTTGACTCAAGTGTTTTATTTATAAAGGCCAGACTGAAGCAAAAGGAAGTGAGAATGTAGCGCATATGCGACATATTGCCAAAGTAAAAGCCAATTTTATCCAAAATGTTCTGTTGGCACCCCTGATAAAGATGTTTAAAAGACAGAAAATAAACGCATACTTTATTGCAGCAGTATAATCTCACACTACCTGAGCACATTTATCCACAAAATAACTTGCACTGTAATTATTGCGACCCATGATAAACCTGAGAGTCTCTAAACGGGAGAACTGTTGGTATTGTGCTCCTCGAATCTAATATCTTTATGTAAGAGTGGCAAAAAAAAAAGCCTCTGTTGAAAGAAAGTCACAAGAAGTCTAGTTCAAAGAAACAAGGGGCTGTAATCTTCTCTGCTCAGATGAGATCAAAAATGTACCTTGAATTTGAAGACAACATCCCTAGAGTGATGCACGGTGGTGGCAGCATCATGGTGTGGGTGTGTTTTCCTTGAGCGGGGACAGGGAATATGGTCAGAGTTGATGTGAAGATGGATGATGGAGATTCACCTTCCAACAGGGCAACAACCGTCACCATACAGCCAGAGCTGCAGTGAAAGGGTTGCATCGACGAGCATCTGCAGCAAGACTTTTCTCTGTTATTTTCTCGATCTGCAAAGCTGATGGAGACATACCTTAAAAAAAAAAAGACTTGCAGCTGTGTTTGCAATGAAAGGTGGCCCTGCAGAAATAGTGACTCAGCTGAACACGCATGCTGCACGTTTAAAAAAAACAAGAAAGACGAGAGAACTTTTCCGAGTTATGGAGACGTGCGCTGAGCTTTTGAAGATCAGAAAATAGTTAAGGAGAAATCAGCTGCTCAGCTAAACTGGAGCAAATCTACAGTGAGAGCAATATTTAAAGAGTTTGAAGCAACTTGTTACAAACACTATTAGGACCTAGGATTCTCTTTGTATATAACACCTCTTGTTTAATAAAGAAAGAGTAAGAATATTAATTTGCCTTAGCCAAAGAGATTAAATCACTTGGATTAATCTCCTGATTATAGAATATTACACTGCAAAAGCAGACCTAAAAATAAGTGAACATTTCTTGAAATAAGTGTATTTGTCCTTGATGTGAGCAGGTAAATAAGATTATCTGCCTGTGGAGTGAGTATTTTGACCCCTAAAATAAGATAATTGGATCTACTACACATGAAATAAGATGATGGAGATGAGTTGTTCCTATTTTAGTTGCAAAAATCTTATTCCATTGACAGGAAATCGTATTTACCTGCTCAAACAAAGGACAAATACACAAATTTCAAGAAGATTTTACTTGCCTTTTCTTCCCTTTTTGCAGTGTAAAACGTTAGAATTTTTATTTTATTCTAGATATTCATCAAATATGTTTTCTTTTCTTATTGAGAGAATCCTTCATATATCCTTTATGCTGTGCCGCAACCAGCCTTTGCGTCATCGCAGCCCACCAATGTGGCTCATCTCTCAGACACATGGGACCCTCTTGCAACATATTTACACGCCGACTGCTAATTGAAGCGCACAGTGAGACGAGGGTAGACAAAGGAAAAGTGGGGTAGAAGGGGAGTCAAATCACAGGAAGCAGGTGGGATGTGAGGAAGAGGGATGGTGGGGGGTGAGAAGAAGGCTGTCAAAGGGAGGATGGGTGTTAGTTATCAGGAGAAAATTGAAAATGAATCCCTCTTCGATGTCCCTGTGAGAACAATGTTTTGATTGGGAGCCACGTTCTGTCATGCTGCTGTTGGAGCGATTTCAGATGGATTCAAATAATCTGATTATTCAAACATTTCAGCACACTTAAAGGTGCATGCCAATAAATCCAAAATATCACTTAAAAGTTCCACAAAGAATTAAATTTGATTAAAATACCATTTTAAGAATCATTTTCTGAAATTGAAATCAATAATCTTTTGGACAGTTGATTGTTGATGCGGTGTTAATTTGCAGTTAGGTTAACTTAAGGTTAACTACCAAAAAATGTTAGCTCCTATAAGATAGATAAACTGGTGAGTGATTCAGCCAAGGAGATATTAGCGTTTAGCTTTAGCTGGGGTAGTGGAGGCACAATTTAGCAGGCTTTGATGGAGTGTGCGGAGATATTTTATGCAGGTTAGTGAGATGAGATGAAGGGAAACGTGATCAAATGGAGCAAGATCCTGTTATGGAACCATCAGTGTTTAAACAACTTAAAAGGGCACAATCCCAGACAAATTTTATAGCATCAAGGTTCACAATGTAAAAGCACATTAGAATGAACAACTTTTCTATTGTTTTATCCTAAGCTAATTTTCTCTGCCCAGATGAAACCTCTTCCTGTATTCTCGTTTTGATCTACAGAGGAGGACATCGGGTGGGGAGCCGTGCAGAGTTGCGGTCTCAATGCTACCTCGTCTCAGGCAGAGGTGGGTAGTAACTAGGGCTGGACGATATAGAAAAAAAGCTTATCGGAAAAAAAAAATGCATATTGATCGATATCGATAAGTATTGAAAATATTTAAATCCATATTTTATGTGCAGCTCTGCCTGGACATTTTATGATATTGCTAAATGATTTAATTTTAATAAAGAACACAAACACAGAATTCCAATTAAATCTTTATTTAACCAACTTTTTTAACCATAACAGAATTTTTTTAAAGAAAAATAACTTAAGAGACCTGAGTTATGTTATTAAATAATGACAAAGAATAAACTAAAGTGACCAGTAAAATGACCAAAATAAATATACCAAATAAATAAATAAAATAGCCTATTTAGGTGGGAATACTACACTAGTTACTCCTCAGGTTTCATAATTGAGAGGCTGACGCAGGGCTGAGGTCCGAGGTTGTGGCGTGGGAAGACACAGATTGCAGCTAATTTTGCATTGATTCCCTGCACTCGTTGCGCAATTTAGGGAGCGCTGTTAGAGAAAAACTTGCAGCCCAGAACTTTATATCGCGGATCAAGAGTGGCGAGTAGTTGTCAGGTTTTCAGCTGCAGACAACAGCGGCATATCCCTCACTATGAAGATTTTACTGCATGCGTGATGTCCTTATGCCGCTTGGACGCTTTTTCATTTTATCACAAAGAAGGGAGCCCAGTTTAGCTGCTATACCTGCTTTGTTTTGGAATAAGTTCCAGAAGATTCCTACGAAGACGCGCAGCAGCGCGGGGCTGACACAGCTCGCGCTGCTGCGGTAGTGAGCGGCTGAGCGGCTTACGTGATGAAACAAGTTGGTTGCGTTACCAGACTTTGTTTTTACCGGTTTCTTGCAAGTTTTACAAATCACTGTGGTTTATTTCTGCCAGACTGGCGAACTAGTAAAACCCCGTTTTGGGACCGTTTCCTCTGCCACTACTTACTGCGACATATTCACGTGCTGTGTGTTGTGGTTTGAGAGGGCGGCGCTTTGTGACGGCGTGCGTGGGTCCGCGATTACGATTGGTCGAGAGGAAGTAGTGACTGTAGCATCAACTAATATGATAGGCTGAAAGGAAGGAAGGAAAACTCTCTATCGAACCTTTATCGACCCTATTTTTTCCTATCGCGCCACACGTCTATCGATCGATATATATTGTTATTGAATTATCGTCCAGCCCTAGTAGTAACTAGCTACATTTACTCAGGTACATTTACTTGATTAACTTTTTAAGCAAAACATACTTTTAGGAGTAGCTTTACTGCACTGTACTTTCTACTTTTACTTTAGTCATATTATTACTCAAGTATCGCTTCTCTTACTTGAGTAAAATTTCTGGTCACTCTATCTACTGCAAGTAACTTCATGAATAAAGATCATACTTGTTTTAACCAAAAATGCACCAGAGAGAAAAACCTAGAGTTTATGTTAAAGTAAGACTTCTTATCTGTACACAAGCTTTGTTGTTTTAATGTTATTTTCTATCTGCTGAGCTCAATGAGCCATTTAGATGTCAAATTAACGTACAGTAAACGGTAGATATTGTTAATGAAAGTACTTTGCACTGTTCTAACATACTGCCGATACATTAACTGCTGTAAGTATTATGCTTTAAGTTTAATGTTGAAAAAAAGGATTTAGAAAAGTGTTTTTGTCTTAAGTGCATCTTTTGTCTTTAAAATACCAGAATTTGCACATAACCTTATATTTGTGCCTGAAATATTAAATCATCAGCTGTTATGATTAATTACTCAGTACTTGAGTACTTTTTTACTCTTACTTGAGTAATTTCTTGGCTGACAACTTTTTACTTTTATTATACATTATACATATACTTATTTATTATACATGTTGAAGCAGTGCTACTCTTACTTGAGTACAATTTCTGGCTACTCTACCCACCTCTGCTCTCAGGGCACTGGAAGGAAAGTCGCTTAGTTGACGTAATCAGGGACGCGTTCCTGCAGGAGCTCAGATAGCCTGTTTCGGCCAGGGGACGATAGCTGTTTCTTGGACCACACACATTACTTATTTTGGATTCAAGATATCTTCAAAGATGCAGTCTTGTATTCGGCCAGCGAGATCAAGGTGTTCAGGAGCGTGGCGCCCCTACGCAGTCATTTGAATCTGCGGGGGAAAGAGACAGGGAGCTGCTGCGTGCTGGAGTTTTGTGTCCCTCACAGGGATTCCAGCTGTGAAACTCCTTCCTGGAAGCTGTCATGGAAAGGGGTTAATAGTGTGCATTCTGGGAGTTTTTACCCATCTCTTTTCTTCTCTGTGTAGTTTGGACGTTGTTCTCCTTCCGTGGCGAGACCCAAACACAGTCCATGCTTGCGCTCAAGCTCTTCCACTGCGGTGCCCTGGTCCCTCGTTCCTTGGATCCTAGGAAGACTCCTCTCGAGGTCCGACCGCCGTTAATCTCCTCGCTGCTCCTAGGATCCTCCTCCTAGAAAGAGTCGCTTTATCTTCCCAGCCACTTACCTCACTCCCACCTGCCTGTCCAGCCACCTATGCCATCCGCTTCACCGCACTCCTCCTCCTGGACTAAGGGAAACTCGGCATAATCAACGTTATATTGATAAGCATATTCGCTCAGTTTGGAGATAGCTTCTTCCTGCTCCAACATCACTGCACACCTGTGTGAGAGTAACGTGCATAAAGTGACTGATGAGCCAGGTCAACCCAAACTCCTTTGGGATGAATCGGTGGAGGCTACAAGCCTGTCCCTCACGTCCCACAGCAGTGTCTGACCTCCCAGAGGTGCATGTGGAAGAGCGATCAAAACTCCTGCAACACGCTCCCAAACACCTTGTAGTCGGCTTTCCTAGCAGAGTTGAAGCTGCTATAGCTGCAACTTGTTGAACAGCATCAAATTAAACTGTAAGGATTAAGAATGGGATGCCAGTCAAGTTCATATATGTGTGAAAACAGACAAGCGAATGCTCTTGTCAGCGAAGCATTTGTCGCCGCATGTTTACGGCCCACATCTGTGACCGAGGATGCAGACTTATGTTAGTTCTGTTTCTTTCCTCTGCAGAAGGTATGAATACAACAACCGCCTTGCAGAAAAGGCTGAGGAGAGGGGAAGGGAAGGGTGGGGGGTGACAAATCGCCTCCCATCACAAAGCCACCGCCACAATGGCACAGCCTGAGAACAAATAATGAATAAATAAAGTTCTCCGAGATTGAAAGAGGAGAGCAATTTGCGAAGCAGCAGCTTCTCTCTCTCTCTCTCTCTCTCTCTCTGTATGTGTGTGTTTGACCAGCCTCGTGCTTCTCTGAAAGACTAAACAACTACGAGAGGAGCTGGGCGCCCAAACAAAGCAACCGCAGCCAGCTGTCTAAAAACAAAGAACGACAATTACATGGAAGAGACTGACAAACACCGTGACTCATCTTTGCTCTCCCCAGAAATACACGTTTGTGCTGCTTGGTCGGCTGGAGGCGAGGATCAAGGTGAGATCCGGCTCAGGTCAGAGTGAAACCAGCTCAGCGTCAACCAGAGTCCCGCTTTGGGCGACCCGTCTCCTCTCCGGAGCTGATGACGTACCAGAGGTGAGGTGGAAAATACAAAGTGAGGCCAGGCTTGAGGTCAGATTGAATTTCATGACACATGAAATTCAATCATGTGTCATGATTGAATTTCATGTGTCAGAGAGTGAAGGTGTTAATTGGTGTTGCTAGCATACTTAAGCTTCTTAACGGTTCACAATGCTTTTTTATTTTTTTTTTATTTCCCCTTTGGGTTAGTTTTCCCTGGCAACAATCTTAGATGAGTTCATGCAAAGTGCAAAGTGAGAAGCTCGCCCCTGGCTCTGCACTGACTTTAGCCACCAAGCTCAATAAAACTGGGTAATGGATTTAAAAAATGATGCACTCTGTGTCCCCCCCTCTCTTTAGATGTAATCACTTGTCGTTGAAAATGTCTCCAGACTGTCTGCAAGCAACATCCTTCATTCACTTCACAAGCTGAGACTGAGGCGCAGAAAATTTAAGCCCCTTCCTGCCTGAAGGCTGTGGGGGAGAAGAAGAAGCGTGGGCGGCTTGAAAGGAGGAAAATGAAAGTGAATCAATGCGTTACAGCCTGGGGATGTGAAAAGGTGGAATGAGAATGAGAGTCAGGGTGGTGGTGGTGGTGGGGGGGGGGGGGGGGGGTGCTGGGAAGGAATTTGAGTGAGATTCATGGATGTTTGAGAAGGAGCTCTATTCATCAGTCATCGGCTTCAGGTCCAGGGCGGCATCACTGGGTTTTCAGAGAGCCGAGTGGCCCGAAAATGGTCAATAGCTGCTCCCATGCAGCGATGGGCAAATTTATTGTCAAGCCCTGTAAATATGTTTAACAAGTCTTAGCATAAACCATGACAACAAACAAAGATAGAAGTATAGAAATACAATTGCTGTTGCATATTTTCCTACACGCTGATTTTTGTTAAATCGCTTTATTCAGAGGAGAAAAGGGTCCCATATAAATAAATATTTTTTTAAACCACTGGTGGCACAGTCACTGCCACCTCAACCATCCATCCATATATATATATATATATATATATATATATATATATATATATATATATATATATATATATATATGCACAGCTGCAACTGCACAGCTGCATCTCAATCAGTCCCTTTAAAATAAATACAACTGAAGTTTTTTTTCAGTAAATTGTGCTGTATTTTATCAGAAGGCAAAAAGAACAGCAGGTTGTGATAGTGCAAACATGCTTATTTCGTTTCATAGCTGACTACTCGGGCTGTAAGGAGAGGAAAAAAAACTGTCTCTGTGGTGGCTGGGTTTTGCAAACCTGACCGTTGTGACCAAAGATCTCTTTCTCTGAATGCTGATGTGTGGAGCTCTGCGGAAAAGAAATCCATCTGGTGAGAGTCAGGTTACCAACCTTATGCAGTGTAACAGAAAGAGACTGAAGAAGGTCCTGTCTCATAAGCAAAAACAAGCTGTATATAGTTTTCTCAGAACGGGAAACCCAATTATTATGCCATCTGAGATTAAAAACAACCCACAATTATTTCTCCACTAAATAAATTTCCTCAAATTAAAGGATGGCTTTTTCTAAAATGTTCATAATGAGATTATGTTATTGTAATATGATACAAATGTATTTAATAGCACTTTAAACAGATTTACAAGGGGTACAGCTGGCAGTTGGAATCAACACACAAGAGGTGATCCAATAGCACCACCTGCAGTCATACTCGGCTTTTTTTTGGTGTGATTTCACAATGTTTCAAAATGATTAGTGCCCAGAGAGACCAGATGCATGGGGCTGCTGCTTTCATGGGTCTTGGTGGTCTTGGGTCTTGGGGGGGGATGGAGAACCCACACATTTTGCATCTTCATGCACACACTTATGTAGTTGTCTTCATTAGTTGTTTGTTGCAGTGACCTGTCTGTATCATTAATAATTTTTCCGTTACGTTTTATCTCTTTGCAGGTGTTCCTGGTTGTTTTTCCCCGGTTTCCCCGTGGAGGATCATTTGTAGCAGCTGGTTGTCAAGTTTGATCATTTTTGTCCTTATGCTTTCTTTGTGCCTTTTCTCTTTTTCTCCTCTCCTCTCTGCCTGTCACATTTGTTCATGACACCTTAACGGCAATGAAATAAAAAGTCAAAAGCTGGGCGTCAAGGCAGGATCTATAGGTGTAAAGCCTCCCTTGGTAATCAGAATCAGAATCAGACATACTTTAATAATCCCAGAGGGAAATTACTTTTGTTACACGCTCCAGATATACAAACATTTTTATATATATATTTACAACATTCCACACAAAGTAATATAAATATATACATATATAAGTCAATATATATATACATGTATATATATATATATATATATATATATATATATATATATATATATATATATATATATATATATATATATACATATGTATAACTATAGATCCAAATAAAGTGGTAAAGCAAATGTTTCGCATCACCACAGCACCATTCTGCATGCCATGAAGCTGGACACAACAAAGGGAAAAACACAGCCAAAAAAAAACACCAGCAATGCGGTTCTCTCCCAATGTGCTTCTGTGGACGTCACTGAACACCTTGACAGCTTTTTCAATAACCTTACTGATAAATGGATGATTTCAAATGGGCCTGTAACTTTGCAACAGTAAATTGTCCAGACTTGTCTTTTTCAACAGTGTCACAATTGCCGTTTGTAACGCCTGACAAAAGGGATGACTTTATTATTTGAATCGAATCAGACGCTGTGACGAACAAAACTCTTAACGAAAGCTGTGGGTCAAATGGGAGCTTAACTGGCATATCATTTCTTCTAAGCTTTTGTTGTTGATTTAGTAGAATTGGGACATTTTGTCCAAATTGGCTTTACTGGACATAGCATTGATAGTGGACCTGATACTGATGTATAGACTACCCTTCTAACTTTCTGAATTTTCTCAGTAAAGATGTAGGGCTACGCAAATTCACAGCAGGTCATGTCAACCGTGGCAAACAAGGCATGAGCATTATTGTTTTTGTTGACTTCAGAAAAGGATTCCCGTTTATACTTCAGTTTTAGTCATGGAGTCATCTTTTGCCGCCTCCATTTGGCTTTTCAAAACTCCCCTTTTCACTTTTGTGGAGCATTTCTCCACAGAGATTTCTTACCAGAGACAATCTTCACCTTAATGGGAGCAACGGGATTAATGAGGTCTGAAATCTTAGAAAGGAAATTATCTACTAGCTTATTTACTAAGCTACAGGATAAAGTGGATGTGGGAGAGTAAATTTGGTTAAAGGTTTCTGTTGAATTGTCCTTAAAAAGTGCTTTTCTTCCCATAAGGTGGGTAGGTAGTGATGACCTTACAAATGTTTAGACCCATACTGATGATTAAGTCCCATTGTACGTCCTTATTTGTGTGTTGGCTATTTAACGTGTTGAGTCAAACCAAAATTAGACTGGCTTTGTTGAAAAAAAAGGTTTTATTATCACATTTTAATTTCCAAAATTAGGTTTTAATTACCTGCAAGCCATCGTCACAATTAACAGTTAAATACACTTGAATAAATCACTCTAGATGTAATGGATCTAGATTAGTTTGACTTTTTGAACTTAATTACTGAAATAAATATATATTTTTATTATTATTATTATTATACTCCAATTTATCGAAATATACCCATAGAAATCCTTTAAGAAATCTAAAACAAACTGCCATAATCAAACACAAATCAGTACACGCTGCTGATCCAGTAATTCTTTATTTGTGTCAAACATCCTCAGGCTCAGCTTGCAAATATACAAAATAATGTGTTGTTACAAAAATCATTAACATGATTCCACCGTCTCCCAATAAATAACCAGTAAAAAGGGACCAAACAGACACACTCGCATCAACCCAGGCAGACAGCCGCGGGTCTTTCCATCACTTGCACTTGTATGTGAGCTGTTTGCGATGGTAGTGGATCCACGCGGGAGCAACGACAAGTCCGCTCAGGTAGCCGATCATAGCGCCCAGACTGCAGGAAACAGGCCAAACCTGCAAAAGACAAGGCAGGGAACTGTTCAGCCTCATCTAGAGTGTTAAAAACACAATGATGTTGCATGTCGAAACAAGAGGACATCTCAGGGTGTAATCTAGAAGTTATTTTTCCCTTTTGTGTATTTTTTTTCTACTCTAACAGAAGATTCCTTTGTATTAAAAACAAAACTATAACAAAAAGAAAACTATGATGGTAGACCCGGCAAAAAAAATAAAACAATCAGACGTGGTGAACTGAGCCAAAGAAAAGCCATGATGTGCTTTTAAAAAAAGAATATTAGAAATGTCCTGTGAGGACCTCCTACAGGTGACTTCATGCGCAAAATACCACTGAAGCTATGTGTAGCTTTATCACATATTGTTTTCTATATCCATCATATTATTTACAACAGCATGCTTGAACTTATTCATATTTTGTCATAGTATAACTTCATTGTATTTTATTGGGATTTTCTGTGACGGACCAAGACAAAGTAGTGCATCATTGTGAATCGTAAAGAAAACGACACATGAAATGGAAGGAAAAAACCTGAAGATCAGTCAGGTTGGATAAAGTCTGTGAACATCGGTTTTCAAGCCTGCAGAGTCTAAATTTGATTTAAGGCTGGACATTGACTGAGCCATTCCGACACATGAAAATACTTTTTACTTTTTTTTATTGTAGCTCTGGCTGCACGGTCAGGGTTTCAGTCCTGCTGGAGGGTGAATCTGTACCTGGGTGTTGGGTCTGCTTCAGCTCAAAGCAGCTTTTCCCTGTGTTCCCATGAACTCTTAACTTCCTCTCCCATCATGTGTCACCATAGGGGTGGTGCTTTCACGCAGCATTTTGTTTATTGGCCAAAAAGTAACATTTTCTTCTCATCTGACCAAAGCAATGTCCTACACGTTTGCCTTGTCCAGTACATGACTTGTGGTAAAACAGCAGGGCTTCTTATGACTTTATTCAACAACAGCTGTCTTCTGGACACTCTTTCATAAAGGGTGTTGACTCCCACCTGAGTTGTGGGTCTGGGCAGCTCACCCACAGCTACCATGGGTGACTCAGCAGCCTCTCTGATTGATGCTCTCCTTGATGGCCCATCAGTTTAGGAGGATGGGCATGTTTGGTAGGTTTGCAGCTGTGCCTTATTTTCTAATGATCAAATGATTGATTTAACAAAGCTCTCTCAGCTGATCAGAGCTTGGGACATTGTCTCATAACGTACTTTCACAACTTTCTCCTTGACTCGTCGACAGTGTAAATTTTCTATGCGTCTTTATCAGTTTCTCATACAGCTATGAAGGAGTTCAGGCCCATTCGCCTTTGGCACATTGCTACATGATGAGCTCAGGCTTGGCTCTAGAATACTTTGGAATACAGGTTATTGTCAACTCAGTGCGTGCACAACAAGGCCACACCATCACCGTTCCACCACCGGGCTTTATAATTTTAAGAAGAATTCATTAACAGAAGAGTGTTTCTCCTGGCAACCCCTCCCAATAGGGCTGTGCTTATTCACTCTTTTTCTAATCGTTTTTGCTGCATCATATCGACCTCAACTATTTGGTGTTGGTTCTTGAAAGCCTAAAGCACCTTGGCGCCTCAAATGGGTCGTTTTGTATTACAGGTAAACGTCCGATGGCCGTTCACACTGAGCCTGGTTCTGCAGGAGGTTTCTTCAAGTTAAAGGGGAGTTTCCCTCTCCACTGTCGCTTCATGCATGCTCGGCATGAGGGATTGCTGCAAAGTCAACGACAATGCAGACGACTGTCTGCTGTGGCTACACACTCTTTCAGGAGGAGTGAATGCTGCTTGTCAAGACTCGATGCAATCTGCTGGGTTTCCTTAGATAGAAAACTGTTTGACCAATCTGTATGATTTGATTTGATTGAATTTACTCTAAAAAGTGCCTTGAGACGACATGCGTAATCAATTGTTTATTATTCTATATGAAGAATAATAAGAACATTTGTACAGTTTGCATTAAATAGGTTTATCTTCTGCGTAAGCTACTGACCTGCCATGGCCGGTCCCAGTCCAGCGGTATTGGGAAGGCTCCCACCCAGGCTCCAATTAGGGTGCAGGCCACCGTAATCTGCAAACAGGTGTCCCAAACAGACATAGCTCTGAAAAGGGACACAAAGCAGAAAAAAAAGGGTTACATGGATATAAAAGTGAGTCCAAGAGAAGAGGCGGGAAAAAAAAAGTTTGAGAGCCCACCCATGTCGACTGAACACTCGTATCCAGGCCTGGACGTTGGGGCCGAGAACACAGAGACATCTCAGTGTGGTCAGTGAGGTTAGCAGGACAGCGAGTGAAAACGTCTCTAAAGCAGATCTGTAAAAAAAACAAAAAACGAATCCAATCAGACGCACAAGGTGGAAGCGAACACGCCAGAAAGAGCAAGCCACCATATAATAATGTGACACAATAAAAACATCAGTGGGAAATGTGATGCATCTTATTTCTTTACTGGTACATGGGTTTGTGTTCCTCATTCCTCCCCATCAATTTGTTAGACGCATCAGCTTGTGTTGAGCTGACTGAGACTAAGCGTGCAAAAACGCAGCAGCCGCCCTCCTCCGCCGCGCTGTTTCAACGTGGCGCTCTCTTTCATATACGTGTTCAGGAGCCGAGCGCCATCGGCCACTCACTCAATCAGTGGCGCTCCGTAGAGTACGACGACCGTGTGGAAGAACAGGCAAGACAGGAAGAAGTACAGACACGAACGAAACAGCCTCGACATCTGAGGAAAGAAAGAGATACAGATCAGAGTAAAATATGTGAAATAAAATGAAGACCATTAACTATGGCATGCATTGTAAAAAGTTACAACATTTTCACATTTTAACCACTGCTCACTCCATCATCTAAAACTGGAGGACGTGTTGCAAAACTGCAAAGCTACCAAGACATGGTAACTACCTACGTCTTGGGCCTTTAGGCTAAAGCAGCCAAAAGGTCCGTGGTAACTCTGGAGGAGCTGCAGAAATCCACAACTCAGGTGGGAGAATCTGTCAACAGGACAACTATGAGTTGTGCACTCAACAAATCTGGCCCAAGTTGCAGCCAAGGCCGGATTAAAGTTATTATTCTAAGTCAGAGCCATGTGGGCAATGGTGGCGCAAGACTGTCTCAGTCGTTGTGTCCTTGGGCAAATCACTTGACCTACATTGTCTGCTGCCGGTGGTCAGAGGGTCTGGTGGCACCGTTGGTATGGCAGCACCATCAGGGTATGAATGGCTGTAGTGTGAAGCACTTTGGGGTTTGTTGCACTTCTTAAAGTGCTATACAAGTACAAGCCATTTAGAAGTTTTTGGTTGGGGGGAGCTAGTGGTTAGATCATTGTGCTTGGGGTTCTGGGTTCAGCTCCCACAGACTGCCATTCTGGGTCCCTGAGCAAGACCCCAGATTGCTCCCCAAGGGGATGGGTTAAATGCAGAAAACAAATTTAATTGGAATGTACGTTGCAATGATACTAAAGATTATTATTATTGTGTGGTGGACCCAGAAAAATATGTCTTTTATACATTTAAAACAAACACCTTGGATGAACTCCCACTTTCTTAGACAATCCCAATGACAAACTTTTTTTCCCTCCGCTTCTCATATTGCCAAACTTTAAAGAGCGATAACCACTCACTATTTACCATCTTAGCATATACAGACTACCTTGTATCCCAGTGTGTGCTTCTTAGTGGGCGGCGAGATGCCGAGTAGCCAGAAGACAGAGACGCTGACCGCCGCCACCGCAACGGACACCGAATAGATCCACAGCAGGTGGGTTCCGTACACCGAGAAGCCGGGGACGAACACCGCGGGGAGGACGGTGGCCATGAACACCGAGGCGGCGATGATGGCGTGAGTGGACGCCATGGCTCTGATTTCGTGGTCCCACATGACGCCGGCTTCAGCTGTCTACAGCAGGAGGACTATATGGGCAGAGGCGGCGAGATATAACAGCTTCAAAGTTAACGAAACATTGGACGAGGGCAAGGGGGTGAACCCACGAATGGATTTCACGCGGCGTTTCCGTAAACATGGAGAGACGTTGACTTCCGCTTGGCTTTCAAAATAAAAGTACCGTGACGAATGTACCGTTTGCCAAAAATGTCAGAACTCGGGTAAAGGAACACCAGACCAGGGCATAAACATGATAGATAGTTTATTTTGACGACCATTGTCACCGGGAATATCAAAAAGCCAATCCCTGGTATTCATGTAATCACAACTTGCTTGTTTCTTATCTTGAAAAGAAAAATGCCACTCGCAATATGGCGGCAATTTTGACGCGTGATTTCAAGCGTCGCAGGTTAGAAATACCTAATCTAACCAATCACGGCGTTCTGTTCGGATCTCTGGCTGACGTCACTAAACTAAACCAATGAAATTAAGGATTTGCAAGGTCACAGTTCACCGGAAGTTTACGTTAACAGAGGAAGCTAAAGCTAGCTAGTGTTTTTTCTTCTGTTCGGACCCCAAATAAAAACAAACGTAAACATGGTTTGTGAAAAATGTAGGCAGTCAATTTATTCCCATATTTAATCGTATTATATGTCTTTATTTAAAGCCAATGGAAGTTGCTTGTGTCAACAAAGGCTCTCCGAAGGCCGAGGAGCGTTACGTTAGGCTAACTGTTTTATTTTTAGCTCTAGACTGTTAGACTGCCTTCTTGGTGTTAAATGTATTTTTTTTCTGTTTCAGGTGAGAAGAAGCTTGGCAGAGTAATCACTCCAGACACCTGGAAGGATGGAGCTCGGAACACAACAGGTGAACCGTGAACATGGGTTCAAAATAAAACAGAAGGAATATATCTTTAACACGGGAGCATGAACTGTTGGCTTAATTTACATTCAATAAGATAGAATAGCCTATTCTCACCTTTTAAATTGTCTATAGTTTTATCACTCCTGTACATAAGAGTTGACTTATGTTTCGTTTATTTTCTTATGTATCATCATAAAGTAGGTTGATTCTGGTAAAAAAAAAAAAAACATGGTGACAGAATCATGCTGTCATTCCCTGCAGGGAAGCTGAAAATGTGTTTCACCTCTAAACCTGTTATCATGTAGATCGGCTCTCTGACTGACAAAGAAAAGTTTAGCATCAGTCAGGTATTAGTTATAAACAGGCTTCTCTCTTTCTCTCTCTCTCCTTGTGTTTTTATTTAGAAAGTGGAGGGCGTAAATTAAACGAGAACAAGATGTTGACGTCTAAAAAAGCCAGGTATGTATTCTCGTGAGAGAAATAATAAAAAGAAAGGGACAAACAAACAAAACTTCCAAACACAACTGCATTTGAAGTCATGGTCGTTCAATTGTGTGTGTTTTTTTTTTCCCTCAGGTTTGACCCTTACAGCAAGACAGGCTTTGCTATCTGCCGGATCTGCAAGAGCTCGGTTCATCAGCCGGGATCGCATTACTGCCAGGGCTGCGCTTACAAGAAAGGTATCCTTTCTAGTTCATTGTGCAGTAATTTAAATGCGTTTCACCTTCTACCAAAACTTTATTTTTAGTGTTTTTAGATAACAATTAGATACATTTCAGCTTTGTTTCATTCTAAGGAGAGTTTCCCAAAGATGTTGTTTCCCTTTGCACAAACTGTAACCCAGTTTGCAGCAAAAATGTTGAGACACATTTTATTTGCTCTGATTATAGCCGTTATTTTTTCATTTTTCTTATTTTTCTTCTTTTGAAGGAGTAATGTCGAGATCAGTTTATAGAAAATAAAGCTGGACAATTAATCACATTTGCAATATAATCGCAATTTTAAAAGACACAATCTCCAAATCGGAGGGGTCAACAATTTATGGCTATGTAACAATTAATGGATCAGACGCGTCCTTTAGGTGCCGGTAATAAGTTTGTTTTGCCTTGACATGGAAGGGAAGAGAGTTGCAGCAGTGAGATAATCTAATTTTATTTCTTTTAGAGTTTATATAATCATACTGTTTTGACCAGAAACTTTTTTGTTGGTTGCACTTTATGTTCAACTACGAATGATGTCCAGCTCAGCTAGCTATTCTCTTGAATAATAATATTCTGATTAATAAAAACAGTTACATTTCTTGTATGAAATAGTCCTTGTTTAAAAACATCTTTATCTACAGGCCATTTTTGTTGCTTGTGGTCAATGCAGAGAAAAGTTCAAATTAAATCGCATTTATGGTTGAAATCGTACGGCCCTAATAGAAAACAAATTTTCCCTGAGGTACTATCTAATAAAGTAATCCAGCTTAAACATTATACAAGGTCAAAAATGAATGCTACTTTTATGCTATGAGAGGAGCCCATTTATAATTAATGTGTGGTGAAGATTCTCAGTCACCCAGGCCTTGTAATGGCTTAGATTTGCATGTTATCTAAGCCATTACAAGGCCTTTGTTGGGCAGTACTATAAAGCTTGCTACTCCAGACATTTTGAATTGAGATAGCTTTCTGGATAGGAAGCGAAACGTCTTCAAGCTTCGGAAAAAAGTCCATTTGTCTTGTTTTTTGACTTTTTTGGAATAATTAATGTGTGATTGAGGCTAAACTTTTCTTGTTGAGTTTTTTTTTTTTTTTTTAACAGTTTTAACTTTGGTCCCTCTCAAACTTATTAGTAGCTTCGACTATTGGGGAAATATAATCTATCATACAAATTTACAATGTAAGGAGCTAACAACTGGAAGTAACCCCCGGTGTTTCTTACTTATTTCAGTAACTTCATTTAAGAATTGAGAATACAATTTTATGAATACAGTTGGTGTTGACCACTAAGCAACATTCTATTTTTTTGTTTTTCTTAGACCTGGAAAGATATTTTTGCCATCTCTGGTTCAGGAGAGGCTTAACACAGGGTGGTATCCTGTACTGTAAATATACGAAGAATGCCCAGGCCGAATCCAGGGCTGCTCTGATTGGTCTGTTTGAATGAGGTGTGTTTGCTGCTGCCAGCTCTGTACAGTATTTGAAGTGAATGATGAAATACAAACAGCTCAAAATGAGGCCAAATACAAAGCTGCAGTTTCCACATACAACAAACAAACAATGCATACAATTGAGGAGTAGATCTAAGTACATCATTAACAGGTCACATTTTTCAGTGAAATAATGAAAACATGGCCGTGACTTTGGTCCCTAACCCATGACATAACACTTCATGACTTGTTCTCTGCATTTTGTGTTTTCTGCTCTCCTTCAGACTGTTTTAACTCAAATTGGCAGCTTTTTTTCTCAAAGAACGTCAGATTCACTCTACATGCTGTTCAGTAAAGATACCAAACGATGAAAAGGACTCAACATTTATGAAAAACCAATGTAGCTAGCAGCTGATGTTTTTTAGGACAGCCTCTCATAATAATTTTTAATCTTTCGATCCAAAACAAAGAAATCCCATTAGTTTGGATGTTAGCTTTATCAAAAGTAGGTGAGCCAGCAGTTTTGACTAACTATAGGCCAGTATCAAATTTACCTGTCTTGTCAATAATTCTTAAATCTGTTGCTTGTGATTTTATACTCAAATCAACTTCTTTCAAAATTGCAATCAGGTTTCTGAAAAAAGCACAGCACCATCTCTGCGGCCACAAAAGTGATTAATGATATACCTGTTGCCCTTGATAGAAAGCAGTACTCTGCGTCTTTTTTTATTGATCTGTCAAAGGCTTTTGACGCTGTGTGTGGACTAGAGCTGGACGATAATCCAATAACAATACATATCGATCGATAGACATATATCGATGATAGAAAAAAAGGGTCAATAAAAAGTTCAATAGAATGATAGTTTTCATTCCTTTTGCATTCTAGCTATGTAGGTTATTACTACAGTCATTTAAATCCTCCAAACCAATCACAAACGCAGACCCAGGACTGGCCCATCACTAAGCTCCGCCCCCTTCAAAGAGTCCAGAGAGCACGCGTTCTTTTTTTCTTTTTTAAAAACTTGCAGTTTTGGCAAAAAGTTGGTTGAATAAAAGGTTGAGTTTGAATTCAATGTTTGTGTGTTTTTTATCTTATTATAGGTCGCTATGCAACAGTATAAAAATTGCCAGGGATACGCTTAAAAATGTATATTTTGAATTTGTTGATAATTATCGATATCGATCAATATAATTTCTATTTTATCGATATGCTTTTTTTCTATATCATCCAGCCCTAGTGTGGACCAGGCTGTTTTGAACCATAGCATTTTTTGTTTGGGACTGTCAGGCCACAAAGTCTCCTGGTTCCCAAATTATTGGAGTGACAGAACTCAGTGTCCTAAATTTGATGGTCTGTGTTCTGAATTTATGAACAGGTTCTTTCCTGTTCATTAGGTAGAGTAATGAATTAGGACAATATGTGTTATGCCGATGACACAATTATTTACTGTTTTGGAATACCCCCCGCTAAAGCTGTTGAATCTTTGCAGAAAGCTTTTATTGTGGTTCAGCACACACTTCTTCAGCTAAAACTGGTGCTCAATGCTGACAAGAGTAAATTAATGTTATTTGACAAGGGTCCTCAAACTACTCCTACTGTGTCCACTCATGAGGGAAATATCATAGAGGTGGCTGATAAATAGCAAGACACCACAAATACCTTGGTGTCTTGTTTGACGACTCTCACATCTTCAAGCCTCGTATTGACAATCTTGTGAAGAAACTCAAATTGGACTTTTTCTTTCTAAATAAATTTAATTTATTTTTTGAGGTGAAAAAGGGATTTGTCACAGCAACATTTTTATCTATTTTCGATTATGGCATGGGTTAAAGTTCTCTGTCGCTGCGACGGATTTCCGTCATTTGGAAAATGAGCGCAAATAGTTCCGTCTAGACTTTTTATGCAAGGTATTAAACAGAAGCTGCTCTCATCCAATGAAACCTTGCAGAGCCGGGACATTAGCCAATCAGAAAGAGAGTAGGGCGGGTCTTTGTGAAGCGGACATCTGTCAGTCTGAGGTTTATCGGTGTTCAATCATTTTAACTTTTGGGAGAGCATTTTAAACTGCCCTCGTATGGCATGAATGAAAGTAGCGGTGGTCAAAGTTTTCTTATGCAAACCAGCAGGTCATAAAGTTCACCGGAATGAACAGCTGACAACAGCTTCATCGGTAAGTGTGTCTGTCGCTGCTCTTGCAGTTAATGAGTTATTTCCACCTGTGGCCACGTCACCTGTCAGCGTGCATTCCCTCGCTGCCAGTAACTTAGCTGAGAAACCAAACAAGGATCTCCTCATGATTTGCTATTACGTTTTATTTAAAACTCAAAGAGTCACGCGCTAGCTCAGGCTAATTTAGCATGATGGGCTTTTTCTTTTCTTTTCTTTTTTAAGAACGGTCGTAATGTGAAACAGTGTCCCGCATTTCAATGGGTCTGATTCAGAAAAAGTAAAAAAAAAAATTTTTTAATTCCACCTGCGCTTTTCTGTAACAAAGAAGTCAGACCTGCACCGGCTGTCAGTCAATAAGCAGCAGCTCCACCTCTGGAGCAGCTGCTCACCAGGACACTCGTTAAATAAAATCACAAGGATTTTGATGCATGCAGATTATTAAGGAAACTACGTCAATAAATAAAAAAATAAACTACAGCTACAACATGGACTGGAGAACGGGTTCTAACTGGGTGAGGCCAGAGAAAGGCGATTCTCAGAAAACTTTTATGAATGTGACAGGGAGCCAGTGGAGTTAATGTACAGGATTGAAGTAGATGATGTAATGATGAAGCTGCTGTCTTTGTACTAGCTGCAGTTTATGGAGGTTTTCTGGAGGGAAGGGAGCTGAAATTGTAAAGTCAAGAGGTGAGTGGACTGTGGACCAGTTTGGCAAAAGTGTGAAGGAAGAACTTAATGCTGCCGAGATGAAAGTTAAACAGGTGATGTTATGGATGTGGAAAGTGAAGGAGAGGATGGGAGGCTGTCCAGGATGACACCATGGCTCTGAAGCTGAAAGGTGGAGAGATACAGGAATTGTCAATGGATATTTTAAAAGTACCAGATTTGGTTAATGTTGACTTTGCAAAATCAGCAAGTGAGGTAACTGATGTGGCATGATGTCCACGGCCCGGGAATATATGGGCTGACTAGAAATTTTTTTCAGTCAAACTGATTATTTTTGCTTTAACCCATGGATTATGGAGACCTGTTTGATACGAGCGTCTCAGCTCAATGTCTTCATGAGATTGACACGTCCATCGTGCTTCCCTGAGGTTTGTTGCTAAATAAAGCCTCGACGCATCATTGTGAACCGTACTCTTCAGTGGGACAGCCTTCTTTGTCCACCAGGATGTTGGGACATTGCTATACCTTTATTTATAAGACCATGCCTGAGCCGCTGCCCTCCTACATCTGTGAATCAACCACATAGGGAAGTGTTGATCCTTAGTCTTTGTGTGCAAATGATCGCTTGTTTCTCTCTGTTCCATTTCCCTGCACAGAACAGGGAAAGGGCTTTTTTCCCCCCTCGGCTCTGTCCACGTGGAACATGTTGCAAAAAGACTGGAAGTTAATTTAACTTAGGTCATTGAGTACATTTAAGTCCAATCTGAGAACACTGGAGATGACTTCTTTAAATTGCGGCTGTTTTTCTTAATTTGTATGGCATTTTAATAGGGCATTCCTCAAGTGACGTCAAATTACTAAATTTAGACGCATGCGTCGCCACCGTCTTGTGGTCGTACAAGCAGAGCGGTGACGCTTTAATAGTTTACTTGTATGAGTCGAATAGTGAACAGATGTGTCCTGAATATCGGCTCAACAGACATAATATGGCAACAACGAAACACCTCTGCGTTGGTATCTGCTGGAGTGACTAGCGATACGGTGATCATGATCATATGAAGGGAGTTTTTTTTTTTTTTTTTTTTTCATTGATTTTACAAAACCCCAAAGGATTGCACAGAAATGTCAGTGTTGGAAACGAGCTTGTAACGGAGAGGAGTTTACTGTGGAATCTGACCAAAGACACCTAAATGTAATCTGAATTTCCTGGAGCCAACACTTGAACATCCAGACCTGATACCAGCGACTGCAGCATCTGTGCAAGTAGGCGACGTTTATTTGGCTTTTTCTCAGCGGCTTTAAAACATCATACAATCCATGAGGGGTGTTCATGTGAGCTTCAGTGTTGCATTTAGTCCGCTCATTCTATGTGAATTTGGGTTTGTTTTTCTCTAAAGTCACGTGTAACTTTCGTGAGTCGTCAGCTTTTCTGATTAATGCTGTCCTTGCCCAGCCTGTCAGGACAGGTGGACCGCCATGTGTTGGTAGGTTTACACTAGTATGGATTGAACGGTTCTCTGTGAGATGTTCAACGCTTGGGATATGGTTTTATAACCTAACCCTGCTCTAAACGTGTCTGCTCTGCTCCTTGGTCTTCATGATGCTGTTAGTTTACTAACGTTCTTCATTAAACCGCTAAAGCCTTCACAGAACAGCTGGATTTATACAGAGGCTATACTACACCAAGGTGGCCTCTTTGTATTAATGAGGCGTCTTCTGAACTGGACTTTATTTAGGGCTATCATTAAAAGGGGGTGAATCCAAATGCACCTTACATCATATTCCTTACGATTCATAATTGTGCATCACGTTTGTGTGGATCTGGCTCATAAAATCCTGATAAAATACACTGCCGTTCTTGGCTATAATGTGACAAAATGTAAAAAGGTTTCAGAGCTATGAATACTTTTCCAAGACAGTCCATGGTAAAAAAAAAAAAGTGTATCTCATGATGCTTTTTTTCTGGGTTTTTTTCCCCCTTTTGTCCTTTTTCATCTACAGGAATCTGTGCGATGTGTGGAAAGAAGGTTCTGGACACCAAGAACTACAAGCAGACGTCTGTGTGACGTAGCAGGGGTCAGAGAACATCTGCCCGGGTGTAAAACGGACTGTGAAAGAGACGTCAGACGTGGCTTTGTCTTCTTTGTTTTAGATTATTGTATCCCACCGCTGGATCTGTTCTGTCCTGAAGCAAACGGCGCCATTTCCAAATAGATCACCTGTCCCTAAAGTGACTGCTTCCACAGGTGTTTTTGCCAGCATTTTAAATCTAGTACCTAAACTAGGTCTATCTGCTTTTTTTTTTTTTTTACTTTATGTGCATGTAATATATATATATATATACTGTGTTGAAATAAAGCGGCCAGTTTGGCAGAAAGATATATCTGCCTACAGCCATAAATGACTCTTACGCACAACATAGACTTATTTCCTGTTTGTGTTGTAATTGGTTTACTCTGATATAATCGCATTTGGAGGCTGCCTGCCTCACTGTCAGATGTGACCCTCGCCAATCCCCAACATGAAGGTTATAGTTCACAGCTTTCCCTCTGATATTTAAAGGCCGAGCTTCGCCTCAGGCCTATGAATACGTGTGCACCGTCATGTTTTACTGTTTTTGTCCTGTTCTAAAAAAAGATAAAAGCAGGATCATGGCTCCAGTTCAGACAGGTAATCTAATGGACTGTGCAGGGGGAAGTGATCCATCTGACCATTAAAGGTCAGTTAATTAGCAATACAAAAAAATCACACCCACACCATTTATCACACCCAATGGTGGGTAAAGTTTTAACAAATATTGTCTCATTTCAACACCATCTCTTTTTTTTTCCTGCTGACATGGCGTTGTGTACTTTTACCAAGAGTTGGTTTTACATTTTCTACCTCCAAAAGCATAATTTTTTTTAGTACAAAACTTGGAACCAAAATTTTTACCTCAAATAAAAAAAAATTGTATCTGCTAAAGATAAAATATCCAGTAGATGGCATTAATACATCCAAGCTGCTGCAAATACTGATTTCTTAACTACAGACTGATGTTTTGTCCAAAAAGTTTGCCTGGTTCCTAAAAGGCATTAAGAGAGATCAAGAAAATTTACTCCGCCAAAAACGTGTTTTATGGACCAACATACAATACACTGTTCGGTGGAAAACAGCCTTACTGAAACGTGGAGGTGGCAGCATCAAGCTGCGGGGATTATTTCTTAACCACGGACAAGAGAAGCTGGATGGAGATAAATACAGGACAATCCTGTTCAAATCTGCTGAAGACTTGAAACAACTTAAGGTTCACACCCCAGCAGGACGACAACCCTACACATATCACCAGAGCTACAGTGCCTTAAATACTTCTGCAAGGCTCTGTACCATCAGACAGAGGTCCCAAAACTATTCAATAATGGATGCGTGCAGAAGACTAACAGGTAGCACACGTATTCTCCAGGACACAAGAGTCTTAAGACAGTGGTTCCCAACCTTGGTCCTCATGTACCCCTGTCCTGCATGTTTTAGGTGTCTCCTTGCTGTCACACCATATAAATTAATGGATGATTAAGAGGCTTTTGCAGCACTTGATGGCATGTAGCGTAGGTTGTACAGGTCTGAATCAGATGAGCTGGAACAGAGTCACGTCTTAAACATGCAGGACAGGGGTACTTGAGGACCAAGGTTGGGAACCCCTGTCTTAAGACTCTTGTGTCCTGGAGAATACGTGTGCTACCTGTTAGTCTTCTGCACGCATCCATTATTGAATAGTTAGCATGCTTAGCACAACATAGACCCAGAAAGTACATGCTCATAGACACTAGTTGCTCCTCCAGTGGATCAAACTGGTTTTGGACTCGGTTTGGATACTTTTAATGAGCTTAAGCGGTTTTACTAAACTAATTGGAGACAGTTCCAATCAGAAGTTTACATACACTCATCATGGGGATCAATATAATTCTGCGCATTTAATGATGCATTTGCAGAGCTTTATTTCCCCGGGTTAAAAGGATTACATAGCAACCCCATTGATTTCTCTAGAGCAGTTATTTCATTGTAGTTTTTCTCTTATCCACACAGATTCACTATTATACATAATCTAACAACTTGCCAAATGTTGTCTAGCAAGTTGTGCTTCAATCACATATGTTTGACATCCATCACTAAGCCTTTGGGTGGATATTTGACCAGACTTCTTGACGTTTAAATTGGTTGGTTTAATGGTTCCAGCCCATAAGCTCGATGCTTTATTTTTAACATGTTATATCCGTTCCATACAGTTGTTTATTTGCAATCAATGTTTTGTAGTTCAACCATTGGACACAAACTGACCTGTAGTACAAGGAAAACAGACTAGGATGTGAACTCGCAACCTAGGAACCACCCAGGCTGAAACTACAAGAGCACTACTGACCCCAATGAAGTGAGCTTTGCGCCGCCATTGATGTTGCACATAAGGCGAGGAAGCTTCTGCTGTAAAGACGTTATAGTTCGACTGAATTTTTTAGCTCCCCAAAGGGACAAATCAAGTGTTTTCTAGAGAAAAACTAAATGATCACAGGAGAAAATAAATCGACCCAGGACATAAAGGAGTCTAGGAGAGTTTTTCAAACCTGGGTGGTAGAGGTATCATTGCTGTGGGCTTTTTTTCCTGCCAGCAGCTGGTATGTTGTAAAAAATGGACGCAACAAGAAAAGCGGGACCATCCGTGAATTCTTACATTTCACCTCAAATTGACAGCTTGGACACAGTCAAGTGTTTAAAAAGGACAACGATCCCAAACGCACACCAGAATTATTTTTGAATGAATGAGGCAGGCTGACATTAAGTTTCTCGAAAGGCCTTCCAAAAGCTCCAGCCTCAATCTTTCTTGATAAATTTGCGGACTGCAAAGCGACTCTGTTCCAGACAGCCAACCAGTTTAAATGAACTCCACGGTTTGGGATCAGAACACAAGTATTCAGCTACGATTCTGCTTGAAGCTCGTAGACTTTTGAAATAAAACAGGCCAGGACAACGAGATCTCTTCGCTGCATAAGCTCAAACAAAATTGTACGTTCATGCACGGCTCCTAGATCAAATGACTGGGACCCTTCTACATGTTAAATCACATTAAGATGGACACGAGGGATTATTCTTTTTTTATGGATTAATCGAAGTCAATTTCTTTATTACACAAACTGACTGTTAAGGGCAATAAAAGATCAACAATGCTTTTAATGTTTGAATGCTTTATTTAAGACTTCAGAACACAATTATCATCATCTTTGATCACAGATTTACATCAATTGGCTTTACTCTTTGGACTTTAGATATCCTTCGACTCGTCTCGCAAAGTGTCACCAAAATGCAAAGATTCTAAAAAAGTATTTATAAATGACAAATAGTGTGTTGAATGGATAAAGTCAGTGAATGCTGAACACAGTATCAAGGTACGGAAATAACACTTTGGAAAAGCACCAATGAAATTCCCATCGGAAAGACAAAAGACAAATATAAATTGTCACGTATCCTAAGTTGCCATGGTACAGTATTGCACTCAGCTTACATATTTCATTACAATATTGCCGTGTAAGATTGAATATCATGTATTAAAGGCACCAAGATTTTCTTTGTTGGGTTCACAGTGGTTTCAACTAAAATCTCTCAGGCTTCGGTGTTTTGAGGTCAACTCAACAGGCTGGAGGTTGAGCAGCAACCTGGTGTCTCTTTCCCATTTTATATATTTTAAATATTTTTTCTTTTATTTCAAGCAATGTCGCATGCAGAACCCAGAGTGGTTCCGTGGATTTCCTTCCGCTGCAGCGGCTTGGGAATGAAGAGCGCTTTGAGGTCCGTTAGACACGCATCGTCAGAGCCAGGAACTCCTCCCGAGTCTTGGGGTCGTCTAGGTAGATCCCAAGCATGGTGCTTGTCACCGTGCGGCTGTTCATCTTCTGGACGCCACGCATCACCATGCACATGTGCCTGAAGACAAACAGAGAGAGCGAGAGAGAGAGAGAGGATCAGTCAGACTTACAGCTGGAGAATCAAACTAATCAAGCCCAATGGTAACGCGTTTAAAGGGGAACACCACAGAATTTTCCACTATTGAACACAGTGGTGCTTTATAGCCCCTTACAATAACATTCCTTTTAGTTTTGAGGATATGGATGTGTGTGTGTGTGTGTGTGTGTGTGTGTGTGTGTGTGTGTGTGTGTGTGTGTGTGTGTGTGTGTGTGTGTGTGTGTGTGTGTGTGTGTATGAATACTTACGCTGCCTCTACAACCACAGCCACACCTCTAGGCTGCAGAGCTTCAGATATCCCCATAGCAATCTGCTTGGTCAGACGCTCTTGAACTGAGAGAAAGTGAGTCAAAGCATACGTGTTGTTCAAGTACTTATGATAGAGCTGTCACAATTTCAACAAAAATGAATTATTCACTCTCTGGGAACAAGAAAATCCTAAAACATGATGACACCTATACTTTGCATTTCCTATACCCGTTTAATCTGTGCAGGCTGGGCGGGCGGGTGTCTTTCTCCAGGTGGGGTAAACCCTGAACAGCTATACGCCCATGTGTGAGGGCAATCTAGAGGGGCCAAATGACTAAACATGCATGCATTTGGATGAAATACTTAGAGTGGGCACATGCATGCACTGGGAAAACATCCAAACTTCCTGCAGACAGACCCTCGTTAGGATTTAAACCGAGAAATCTTCTTGATGGAGGAAAAAGTTGCAAACAGCTGTTCTATTTCCACTTAATATTTAAGATTTTTGCCCAGTTACACAAGTTACACAGTGTTCAACCTACCTTGAAGCCGCCGGCTGTAGATCTCCACAATCCTACAGAAGGCAAAGCACAAACAAAGCAGAGGGCTCATTACAAATCAAGTGTAATAATGATTAATCCTTTAGATAAACACAAACTCGCATCGATCGCTGACCAGCGGGGGCCTCCGAACTCTATAGATCCTTTATCTGTGAATCATTCACCGTACAGAGTTCTCAGAATAAGGCGAGCACGAGCTCCGGTGCAGTTGTCCCGCGTTTGTGGGTCCAGATCCCCTCAGATATTTTCAAGGGGGAAGGAGGAAACAAAAGAGGCTGTCATAATAACTACGATTCCCACAGGTCTGAAAGGATTTTCTCATGGCTCGGCGCGGATAGCTTTTAGACTTGTGCCTGTCATTCTGCTAGATGAAGAGACTAGATGATGGCCAGCGGGCTCAGACTCTAAGCCTCCAGGTCAAAGCGCTGAGATAACAGAAGAATGCAGTCACCCGGCACTAACTACAGACGCATACATTGACAGCAAGAAGTTATGACGAGCGCTGTGTTACCTTGCCAGCTTGCTGAGGCCCACCACCTTTTTGTTGGGAATGTAGCCAATGTGAACCTGGAGAGAGAGAAAGAAGAAGAGCAGAGGTCACCAAAGGACCTAGCAGATATTTGATGGGTGTTTTTTGGTTTCTTGTCCGCCTAAAACACAAATAAACGCGTTACCTTTCCAAAGAATGGCACCAAATGATGCTCGCATAGGGAAAACACATCTATGTCCTTCACGATCACCATCTCATCATGATCCTCGTCAAAAATGGCATTGTTTAGGATGTCTGCAGGGTAAAAAAAAAAACACTCTTAATAAAATAAATAAAGCTAGATAAAATCCAGACAACTTGATTTATAACTGTTTATTGGATGATGAAAGCCATCATTGTCAATTTTCTGCATTAGCAACCAGTGAGTGCTTTTGATATGGCTCTCTGTCCAGGGAGCTCTTTTGGCATCGAGGAGTCACAAGAGATTTTAAAAAATAAAGATTTCCATCAGTTGCTCCTCACCCAAGTTTTCTAGTAGTAAGGTAAAGGGCCATTTAATGGTTTTTCAAACAAAATGTGAAATACTTGAAATGAACAAACCAGAACTGGAAATTGGGATTCTTGGATTTTAAGTCTTTAAAACCCAGTTGAAATTGTTCTAATCCTTAATTATATATACGGAAACACAGGAAGAGCCGCTTTGATGGTATATATATATATATATATATATGTATATATATATATATATATATATATATATATATATATATATATATATATATATATATGAAACATCTTTAAAGCACAATTCAATTTTGATTTTTTTTAAAAACATTTCTTTTAAAGTGCAGCCAAAATCTCCAAGTTTCTCAACCTCATGAATCCAGCAGTGTTTATTGTCTCTGAACCAACAAGTGTATATGGATGTTGCTAAGGCTGAAAAAGGTACTTTCAGCATATTTTTGGTATGTATTTACTTATGCATGCACAACTAGCTAAAATATTTTGTTTCTCCATCACTAATTTTAACACATTCTAATTCTTTGAATAGCAAAACAAGTTTTGGGTGCGCCTTTAAGTTACCAGGAACAGTTCCTGGTAACTTAAAGGCGCACCTTCAAGAAAAACGACATTTCAATGCTATTGCATTACATGAAAAAAATAGGGTTAAACTACAGCGACGTACAAAAGAAGGCTTGAAATGGAGCTGGATTAAAGCGACCTCTAGGCTCCAGCAAAGTTTTGAGTTATACTTTGAATCCTGGTCTCCATCTCTTTTTATAGCAGTACAAAAGATTAAAAAGCTAGGGAAATAAATATATGCGATCATTTATCAAGTCAAACATAACTGGAAATAAAAGCCTTCTATTAATATAAATGATAAATTAAAATCTATAACTTATATCATGATTGAATTATTTTGAGATTCCTGCATTATAGGCAATCCTGAACTAATATAAACTGTCACTGGGGCCTGGACCTAACATCCAGTAGGCTAACCTGAACATCAACTCAACTCCTTGGACCAATCACCTTGACTGCGGCATTATCGGGGTCTATCTCATGTGCCAGCGGGACATTTGGGGCCCCTCCTACTGTTAAGAACACCCCCACCACTAACGACGCTTAGGTGTAGTGGAATCTGGGAGGAAGGCTGAAGTTTATTTGATTGAGCTTGAAAACAAGATGGGATAACTGGTTATTATTGGCTGGGACATACATTCTTACATTTAAATGTTTAATAATTCAATTTCTAACAATCTAACAAATATCAAGATTTTAAACCTTTGTGTTGAAATTGAAGCATTTATTGGAGGCCCCTGATGGGCTTGGGACCCTAAGCAGCAGCTAGTTTCGCTTATACCTTGGGCCGGTGTCAATAGACCTATAGATAGACATATTGTTTGAATTGTGAAACTTCCCTTCTTCCAATTACTATTTTATGACGACTCATTTTAAAGCGACGAGACAAGCACAAGTCTCCTGGGCCACCTGCAGAGGTGAATCGTGTCAAACTCACCTTCGATGGTCTCATGGTAGCCCTTGGTGAGGAACTGGATGGCCTTGGCGGCGCGCAGCGGCGTGCGCAACAGCCCCTCCCGGTCCGTGTCCTCTCCCAGGTGCCGCAGGATGCTGGTGTAGGCGGCCTCCAGCGCGGGTAAGCGGGACTCGTCCTCGGCCTCCTTGCGGGACGTCTCGTCGTGCTTGCGGTGGACCACCGCGGACTTCTTGGTGTCGATGATGAGGTCGCCGAAGCCGTTGTTGCAGTGGAACTCCTCCACCGCGGTCTCTCCGACTTTCCCGTTGCAGTGAGAATTCATGTCGGCTTTGGGGTTTGTTTGTTGTCGGGTTTTTTTGGGGGGATAAAAAAGAAGAAGACAGGAGGAAAAGCTGAAGCTGAGGTGACCGGCTGAGCTGCTTGGCTGGGAGCGCTCTCTGTGCGCTCTGCTTATAAAGCCAGCAGGGAGTCGTTCACCAGGTTTGCTGCGTCTACGTCAAAACCACCGGGAGGGTCATCACGGACCGCACACCCCTTCCCCTCCTTAAATCGTGAGGTTGAGCATGCAGGAGATTTTCTGCATTTGGCATCACTTGACACAAAATGCATTAGGCGCGTCTCCAATTGATCTGTTCTGGTTATAGCTATTGCAAGACTTTCCAACACTCGTTCACTTAAAACACTCATGAGAGTCATTATACATTTTTTTCCCCCTGCTTCTTTTTTTTGGAAAGTTAAGGTTATGATGACTGGTTTCACAGTGGTAGGCACTCCTGACCGAAATCTCTCTTTTGTGAATAATTAGAAATGGTGGATTAATTGATCTCCCGAAGGGCTAAACTTTTCAAGAGGAAACCACCCTTTGAACTTTCAAGTCTACTGATTTCTCGTTTTAAAATCAAATTATAAATGAAAGAGGTAAATGAATTCTCTGAAGATGTAACCTTATGAACTTAAGGAGCATTTTCATGCACATACAGCGCCTTACACAAGTTTGTTCTTTTTACCTCTTGAACTTTTCCACATAGTCCTCTTACGTTACAAGCACAAACTTCAGCGTATTGCAGTGGGATTTCATGTGATTGACCAACACAAAGTACTCTAAACAGTTAAACAAATGATTGATCTTTCAGGCTTTTTATGTATTTGTGTTAAATTTGTGCCCCTAAATAAAACCCAAACCAGTGGTTCTCAACCCTGGCCCTCAGGGACCCCTTTCCTGCATGTTTTAGGTGTCCCCTTGGTGCTACACCAAGAAGCTTCTGCAGCACTTGTTGAAGAAGGTCATGCAGACATTTGAATCAGATGAGCTGGAACAGAGACACGACTAAAACATCCAGGAAACGAGTACTTGAGGACCAGGGTTGGGAACATCAGACGCAAAGCACGACACATAGCAGACATGTCAGGGAGAAAAGTGTGGCGAGGTTTGAAGTAGGGTTGTGTTCTAAAGCAATATCTTAAGCTTTGAACATCTCACGGAGCTCTACCAACATCCATCATCTGACGTTGGAAAGATTTTGGCTTAACTGCCAAATCAACCAAGAAGCTATGACCAGAACCAGAGTAGCAAGAAGAAGCCAAAAGAAGTCCCGTTTACTGGCAATGGGAACGGCGATTCTTTTGAATGTACTGAACCACTGGAATCGGTTCATTAAAAATTATTTGTTCAAAATATTCATTCACTGAATCATTCAGTTCACGTAACTATGTTTTCAGTTCCTTACAATTAAAATAGGCAATAAACATGACTTAGATCACATTTAGTGTGCTGTTTATAAAGCTTTAACTGCATTTATTGTTCCTTTACATTTGAAATAGGCAATAAGTCTGGTTTTAGTGACATTAAGCATAGTATTTACAGAACCGTAACAGCCTATTTTGTTTCTTTTTAGTTTAAACAGCTGAAGATCAGACGGACTTTTAAGCCTCTCCCCTTAGCTTACTTTGAAGTTCTAGCAATCAAAACTCCAGCTCAGATGGAAAAATTTAAAAAAAGAAATTTCTAAGTATGACTTGGATAAAAAAAAATCTATCACTTCTGAAAAATATATAATTCCAGATCACGTCAGAAAAAACTCTATTACATAAATCACTATTATCTCTCCCGTATCACGTGCGTCCGTCCTAACTCAGTCAATTGGGATAATATGCAAACATTATACTACTGTTTTGGATAAATAACAGGTATTTTTAAACTAAACTCTTCAAGCATTACAAGAGAACAGAATGAAAATGGACATATTCTTTTGTTGATGTCAAATAAAATATTCAATTCCATTTTATTTATATAGCTTCAATTCAAAACACATTTCATCTCAAGGCAAAGTCAAATTCAATCAAATCAAACAGATTGGTCAAAAAGTTTGCTCTCTAAGGAAACTCAGCAGATTTCATCAAGTCTTGACAAGCAGCATTCACTCCTCATGAAAGAGCATAGAGCCATAGTAGACAGTCGTCTGCATTGTCGATGGCTTTGCAGCAATCCCTCATACTGAGCAAGCATGAAGCGACAGTGGAGAGGAAAACTCCCCTTTAACAGGGAGCAAAACCTCCAGCAGAACCAGGCTCTGTGTGAACGATCATCTGCATCGCCCGACTGAGGGTTAGAAAAGACAGAGCAGACACAAAAATGCACAGAAGCACAGGAATCCTTTCAATGGGGTAATGGCAGATCATCTGCCCCTTGGAAGGTGTCACAGCTAACAAAATGCCAAACCAGATGTACCTACTATGAATAGACAAAAGACAGAGAGAACATAAAGTTACAAGTTGAAACAACAACAAACAATGCAAACTGGAGAACAGTAGGAGAACTCAGCAGAGTGAGAGAAATAAACCCTGATGTCCTCCAGCAGCCTAAGCCTATAGCAGCATAACTACAGAGATAGCTCAGGGTAACTTAAGCAACTCTAACTATAAGCTTTGTCAAAAAGGAACATTTCAAGTCTAGTCTTAAAAGTAGACAGGGTGTAATCAGAACTCTGATATATGATGGAGCTTGATTATTAAGGGCTTTATACGTGAGGAGAATTTTAAATTATATTCCTTATTTAACAGGAAGCCAATGAAGGGAAGCTAAAATAGGAGAAATATGATCCCTCTTGTTGATTTTCATCAGAACTCTCGCTGCAGCATTTTGGATAAGCTGAAGACTTTGAACTGTATTTTGTGGACTTCCTGATAGTAAAGAATTACAATAGTCCAGCCTTGAAGTAACAAATGCATGGACTAGTTTTTCAGCGTCACTCCTGGACTGTTTAATATGGGATTTAAATTACAAGTCTTGGTCGAAAATAATACCATGGTGTTTTACTTTATTACCAGAGGCCAATTTAATACCACCCAGATTAAATGATTGATAAAAAGTTTATTTTTTAAGAACTCTGGTCCAAAGAAATTTAAAGTCATCCAGGTTTTGATGTCATCAAGACATGACTGCAGTCGAAGTAATTGATTGGATTCAGGATTTATGGATAAATATAGTGTCATCAGCATAACAGTGGAAATTAATACCATGCTGTCTGATATTTTTACCAATCGGAAGCACACACACACAACACACACACACACACACACACACACACACACACATACAGTATATATATATATATATATACACTACCGTTCAAAAGTTTGGGGTCACCCAAACAATTTTGTGTTTTCCATGAAAAGTCACACTTATTCACCACCATACGTTGTGAAATGAATAGATAATAGAGTCAAGACATTGACAAGGTTAGAAATAATGATTTGTATATGAAACCCCAGCAACCCCAGACCATCACATTACCTCCACCATGCTTAACAGATGGTGTCAGGTATTCTTCCAGCATCTTTTCATTTGTTCTGCGTCTCACAAGCGTTCTTCTTTGTGATCCAAACACCTCAAACTTGGATTCATCCGTCCACAACACTTTTTTCCAGTCTTCCTCTGTCCAATGTCTGTTCTTTTGCCCATCTTAATCTTTTTCTTTTATTGGCCAGTCTCAGATATGGCTTTTTCTTTGCCACTCTGCCGTGAAGCCCAGAATCCCGCAGCTGCCTCTTCACTGTAGATGTTGACACTGGTGTTTTGAGGGTACTATTTAATGAAGATGCCAATTGGGGACCTGTGAGGAGTCTGTTTCTCAAACTAGAGACTCTAATGTACTTATCTTCTTGCTTTTCTACTCTGGTTAGAGCCTGTTTGTGCTGTCCTCTGAAGGGAGTAGTACACACCATTGTAGGAAATCTTCAATTTCTTAGCAATTTATCGCATGGAATAGCCTTCATTTCTAAGAACAAGAATAGATTGTCGAGTTTCAGATGAAACTTCTCTTTTTCTGGCCATTTTGAGCGTGTAATTGACCCCACAAATGTGATGCTCCAGAAACTCAATCTGCTCAAAGGAAGGTCAGTTTTGTAGCTTCTGTAACGAGCTAAACTGTTTTCAGATGTGTGAACATGATTGCACAAGGGTTTTCTAATCATCAATTATCCTTCTGAGCCAATGAGCAAACACATTGTACCATTAGAACACTGGAGTAATAGTTGCTGGAAATGGGCCTCTATACACCTATGTAGATATAGCACCAAAAACAGACATTTGCAGCTAGAATAGTCATTTACCACATTAGCAATGTATAGAGTGTATTTCTTTAAAGTTAAGACTAGTTTAAAGTTATCTTCATTGAAAAGTACAGTGCTTTTCCTTCAAAAATAAGGACATTTCAATGTGACCCCAAAATATACTTAAGTACAGTAGTGAAGTATTTTTACTTTGTTACTATACAACACTGGCAGTGCACCAGTAACAGACGATAACATATGACTTGTTTGGGAGTTGTGCCCTAAAAACGTGTTTTTGACCACTGTTACATGTGAAGTCAGTGAAAGTTCCAGGGTTCACCACTGTGCCATGCTTTCTGCATGTGGGGATCATGGCTCTCACTGTGGTTTGCTGGAGTCTCAAAGCTTTAGAAATTACTTTGTTTCTCATTTGTCTTTTTTTTAGATTGGTGCATCATTTGTTGCTTTTTTGAGATATTCTTGCCTACTTCAAGACAGGTTCAATTTAAGTAATCTCTTGATTACCTGAATTGAACCGTTAATGGTTTGATAAGAGAGACAGAAGAGCAGGTTGGTTTCCATAGCCTTTCCCTTATTGAATAAAAATGATTTGAAACATATATTTTGCATTAATTTTTGCCTCTGATATTAAAATGTGTTTGAAGAACTGATACATTTAAGCCTAACAAAAAACAAAACAAGAATTCTGTAAGGGAGGACATTACATAAACAGCGCAGTATGTTAGGATTAGTCAGTGGAGATTAGAACACTTTACAAACTAAGTACTTGGTGGCAGCATGGCGAGGGTCTGCTTTTCTACCAGACAGTGATGTGTGGCACCAGATCAATAAAACAAAAGTGAGGATGAGTATATAGAAATTCTTGAAATTTACCTTCAATCAACAGCTGGACAGTGGATATTTGGACACTATTAGGGGTTCCACCAGGACAATGATCCCAAACACGTCAAAACTGCCTTTAAAATGAATAAAGCAGGGCAGGCTATCAATAAGCTTTTGGAACAATCCTGACTTCAGCCTCATTCTGAACAGAGCTATGTGCTTGAAATTGGGGTCTTTGCCATGTGCGGGCTCCAATTCAACCAGTCAAATTCCAACATTTGCAGCCATTTTGCCTTTTTTAGATACATCTGTATTTTACTGTGTTATCGGTCCACTGAAAAATTAAGCAAAAGCAAATTTGAAATAATAGTATTAAGGTCAACGTTATGCTCTATCAAGAGTTTTTATTGTTCTATTTTATTTTATTTTTAAAGTGTTTATCTACCCAAAAGCCTACTGCCATGAAAATGTCGGGATACGGTGTCGAATGAGTGTTTTATATATTTATCTTACATTTACTGGTCAGGCAGCATAACTCAGAGAGATATCTGGAACAGCTTGTTCTGTTCTCTCACTGTCTGTCTTTCTTTGCAAAATCATAAATGCATTCCAACAAGTGAAATGACATTAAATGTCAGTTTCTGTTTAATCCTCTTTGTACTTATTACTGCTCTTTTTAATAAGACCTAATAAATGTAGAATTTTTTTGTAAGTTTACTATCATCATAGAATACCTGTATAATCACAAGTATTTTATTTCAGTTTAATAAGTGATTTATGGGCACTTAACTGAGAAAAAAAAGTTCAGTTCGCCTATTAAAACACTTCAAGCTATGTTCAGGTCCATATTACTAATTTATTTTCCTATAAATGAGTAAATTTTGATCAATATTAATACTTAATGGAGGAGGTGGAGGAGTATAAATATCTCAGAGTTCCCCTGGACAGCAGACATTACTGGAGGCACAACTGTGAAGCTTTCTACAAGAAAGTTCTGGTGGAGAAATTACATAATTAATGACATGAAGTTCACATTTGAGTAATATAACCTATCATTATAAACACACCTTTTCTGAAAGGCTGCAAAACCTCTGAGGATAAGGCATCAGCCATGAAGACCAAGGAGCTCTCCAAGCAAGTCAGGGAGGGGTTAAACTTTTTTTGTGACATTCCCCCAGAGCACCATCAGATCCATCATCTTCAAATAGAAGGCTAACACGTTGCATCACTTCAAGAACATCATCCCCACAGTGAAACATAGAGGTGGCAGCATCATCCTGTCGCAATGGTTTTCAGCAGCAGGGAAAGGGAAACTTTTCAGAAACAAAGGAAAGATGGATGGTGATAATACAAGCATATTCTTGTGCAAAACCTGTCAGTCTGCCTGTGATTTGAGATAGGGTCAGGGGTTCACCACCCAACAGGTCAATGAGCTGAAGCATGCTGCTAAAACAACACTTATGTTGTTTAAAGGGAAACATTTAAATGTGTTGGAATGGCCTAGTCAAAGTCCAGACTTCAATCCACTTGAGAATCTGTCGTTAGACCCATGTTTCCTGAAGGTATTTTATTTTTTGGGCCAACTTCCTTCTGAGGTTGCTTCCTATATGTCATGGGGCTACAACGTGTCACTTCCTCTTCCTCTCCTTCCACTGTGGCAAGGATCTATTGGAAACCAAACAATTCACAAATTCGGATAATCTCGACAGTTTCAACAATATTTCAGCAGTCAGGTTTTTTTTTTTTTTGGACTGAACAAATTCAAGATGGCGAGCTACCCTGACCTACCTGTGTGGTAGTTACGAACCCTGCCTGTGTTTTCCTCCAGAGTCTTGGAGGGGACCTTGCATTTTTTGGGACTGGGATCCTGGACAGTTTTTCCCCTTTTCCTCTCTCCCGTTTAAAAGGATTGCAAATTTTTTTTGATTTTTTTTTTTTAGGGAGAGTTGTTGAAAATTTAATTGAATTAATTGAATTAAGAATGGAATACAAGTCTACAATGACCCTGTAAATTGTGTTTATTTTGTATGTTTTCCCCTTATGTTGATTGTTAATATAATTTCAATTGAAATCTTTTATTTTCGTCCTTGTTTTCATTTACACATCAGGCTCCTCAAAGAACCTTTCTCTGATGCTGCTAAATGGTTATCTTGAGTAACATAAAAGAAGCCGTAGTCAGTCTGTAATCCAAGAAGCGTTACATTCACAAACATTTTAATTCCAGGTTTTGAGGCAACAAAACAAAACAATGTTAAGGGGGTGAATACTTTTGCTGACATTGCACGTCCTTCAATGTCTAAAGCAAGCAACTGAATAACTGTAGTGAAGAGTGCTATCTTTTCCGCTATCACCAGTCGGGGCAGCAAGATCAAAAAGCGCAACAACCTGATAGAGAAGGCTGGTTATTTTCTGGGGATTGCTTTGGAATCTCTGGAGATGTTTCTGAAAAGAATGGTTCTTCATGAAATGAAGAACATTATGGACAACCCTGAGCATCATATTCATCAGACTGTCACACAAGTTTAGAGACTATTAGTGAACAAACATCATGTGCAAACATCCCCTTGTGACCAAGGGGCACAGCAGATTGATCAGGCAGAAAGTTGTGGAGAAGTTTAAAGCGGGATTAGGTTATAAAACAATATCCCAATCTTTGAACATCTTCCAGATAACATTTCACAATCCATCTGAAAATGGAAAATGTATGGCACAACTCCAAACCAAGCGAGACATGGCAGTCCACGGAAATTAACAGACTTGGTTAGGAGAACATTAATCGGAGCAGCAGCCAAGAGGCCAGTGTTAACGCTAGAGGAGGTGCAGAAATCCACAGCTAGAGTGAAAAAACCCAAACCGACACTCCATATCGCTCTGAACACAGCAACCCTACGGTTAGTTATGGCTGTGGCCACATCATGCAGCATGGATGCTTTTCTGGGCAGCCCTAGAAGAAAAGCTGTCAAAGACTGCAAAAGAGATGAGTGGAGGATCATCTTTAAGTGAGACTATGATGCTGAGCATACAGCCAGAGCTGCAGTGGAACGGTTTAGATCAACGCATATTCATTTCCCAGGTCAGACCTTAATCCAGTTGAGAATCCGTGGCAAGTGATGAAATGCTATATTCACATTCCATCCTGATTGAGCAAAAGCTACTTTGCAAAGAAAAATTAGCTACGATTTTTGACTGTGGATGTGGAAAAGCTGGTAAACACATACTCCAAAAGACTTGAAGCTATATGTGATGGGTTACATGTCAGACTTCAAGATTTTGATTAATAGAAGAACAAAACAGACCTCCCTCTCCTCAGCCACTTGGGCCAGCTCCTCCGGAGGAACCCCAAGACGTTCCCAGGCCAGTCGAGAGACATAGTCCCTCCAGGTGTCCTGGGTCTTCCCCTGGGCCTCCTCCCGGTGGGACGTGCCCGGAACACCTCACCAGGGAGGCGTCCAGGAGGCATCCTAACCAGATGCCCGAGCCACCTCAACTGGCTCCTCTCGACGTGGAGGAGCAGCGGCTCTACTCTGAGTCCTCCCCGGATGACTGAGCTCCTCACCCTATCTCTAAGAGCCCAGACACACTACGGAGAAAACTCATTTCTGCCGCTTGTATCCGGGATCTCGTTCTTTCGGTCATGACCCAAAGCTCATGACCATAGATGAGGGTAGGAAGGTAGATCCACTGGTAAATCAAGAGCTCCACCTTTTGGCTCAGCTCTCTCTTCACCACAACGGATCGGTACAGCGCCCGCTTCACAGCAGACGTTGCACCAATCCGCCTGTCGATCTCCCGCTCCATCTTCCCCTCATTTATGAACAAGACCCAAAGATATTTAAACTCCTCCACTAGGGGCAGCACATCCTCCCCAACCCGGAGAAGGCACTCTACCCTTTTCCGGCTTAAGACCTTGGTCTCGGATTTGAAGGCATTGATCCTCATCCCGGCTGCTTCGCACTCGGCTGCGAACCACTCCAGTGAGAGCTGTAGATCACACCCTGATGAAGCCAATAGGACCACGTCATCCGCGAATAGCAGAGACGCAATCCTAAGGCCACCAAAACGGACCCCTCGACACTTTGACTGCGCCTAGAGATTCTTTCCATAAAAGTTATGAACAGAATCGGTGACACAGGGCAACCTTGGCGGAGTCCAACTCTCACCGGAAACGAGTCCGACTTACTGCCGGCAATGCGGACCAGACTCTGCCACCGGTCGTACAGAGACCTAACAGCCCTTATTAAAGGGCCCGGTACTCCATACTCCCGGAGTACCCCCCACAGGATCCCTCGAGGGACACGGTCGAATGCCTTCTCCAGATCCACAAAGCACATGTAGACTGGTTGGGCAAACCCCCATGCCCCCTCCAGGATCCTGCTGAGGGTATAGAGCTGATCCAGTGTTCCACGGCCAGGACGAAAACCACACTGCTCTTCCTGAATCCGAGATTCGACTATCCGACGGCACCACTAACAATGTGTATAAAATTAATTTAACTGCATTTTTGTCAGTCTCTGGGAACTTTTATTTATTAATCCATGACTTTATGTTTCCATGGAGTATAAATATGAGATAATAGAAAGGCCATTTTCTATTATTCACTCTTTAAACCGGGAAAAAGATAAGAGAACACATTATGTATGTGGGAGGAGCGGTGATGGGCCAGAACCGTGAAGTCAGAGGCAGACAGGATGATAGAGGGGATAAACCAGAGTCCGTAGTCCAAGAGCCGGTCCAGAGTCAGAACCAGGTGATCAGAAATCCGGGAACAGTCCAAATCAGAATCCAGCGGCAGAGTCAGGGTACAGACACAGGTCAGCAATCCAGACAGCACAATAATCAGGTCCGACGGGCTAGGCAGCAGTGACGGTTTGTTCATCAGGGCGATTGGGCGACACACTACCAAAGAGAGAAAGATAGAGGTGGGAATTTATAAGTTAAACCAATCGATCTGCGTTAAATGTTACGTTGAGTACGTCGCCTCCTGTGTCCCGCCTCTTTTTGGGCGATTTCAACATGGTTGAATATCGCCCTGATCTCTCTCACAGACGTTCATGTTAAGAACGTTTTTTTCAATACGCAGGCTCTGCAATGCATTCTCTATGGCTTTCGAGAGTGCTTGCACTAACGTATTTACGTCATACAGTACGTATATCTGCTGGATTACTGTCAGGTGTGAGAAGAAGAATGTCCGAGTATGAATAAAGTTTGATATAAAAAAAGTGTGAGAAGAAGAAAGAACATTTTCAAAATGTCTATCGGCACTGGTAACGTTACTCAACTAAACTCAATCGTCTCATTAAGAGAGAATCCGTTTAGTCGTCGCACTGTTCAACAAAAAAATGCAACCAAAGAATTAGGACCACCCAGACCAAATTTAAAAATCAAACAAATATCTAAAAAGGGAGGGAAATTGTACAACCGGGGATTTTCGCGGAGCTGGTACGAGCGGAAAACATGGCTAGCTGGATGCGAAGTAGCTAACGCACTGTTTTGCTACCCTTGCATTTTTTTCCATCCTGATGGAAGCACTGGAGCAGACAAGGCTTGGACAACGACAGGTGTCACCGATATCCATCATCTTACAGAGAAGGTGACAAAGCATGAAGCATCCAAGGTTCATATGGACAGTTGTCTTAAATATGCAGCTTTTGGGCGGGCAAACATTGCAAACTAGTTGGATGAGAGCTATAGGATAGCTGTGCGTAGACACAAGAATTGCCATATTCTGGGCCGTCTTATCGATTGTGTGAAGTTTTGTGGAGTGTTCAATGAATGAACTGCTGGATTGCATGCTGTCAGTCATCGGGGAACGTATCATGGACGAGGTGAAGTCATCAAAATTTGTAGCAATACAAGCAGATGAAACCACGGATGTTGCAACACAAACTCAGCTGGTGCTTGTGTTTAGATACATCGACGGGAACCATGACGTGCATGAACGCTTCTTTGAATTCATCCCTATTTCTGATGCAACAGCCGACACAATTGCCACTGCAATTTTGAAGAGACTGGATATTATCTTCACTGATAACAAAGGCACGCTCATCGCGCAAGCATATGACGGGGCAAGTGTTATGAGGGGAGAGAGGGCTGGTGTGCAGCAAAAAGTGCGTGAACATTACGAAAATGCCCATTATGTGCATTGTTACGCGCATCAGTTGAATCTGATTATGCAACAAGCCACTTCAAGCATCCCAGCAGTGAGAGTTTTCTTTGTAGATTTGAGTGGCATTGCCAGTTTTTTTACAAGATCGCCAAAACGCACAAGCATTCTCGACCATATTGTAACAAGAAGGCTGCCAAGAGCATCCCCTACCAGATGGAACTTCAACAGCAGAATCGTGGACACTGTTTATGAGAGCCTTGATGATCTAATGGAGTGTTTTGAATCCATCAGCAAGACCAACTCATTTGATATCACTACAGTGAGGGAGGCAAATGGCTACCTGAGGATGTTGCAGGATGATGAATTTATATTTTTCCAGAACCTATTTCATCAAATCATGCCTCATGTTGACATGATGTACCAGCAGCTGCAGAAGAAGGACATTGACCCAGTCTTCATCCAACGTGCCCTCCAGAGATTCACAGGGTGTTTGCAGGCCATAAGGTATGAGTAATATATCATTTTTTCTTATTAGGATTATGTTCATACCCTCTTGATTTGTGTAATTATCATTTGTCTAACAAAGTTAAAAATAAAATATCTAGCCATTCCCAGAAAATCAGAGAAAAAAAGCCACAGAAAGAATTAGGAGACCACTGCAGGATTTTATTCCTACTTTATTTTGTTACTTCTACTTTTAAATAAATTTTGTATTTATGTAATATGTTTTACATTTACAGTATATTTATACTATTATATTTTTAATATGCAGTGGCCTTTTAATTTTTTTATCTGTGGCTGTATATAATAACTGTTTATCGTTTCTGTCTTTCTAAGATGGAAATTGTATGCATGATCAATTACATACTGTTTGTATAATATAACAACCACTGTTGGTATGTCCTTCCTTCAGGGACCAAAGCTCTCAATTGCAACAGTCAGAAGCAACAGGAGCCACAAGATCAAGGAGAGCCTTAGGAGAAGAAGAGAAGCAGAGGCTGTCTAAAGAGGTATCTTCATTTACTGACCAATAGGCCGACTCTGTTTGGTTAGCCTACATTAAGGGATATATTCTATTTTTTATTCAGTGTTGTACTACAGGACTGTCCCAGAAAATTAGAATATCATGAAAAGGTATACTAGTAGGCTATTCAACTAATCACTTGAATCGTCTAATTAACTCGAAACACCTGCAAGGGTTTCCTGAGCCTTGAAAAACACTCAGCTTGGTTCAGTAAACTAAATCAAAAGTATGGGGAAGACTGCTGATCTGACTGCTGTCCAGAAGACCATCATTGACACCCTCCATCAGGAGGGTAAGACACAAAAAGAAATTTCTCAAAGAGCAGGCTGTTCACAGAGTGCAGTTTCAAAGCACATTCACAAAAAGTGTGTTGGAAGGGGGAAATGTGGCAGGAAACGCTGCACAACCAAGATGTGGCACCTGCCCACAGTGCCAAAACCACCAGTAACTGGTGTACTGACCATGGCATTACTGTCCTTGATTGGCCTGCCAATTCCCCTGACCTGAACCCCATCGAGAATTTGTGGGGTATTGTGAAGAAGAAGCTGAAAGACACCAGACCCAACAATGCAAATGAGCTAAAGGCCGCTATTGAAGCATCCTGGGCATCCATAACACCTCAGCAATGCCACAGGCTGATTGCCTCCATGCCACGCCGCATTGATGCAGTAATCTGTGCAAAAGGATTCCCAACCAAGTACTGAGTGCATTAATGGACATTTTCAAATGTTTGATTTTGTTTTGCTGTTATAATTTTTTTTTTTACTTGGTCTGAGGAAATATTCTAATATTTTGAGATAGGATTTTTGAGTTTTCTTCAGCTGTACGCCATAATCAGCGATATTAAAACAATAAAAGGCTTGCGATATTTCAGTTGATTTGTAATGAATCCAGAATGTATGACATTTCATGTTTTTTAATTGCATTACAGAAAATAAAGAACTTTATCACAATATTCTAATTTTCTGAGACAGTTCTGTATATCCCAATACCAGTGCTTCCATATCTCTCAATATTTTGCTTTCACAGCAATGTTCAAGTGTGTGTGAAATGAATAAATATACAGTGTATGTAAATCCATTTATTTTTTCACAGATCTGTGCCACAATCCTGGCCCATGCCAAAGAGAGGTTCTCTTTTACTGACCACCTTGTGAGTGCGACGTTACTACAAGGAGAGCTGTCTGAACAGCATTGCCATACACTCCCAGTAGAGGCTCTGAACACCACTGTCAGGGCATACCCCATGCTTAACCAGGCAAACCTTAAGACTGAACTGTCTCTTATTTACGAGAGTCCTGATTTCAAGAGCTGCTGTGGTGCACTGGCACTGTACCAGGCTCTGCAGAGGTACAACCTGCAGGATGCTTTCTCTGAAACTGTGGTTTTGCTGAACGTCCTTATAACCACTCCTATGACAACAGCTGAAGCTGAGAGGTGTTTCTCAACACTAAAGAGACTAAAGACCTTCCTGAGAAATGCAATGGGGCAGGAACGTCTGAATGCACTAGCCATGCTTTCCATGGAGAGGGAGCTAGTCAGGAGCATGCCTACTTTCAATGAAAGGGTGATTGACAGATTTGCTGCATTGAAAGAAAGGAGAGCAAAATTTCAATATAAATGAGTACCAGTTGCATACTGTTTCAAACAGTACAAAGTGAATAAAATGTTCAAATGTACATTTGTTTATCTGTAATTGCACATAAATGACTAATTATCTCTAATGTTTACTGATTAGCTGCACTTGAAATAAAATGACAACTGAATAAGATGATTTTGAGTATTTTTATTTTATTAATGCTAAAAGAGATGACTTTACATCAAAATGTGTGAAATGTTAATTGTAAGTCCAAACTGACGGTAAACAGGGTTTACGTAGCTGTCAGTTTACCCATTAGATGGATCACTTTAGCTATCACTGCAACTATTGCCCCCCCTGACACATTTGGCAGGAGCCGCCACTGCTAGGCAGGCTCAGAGGGTCAGAAGACAGAAACAGGTCGGGAAACAGGCTAGCAGGCAGACAGGATTTAGGACGCTGGATTTTTCATTTTCATTTTTTAAAAACTTTCCTTTTACTTTAAGTAACCTTTACCTTGTGTTGGTCCAAAGAAATACTTTGAAGTTTGTGGTTGGAATGTGATAAAAATTAGCCACTGCACTTGAGCCAAAGTAAACGTTTTCTGTAAGTAACATCACTTATCATTTAAAAATAAACTGGGGAATAAATTATAACATATTTTTTCTAATACACATTTATTTTCATAAAATAAATGAGAGTCCAAAACCAACTCCTCTCATTGGTGACGTCACTTCCTTTTAGTGTGTACAGAATGGGAAACCTGTCTAACACCTTTGATGTCTTATCTGCGTAGTTTGTTACTAAGGTTAGGGTTAAACGTCAATGTTGGGGTCATAAGTAAAAGTAAAAATTTCCACATTGAAAAAATAGCGGCAGGAAGGTGGCGGCCTTCTCCTGTACCGTTTCCTTGGAGACGCACCCTAACCGACGACGTAACTTCCTGTGTAGCTCCATCGGTGGCGGGAGATCGCAGCATGGCGGTGCAGCCGAAGCAGAACCAAAACCTGTCCATGGACAGCGCGGCCGAACACGGCTTCCTGAACTTCATTTTCTCCATGTCGGAGAAACCGGACACAACTCTCAGGATATTTGACCGGAGCGACTACTACACCGTCCACGGGAAGGACGCGCTGTTTGCTGCCAAGGAGGTTTTCAAGACCAATGGAGTCATCAAATATCTGGGTTCAGGTAGCGCACTTTAACTGCGGCTTCTCTGTGCAACAACTACATTGAGCTGTTTGAAGTATATATCCAGTTATCGCCTAGTTACTTTTGCTGGGTCATGGTGCGGTAAGCTAGCTGCATGAGGCTAATACATTAGCAGCGTCTGGTGAAGGCTAACGATTATTTGGTGCTACATGTGCATCTCAGGAAACTAGAATATTATTTTTAAAATGTAGTTATTGCATAAACTGAATATAAAAAAGTGACTCGTATAGACTGATTAAACCCATACCGAGTGAAATGTATTACTGTTAATGGTTTTGGCATAATGAAAACCTAACATTATCAGAAAATCTGAATATTAATCAAGAGCAACTACAAGTGAAAAGTTAAAACTAACCATGTAAAAAAAACAACAATAAAACAAAACAAGGTAAAATAAATATAAAGTTTAGTGGAAGGAAAAAGTGATTAAAGTGGAAAAAGATGCACAAGCAGCAGGAATAACTGCCAGCCTTGAGATGATTGTAAGGGGGGATGTATTCACAAGGTGTGGACTGCAGCTTGAGTTACTGCTTCTTTGTATCCTTCTGTCTTCATTTTTCCTTCCTTCCTTCCTTCCTTCCTTCCTTGTGTTCTTCCTTCAGTTGTTGCTTCTTTCATTTCAATCCTTGGGTCCTACCCCCTCACCACTGTGTTGCCCCTTCTTTTCTTTCGTCCTTCTTTTCTTCTATTGATATATTTTCTTACTGAAGATCAGGAAAGTTGAGTCGGGGGAAATGAACCTTTTTAATGGGGAGGCTGAGACGGTTGTTGGCCTGAAAAAGGTTTGCTTTTGATTCAACAGGGAGTCGTAAGCTGGAGAGCGTGATCCTGAGCAAGCTGAACTTTGAGGCCTTTGTGAAGGACCTGCTGCTGGTGAAGCAGTACAGAGTGGAGGTGTACAAGAACCACAGCAAGAGCAGCAAGGAGCACGACTGGAGGATTGAGTACAAGGTACCAAAGATAGGAAGCAGGTTTTTTAGACTGTTGGACAATGGATACATTTGACGCCCATTTGTTGGAGAAGGTATTTTCATTTTCATTTTCTGGGTTGGAGCATAAAGGAGAGAACTTTTCTTAATGGTGTAGTAATATTAGATTTTTGCCTTGCTGCATTAACGGACTTTGCTTTTGTTACCCTGAAAGCCCGTGAAATGTGTGACAGTTTGCAGTCCTTGCTTCTCAACACAGGCCTCTCCGGGAAACTTGACCCAGTTCGAGGACATTCTTTTCGGCGGGGGAACGGGAGGCGAGGGATGCGCGGGAGTGGTCGCCGTCCGATTTACAACGGGAGCCGACGGGCAGCGAGTGGTCGGCGTCGGCTACGTGGACGCGGCCCAGAGGACCATGGGAGTGAGTGAGTTTCCGGACAACGAGGTCTTCTCCAACCTGGAGTCCCTGCTCGTCCAGATCAGTCCCAAGGAGTGTCTCCTGGCCCAGGGTGAATGCAGCACCGATGGGAACAAGCTGCGGGAGGTGTGTTGGTGTTCCTCTCTCCTCAGGGGTTTCAGTGTTTTAGCGCGGTGACTAGGTTCAGTTTTGGGTTTTTATCTAAACTGTGACTTGGATGCTCATTCTTCTGTCATTTGCTTTCATTCTCCTCATTTCTAGGTGAGAGATCACACACAAAAGCAGTTTTCTTTCTCTGCGAACTGAACCAATGTGCAGGTTCTTCACTTGTATAAGCGGGAAGTGTCGCCGTATATTGCCGGCTGCTCTGCCAGCTGGCTGCTAATTGCGGAAATGATTTCCTGAACGTTGGTGAAGATTCTCAGTCATCCAAAAAAAAGTTTAAAAATAAAACAACTGGACTTCTATTCTGAAGCTGAAGACGTTTCGCTTCCCATCCAAGTAGCTTTAAAGTTTCTTGAAAAGAAGTCCAGTTGTTTTTTAACCTTTTTTTGGATTGATTTCCTGAACGAAGCCGATCTCCTGATGCGATCAGCTTCCGGTGCTGCGTTGAACCCAGCACTGTGGCTAACCAACTTTTAAGCGTAACATGCCCGTTGTGTGGAAAAAAAAGTACCACAACAAAGAAGTTTAGAAAGCCGTTGTACCGAGAGGTAAAAGTTCCCGCTAGGACCTACATTGCAACAGACTTAAACATCCAGAAAAGCCCCCACTGAATAGCGCAGGGATGTTTAAGCCATGCGGGCTGTCTGCTGACTTTATGGTCTAGCAATTCCCTACATTTCTTGTGATAAAATCATATATTTCCTAAACTTTCTGCTAGTTTGACAAAGCAGGGGATGTATACTATTAGGGTCAAAGAGCTAGTTGAGCGCCTCGCGGCGTCTAGTCTCCACAAGGCAGCCACTGCTCACCTGCACCGCGGATAGACTGACGCTGCGCCTCCTTGCTGCTCCCAGCTTGGAGCAGCTCTGCGTCGCAGCTCGCCCTCACGCATAAAACAGTTAAATGTGCCGAGAAAATGCTGCTAGTTCGGGTATAAGTTTCAGGTGGACGTCCGCAGACTCAAGTGCACATGTTTGTGGGAGCCTTTAAGTAGCAGGCGGGAGGAATCACCTCTAGAGTCATTCCAAACACGAGGTAAACGTGACAGGTATCATCATCATGGGGTTACTGTGAATAGTTTCACTTAACATTCATGATAATCATTGCATTTTTTAAAATAATATTTGAAAGCTTATGATTTGTTGTTGAGCCAGTATACTTTATTTGTGCTGATCACATGAAGCAGCCATAGAATTTTATTTAGAAAAGGGAGCGTTACAGAATAATAACAATAGTCATAACAATACAGATAGCATTAATAATAATAATACATGTTTCTTATAATCCACTTTACATCTGGTTTACACATTTCAAATTGCTACAAGAAAAAAGAGAAAACTATAGTAGAATAAAAAAAATAAAGTCCAAAGTGTTTAAAAAAAAGTTATGTTAAACATATTGAGCAGCAGGGAAATTGACCCTTTATGGAAATCTCTCTGGGATTTCATAAATACAGTCAATTTCAAACCTGTGGAGTTGCTGTGAACAGTGTTTTTCTGACTTCTTCTGTGAGCTTAAACTTATCCCAGGTTGCATTTTGGGATACACATGCTTACATTCATACATCATATTTGCCAGTAGAAAAGAGTTTATTACAGCCTGTTAAAAAAAACAAAAAACAATATGATGATAACATTAAAGCACAAAGAGCTCTGGTATCTGAATAGTATTGTTATCGGCAGATACCAAAATTCTGCTATCGGAATCAGATTGGAAGTGAAAAAATGTGGATCGGTGCATCCCTAAATGCAAAATCCACTTTTTTTTATCCCATAAATACTTCTTGTTGTGTATTAGGACTCTCTAGGAATGTAGAACATTTAAATGTAGTCTCTTCAGGGGCTGCGTAGATATCTTTATGTTCTTTTTGGGTCATATTCTTCAAGCTGTTCAGTTTTTTTATGTTCTCATTTACGTTTTTTTTTTAAACAATTTTTATTTTATTATTATATATCCTTTATTTATGCAGGTTAGTCCCTTGTGACTCAGTGTCTCATTTACAGGAGAGACCTGTTTAAACACATAAAATTACAACAATTTACGTCAGTATTTGCTGCAGAGCTGCTAAACAAAGGTCATGGACTTCCAGCTTACCCGTTTTGTGAATCAGCCATTTTTATTTTCCGCTAGGATTTTGCAGTTCAAGATAAAGGATCCCAGAGCCACCAGTGGAAAAGTGGATAGGTAAAAATATTTGGTTGTTGGGTGTTTTAACCCACTCAATTCAATACATCGTCCCCTAGCATACCACAAAAATGGCCGAACGAGTGGATTGGAACGCTCTGCAACCTGGAGGGGGAGGGTGTGAGGTGTCTCCATTAGATTTAAAGAGACAGCCCCCAAACAAGTCCCTGTCAGACACACCTCAGGACAGGGGGGGGGGGTTAAATTAACAAGGAATTCAGACCAAAGCATTGCAGTTCCACTTTATATAGACTACAATGGAATGATTTCCATGTGAAAAGGAAGCCATTAAAGAGCACGATATGTCCTCTTTAAGGTGTGGTTGCTGAGTGATGACACTGATTGGTTTGTGCAGGTGGTGCAACGTGGCGGCGTGCTGGTCTCAGACAGAAAGCGGGCGGAGTTCAGCAGCAAAGACGTCGTCCAAGATCTCAACAGGCTGCTGAGATCTAAGAGAGGAGACGCTGTGGCGAGCAACACGCTGCCTGAACTGGACAAGCAGGTGACAAAGGAGGAGAAAAAAACCCGCATTTTTTCCCCTATTAGAAAATGTAATATTGATAGGCAATTTGGCTATTAATGTGTTAGTCCATATGGACTAATATACCAAATCTTACGAAACATTTGTGGTTAAAATAGGCCAAAACTGGCAGAGATTTCTGGATATTTCAGTGCAGAAAATCCTGAAATGAGCCATGTTGTTATATTTTCACCACCTGTGTTTTAAGGGCAGCCAACTTGAATCCCTAGGCTCGGTTCAAAGTGCAGGCAAATGTTAAATTGATCCTGGTAGTCCAGAATCACAATCAGAAATACTTTAATAATCCCAGCGGGAAATTGCTGACGCAGTAGCTAAATTTCCCTCAGTGAAACTTGGCTGTAGGACCCTGATATTGGAGCCTGGCTTATAAACGGATGGCTTGGAAAGGCTTGGTCAACTGTCCTTGTAGAAGACGCTGTGTATCCTCCTGACATCAGCCTGTCGCCTGTCATTGTCCAGCTGTTCTTTTAGGCCAATCATTTCCACGTCCTCCTGTCACAGTTGTCGGCGTTCATCCTGCTGTTGTTGGGGTCGCCACAACCTGATTAAGAACGGCTGCGCCTCCAGTCAGTTTTGTAAGGGGTGATTATCTCTGTAGAAAGTCTCTGAAGCACCTTTACCAGTTTAATTTGGAGCTGTCCTACCAAACTAACACACAAGACAGAAAACTGAGTACATCACTGTTCTTGTTCCTACTAATGATTTATTTTTACTTTTTTTACATAAACTCCTGGAGTGTTTTGATTGCGCTGACTAGGATGTTTTTATATTGCCTTGTTTGGACGTGGACAATCTCTGACAGTTTTATCTTGGTAAACTTCTCTCTGTTAAAAGCTGTAGGAGGCTTTATCTAATCAAACGATACAGATAAAACTTAATAATGCTGCTTACCAAGACCGTTGATTATTGTTCGAGGGGGAGACTTAAAGCATTTCCTTTATTTTATATAAATTTCGGAAACACCTTCCCCACCAGGTTTGAGAAATGTTAAGGTTTTAAAAAAAAATCTGAAGTTAAATGAAGCTGAGATTGGTATGCATTTTCTTCAAACATGGAACAGAATGTTTTAGTTTTTTTTTTTTTTTTTTGTAATTTAACTGAAATTTAATCTCTGTGGGTTTGTTCTCAGGTGGCCATGTCGTGTTTGGCTGCGGTGGTGCGATTCCTGGAGCTTCTCTCCGATGAGTCCAACTTCAACTCTTTCAGCCTCACCACGCTGGAGCTGGGTCAGTACATGAGGCTGGACAACGCTGCCGTCAGGGCTCTCAACCTCTTCCAGGTCAGTGACCACGACCAGGGTCGTAGGATTTTATCGCTTTATCCAGAGAAGTTAATTAGAGCTGGGAAATCTTGGGTACTGGATTATCTGTAAAATGCTCCATCACATCGCACTGAAACATTAAGCAGCAATGACGCAGGAGTGGAGATTAAATCAATGATTTAACTCTTTACTCCAGATTGTCAGTCAGTGTAGATGCTCTCGATCCATAGGGTGGCAACTAACCATTCATTTCTAAAAATCAATATTAAGTCAATTATTAATAATTTAATGTTTTGTTTACGCCGTTAAAATCGTAAGTTTTTCGCAGAAAGCGGCAGAGAGATAGGTGTCCTATAACACTTTTTAACGGACACCCTGCAGCCAATCAGAATCGAGTATTCACCCAGACCACGGCATAATGCTCAACATACGCCGTTTAACAAGTAAACGGCTCTATGGTCATTTTCAGATGTCCTGCAAAAATACTATTTGCTTTTATTGGCACAAATCAGCAAAAGTTTATCTGATGGAAACGGAAATCAACCTTCCTGGGTCCATCACTGAAAACCGACGGCTGCTTATTCTTAGAAAACACATCTTTGTTGCTAGCCATGCATAAAAAGAGACGGGGAAAGACCGATAAATTAGAGAAAGATGGAGAGAATCAGAAGCTGGTGCTTGTATAATGCTGCATTCTGGGATAGCAATAGAAAGTTAAGTGGAAGGAAAATCTTTGCAACAACATTGTATTAATGCATCACTTCTCATCCTGATGTTCGCTTTGGAGGTCAGTCTATATTTGACGCGTGTCCCCACTCCTCCCTCCAGGGTTCGCCTGACGACACCACTGGAGCTCATTCATTGGCTGGCCTGTTGAACAAGTGCCGTACTCCGCAGGGTCAGCGGCTGGTCAACCAGTGGATCAAACAGCCACTTATGGACAAAACCAAAATAGAGGAAAGGTACAAAAGCTGCATCGTTCCAGTCCTTGTGATACGTTAAACTCTGATGTTTGATTTTTATATCAGGGTTTTAAAGCTGGACATCTTTTAACTAGACTGTCGGTTCTTGTTGGTATATTAAATAATGTGGGCATACGTTGCATAATAAATGTAGTCGGTGGAGATGCACTATATTATTGATCAGAACTGGCAAATAAATTCTTTAGATTATAACAAATACTTGGAGATGCGAATAATCTGGACCTGGTTGTGGGTGAATGTTAAGTTTGAAGGGACTTTAAGGAAATCTCAGGGTTTCCACTCCGTGTAATTGATCGTGGCGCACCGCCACACCAAAATAAAAGCCTCCACACCTTCAGAATGAAATAAAAAAATATGTTAAAACAATGTAAAGCATATAATATGGCATAGCTACTGTATATTTGCACTTATTCTAATCATAATCAGAGTTTAAAATGAATTTAAATATCATGAGATGTTAAGATTTACTTTATTTAGAAAAACTAACCCCTCTGGGTCCTGTCTGTCTCGCTGCTCCTGTATGAAGCTACTGGGCGCTGCTCTGCTCTTAGTAGAGAAGGAAAGCTAGAGACGACAGTCCAGAGTTGCCAACTTAGCGACTTTGTCACTATATCTAGACCCCTCTAGCAACTTTTATTCAAAAAACCCGACTAGAAACAAATCTAGTGACTTTTCATGAAAACTTCACATGAAAGCAGCAATCTGACTACCGGGGGTCTACCTATTCCCTCAGCGCTGTCTCACAGGCACAGGCTGCTGCCTCGTCCTGAAAGACCTGCTCTGTTGAAAATGTAAAACGCAGAGATGCTGATGATTCCACCGTGCATTACTAAATTAGTTTTTAACCAGTTTCTTTTTTTTTCTCTGAAACTGTTGCACTAAAGTAATTACCTGATTACGACACACCTTGAATCTCTTTATTCACCTTGTTGAATGGCTGTGATTACTATCGTCTAGGTAAAATTAGATGTATATGGAGTGGATCAGGGAAATTTCATAAAGTAATGTTAACGTATGTTGCATACATTAATATGTACGTTGCATAAGTAATGTATGACCACCACCACGGTTAAAAAAAAAAATCCTAAAGAACACTGAATCTTTTTTAAATTAGTTTTCCTTTTGATACAGTATAATGTATATGCTTTACTAATCAGTCAGTATTTAAGAATAAATAATAATGACACCTTGTAGAATGTGTAAAAGGTCAGAAACAAGAAAGTTTGTCGGTTCTGCTACAGAATGGAGCTTGACTTTTGTTGCACGCGTTTGTGTGATCAGGCTAGACCTCGTGGAGAGCTTTGTGTGCGACTCAGAGCTGAGGCAGACTCTTCAGGAGGATCTGCTGCGGCGCTTCCCGGACCTTCACCGCCTGGCCAAAAAGTTTCACCGTCACTCAGCGACGCTGCAGGACTGCTACCGCGTCTACCAGGCCGTGAGTCACATCCCGGCTGTCGTCGCGGCTCTGGAGAGATACTCGGGTACGCGGCGGGCCTCTGCCCATCTGGGACCACCAAACCTCAGCCTCGACCCTGACGCTTGTTCCTTCGTTTGTACGCAGGAAGCTACAAGGTGCTGCTGCACGCGGCGTTCACCTCGCCTCTCTCAGACCTGGAGACGGATTTCGTCAAATACCAGGAGATGATAGAAACCACGCTGGACATGAATCAGGTCTGGTTCATCTCGAAGATCAAATACCATATTCCGTGTTAGGCTTAATCCTTACATGCTGTTTTCTTTCTTTGTGTCCTTGCGCCTCGTCGATACATGTAGATCGAACACCACGAGTTCCTGGTGAAGGCATCGTTTGATCCCGTTCTGAGCGAGCTGAGGGAGAAGATGGATGCGCTGGAGAAAAGCATGCAGGCTGTGCTGAGCAGCGCAGCCAGAGAATTAGGTGATCGCAGCACGCAGAAACATTTTCAGAAACGACATCCTAGCTAAAAAAAAGGCAGATCACACCAGGTTGGATAATATCTGCGGTGATGGCAGCACTTCCTCCTGCGAGTAGCAGCAGGAGTAAATATTCAAAGTGCTTCACGCCTTGCCCCTGAGACCAAGCAAAAATCCAGCTATCGCCGAATGAAAGGTTTTGACCCGGCTTTGCTGTGTGAGGGGAAATGTTCCGCCTGGCTGGATGAGAGACGGAGCTTGATAAGTAAATGCATACCTGATATTTAGATAAAGAGAGAAAGAGGTAAAGATTGAACAGTGGAGAGACAGAAACGTATAAAAAAATGAGATGAAGAGAGAGACGGATGGAGACAGAAGCTAAATAATGAAGATATATCTATGTAGACGTACACGGAAGATGAACAAAGATTTTTACGTTCTGTCGGTCACCTGTCCACCCGCCCCACATCTCACCCTCCACGCCCCTGGACCAAATCATCTGGGAAATACCGAGTTCAAATCCAGGCAGAAATTTTGTATCAAAATTATAGTGAGTTTTTTTTTTTTTCTTTTTTTTACGAGGGATAGTTGTTTGAAGAGACTCTTTTAGGTTTGCTGTGACAAAAATCCTTTGCAAATCAATTTCACCACATGGTGGTCATGTGCGGTAATGCATTAAAGCTATAAATTTGGCTTCCTCAGTAAGAGATTAGGATAAAATGTCTGTGCAGCTGTTCTATTCTCTCATTCAGACTGAATAAGAGAAAAGAACAAATGTCCAAATTTCTCTTGTCATCTTACTAATACTTTAGTGAACTAAATTGAAGTTGTGTTTTAAGGCGTGCCCTATAGAGGCGGCTCTACCATTTGACAAGTGGAAGAACTTAAAGTTGACATATCATGCAAAATCCACTTTTTTCTAGCCCTTAAATTAATTTTGTTGTGTACTTGGAGTGTTTAGGAGAGCAGAAAATTTGAATGTTGCTTATCCAGGTGCTGCGTAGATATCTTTATCTTCTGTTTGGCTCATATTTTTCTGGCCGTTCGGTTTTGTCTGTTCTCTGTTAGTTTTTTTTGGACAATTACGTCACATTATTTACGTCACAAACTGGGCAAATTGTGAAAAACTAAGTATACTCCAATATTTATTGGCTTTATGAACCAGATTGAGCATCAGCAAATGTAATTGTCTTCTGAGTGATCCTATCCTGGGTTTCTAGGCAGTCTGGAAAAAGTATCCATTCATCGATCCATTTTTTTTTTATCATCCTATAATTTTCACCCATCCATCTTTTTATCAATCTGTCTATCTTTCAGTCTGTCCATCTATCCATCCATTAGTCCAGCCGTTCTTACCTTTGGTTGTTTTTAATCCATCCTCCTGTCCGTCCATCATTCTCTTCATCCGTTCGTTGTAGTTTTTCTATGCGCTTTTGGGATTTTTTTTTGCATGTTCCATGATTACAGCCGGACCAGGGCTAAATTCATTGTCAGGTTTCGTATTAGTACTTTGAGCCTAGATAAGTATGGGGTTTTGAAACAAATTATTATGTAAGAATCAGGGATGCAAGTTATGGATTAATGAGTTAATCTAAAGTTGATTGATCTTATCGATCGACTAGTGATTAATTGATAAGCGGCCATTTTCTTAAATTAAAGCCCTAGTTTTCTCTTTTTTTCAAAAGGGTCTTTCCATAACATGAAGGTAGGGATGGACAATAATTCAATATCAATATATATTGTGATATAAATGTATTCAATAAAGGTGATCTGACCTTTCCAATATCTCAATATACATCACAGTCTATGATTCAAGCATTTGTCACTGACTGACGTTCTGGATTTTATCTAGTTTTATTTTTTTTAAAGCAAATATTTCTAAAATGGTATATTGGAGGAGTTTTATAAACCTGGCAAAATATTTGTCATAAATTTGGGCAGGCATCTGTTGTGGGCGTTCTTTACAGTCTTTCTAAGGTTTTTATTTTGTTTATATCAATATCGTAATTATATCGTATCGACATAAATTAAGAAACGCATCGTGCTATAACTTTTGGCCATCAATATGCTGAATTTTAAGAGGCACATCAGCTTAACCTGATCTCAAGAGGGCCACAAGAGTAAACTCATTGCAAGATTAAATAGAACTAATAAAAGTGGACTTGTTGTTGATTTTTATATTAAATGAATTTCACTTTTACACAATATATCATGAATAACCTCAGCGTTTTTAAGAAAAGTATGTGCAATTTCAACAATGCTTTTACTCAGTTAAACATTTACTTGTGCATTATGCATAAGAACTGATTGTAAAATGTTGAAAAACATTTATTCACATTTTTTGGAACTTAAAAACACTGTCCTGCATGACAAAATACATCAAACAGATAAAAATTAAGAAATGATTTAAAATCAATTTTCCACATCTGAAGCTCAGTGCTACCATCTGCTGATTAAAACACAGCGCCCCTCGTGGACAATATAGGAACTGCAGATTTTCAATTAAACAAAGTACATGTTTTTTTCAATAATTTTATCATTCTCTTCCTTTTATCTTCTCTTTCTTTCACCTTTTCTTTTTTTCTTCTTGTTCTTCCTTTCATCTCTACTTTCCCATTGTAGTGTCCATATCATTTGAGATATTCCCCGCATGAATCATAATAAAACTATTCACATTCATAAATCAAGCGGAGCACTATGGCAAAAGTCGTACTGCTCCACTTGTGAAAGTCAAATCTGATGAGCTCTTTTTGGCATTAAGACAACAATTCTTATTGCCACATTGCCAGACAGGACACTGGGGAAAAAAAAAAAATCATTGTCGAATAATACATTTAGCCACCGGGCCGGACTAAATTGTTCAGCGGGCCGGTACCGACCCGCGGGCCGTATGTTTGACACCTCTGGTCTAAGCGAATGTTATTAATTGATCGGATGAAACAAACCTTAATCCAGTTAACCATTTATCGACAATTAATTGTGAGTCACTTTTTTTGTTTGCATCCCTAGAGAGACGTATTTATTTGAGTCGCTTCTTTAACAAATGATCCAAACTTTTTGTGTTGCAGGTCTGGAAGCTGGTAAGACGGTGAAGCTGGACTCCAACGCCATACTGGGCTTCTACCTGAGAGTCACTTGCAAGGAGGAGAAGAGTCTAAGGAACAACAAGAAGTTCACCACGCTGGACGTTCAGAAGAACGGAGTTCGCTTCACAAACAGGTTCGTGTTTGTTTGCCGTGTCACGCGTCTATACATGACACTCCCACTCACTCCCTGTCAGCTGATGCGCTGACCCCTGAAGTGTCTCCGTCATGTGTCCGCAGCAAGCTGAGCTCTCTGAACGAGGACTACACCAGGAGCAGGGAGGAGTACGAGGAGGCCCAGAACACCATCGTTAAAGAGATCATCAACATAGCCTCAGGTGCAGATTCTAATCACATGCTGCGCGTGGTATCCTGTCAGCATGGCATTCATCTAACCAGCAGAAGAATCTTTGGTGTCTTGTCTACGTGGAAATGATGAATGCTGCCTTAGGTGCTTTTCACTAATTGATTTCACTCACATTTCCTCCAAAGGTTACTAAACACATCAGTCTTTTCAAATCCAAAATTACCGTTCTTGTGGGTGAGGTTTTGGTCTGCTAGCATTTATTTTATTTTTTTTTTGACGCTGCACATGCTCCAGTCTTTCATCCCTGACCATTTGTTCATTGTCTCCGTCGCTCATGTGCCACCAGGTTACGTGGATCCCCTTCAGACGCTGAGCGACGTCATCGCGCAGCTCGACGCGGTGGCCAGCTTTGCCGTGGCCGCCGTGTCCGCTCCGGTGCCGTACGTCCGGCCCCGGCTCCTGGATGATGGCCGCCGGCGTCTGGAGCTGCTGCAGGCCAGACATCCTTGCATGGAGACGGACGCAGACACCGCCTTCATACCCAACGACATCACCTTCATCCAGGGGGAGAAGAGCTTCTATATTATAACAGGTGGGAGATGCTGCAGCAGAGCACGTGAAAATGTTTCCCCTCTCCCTCTCTGACATTAAATCAGTCCAAACGTTGCCTGTGTTAGGTCCGTTAGGATTACTGAAATAATATCTACTCACTAAATGCTAATTCAGTTTCAATTTAGTTGATGTCAAATGATGACACGTCATCTGAAGGCACTTTACAGAGTCAGATCTCTCGAATCATTGGTTAAAAAGTTTTCTAAGGAAAGCCAGCAGATTGCGTGGAGTCATTGACTCCTCCTTGATGAGCATGTAGCGACGGTGGACAGTCTCTTGCAATGTGTCGTTAACTTTGCAGCAATCCCTCATAACGAGCACGCATAGAGGGACAGTAGAGAAGAAAACTCCCCTTAACAGGAAGAAACCTCCAGCAGAACCAGAACCAGGCTCAGTTTGAGCGACCATCTGCCACGAATGACAGGGGGTTGGAGAAGAAGCAGAGACACCAAAAGAGCACAGAAGCACTGATCCAGGAGTACTTTCTATGTGAAAGAAAAGTAAAAGGGTAATGGGAGTAGTAGCTCCATTAGTGGAGAGAAACGCAGCTAAACAGATAAGGTCTGAATCAGTTTTCAAATCTAGGGGCTGAAAGAGAGCACATATAGTTAGTAGCAGTAAAAGCTCAGCCAATAGCTCTGTGCAGGAGAGGAACAGGTTCAGCCCCTGAAAGACTTGGCCAAGAGCATCATCAATATAAGGAGAGCATCACGTTGTTGGCAGTAGCTCAGGAACAGAACGCCAGGCTGGATGTTGCTGCTATAAAGAGAAAAAAAAAACAGAATGTAAAGTTAAAAGCTGAAATAACAGCAAATAATATAAAATTGGAGAGTAGTAGGAGAGTTTAGTGTGCAAAAGTGGTCATTATGTCCTCCAGCAGCCTGAAAGCCTCTCCCCGCTTAATAGGATTTAAACCACTCTAGAGGAGCGCCATGAATGCCCACCCAGTTCTCCAAGCGAGTTAAAAGGATCTGAGGGTCCACCGTGTCGATGGATCAGCTAGATCCATCAACATTAAAATAACACTGTGACCAGAATCTGTGGTTAAAAGAACATTAAAAACCCTCAACAGCGCTGACTCGGTACCATGACGGATTTACAAACCAGATTGGAATGGTTCAAGAAGATTGTGTTCATTCAAGTATTAAACCAATTGGTTATAAACAATATTCTCCAGGATTTTTGACATTAAAGGGCGGTTTTAAGGTGGGTATAAAATTGATCATTTCTCTGGAAAGACCAGGCTTTTTAATCCAATGGTGTCACCGCTGCATGTTTAAAACTGGCACATCACCATTTGTCAAACGGCCGTTTATGATGTTGGCAGCACAAGGAGCCACAATATGAAAAACCTCTTTAAAAAGACGAATCGGATCATTTCGAGAACCGGCAGACTTCAGATGATCAGTAATCTCTTTTCAAACAGGCAGAGTAACGAGATAAAATCAAGTAAAAATAGCAGAATTTGTACAAGATAAGGAGGGCTAACGAGGGCTCTAATGCTTGCAACCGTATTAATAAAAAAACAAAAATTTCTCACACAGTTCAGCCGAGGTCTCCAAGCCGGCTGGTTGTGGGACATTAAGCACAGAGTTAATGGTTTTAAACAGAACTCTGAAATTGATGCAGTCATCTGAAATAATCTCTCAAAGTCTGGAAGGACACCTGTAACCTGTCCTTCCATCTCCGCTCAGCTGACATCTGGGTTTAGAGGATCTTAATGGCGCCACCAAATCTAAAGTGATCCGACAAACTGAGTTAAAATAAGACAAAAAAGCCTCAACGTCTGAGTGGATGCCCAAAGAACTGAAACTGAAGTTAATTCCTAAGACATCAGCCAGAAAGTTAGAGCTTGGGCACAAATGTGTCTTCCAAACACACAACGAAGCTAAGAATAGCTAAAAAACGGATCACGAAGTCAATGTTTTAAAGAGTCCATCATAAAGCTCTCAGTCTAATACATGTTTGGGAGGAGCTGCAAAACCTTTGGGCCAAGTCATACAGTTTGAAATGCACTTCTACCAAATGACAAGACATTGTATGTAAATGTCTGAATTTCAAGAAATTTTAAATAATCTCCAAAAATAAAATCTGGGATTTAGGAATTATGAACGACTGCAGTAATCCTTCATTAACTAAAAATAAATTCAGTTTAATGTCAGAGAGGGAGGTGAATAAAGGTTATGTGTCTTTTCCTGTAGTGGGTGTAAATATCTGCTTTCACTGGTATATTGTTTGGATTTTCCAGGACCAAATATGGGTGGAAAGTCCACGTTTATCCGGCAGGTGGGTTTGATCGCGCTGATGGCTCAGATCGGCTGCTTCGTGCCGTGCGAGAAGGCGGAGCTCAGCGTGATCGACAGCGTGCTCGCCCGAGTGGGAGCGGGCGACAGCCAGGTGAAGGGCGTGTCCACCTTCATGTCTGAGATGCTGGAAACCGCCGCCATCCTGCGGTGAGAGCAAACACACCTCCTCAGAGCGCGCGTGCTGGAAACACGAGCCTCTCCTCTTAAACCCCGCGTCGTCCCCGCAGCTCGGCCACGGAGAACTCCCTCATCATCATCGACGAGCTCGGCAGGGGAACCTCTACGTACGACGGCTTCGGGCTGGCCTGGGCCATCAGCGAGCACGTCGCTTCCAGAATCGGCTGCTTCTGCCTCTTCGCCACGCACTTCCACGAGCTGACGGCGCTGGCGGCGCAGCAGCCGGCCGTGCACAACCTGCACGTCACCGCGCTGACGTCTCACAACAGCCTGACAATGCTGTACAGAGTCAGACCAGGTCAGCGCCGGAGGAACGGCTTTTCTGCATTCATGGACTGATAAGGCAGGCGGCTTTAGAGCGAGGCCAGATTTAACCCGGTCCAGTTGAGTCTCTGACAAGACTTGACAAATAACCTTCTCCATCCAATCTGACTGAGCCGGAAAGGTTTCGCAAACGTTTCAGTCTCCAGATGCGCAAAGCTGCAAGAGTTAGAACTTAGAAAATCTTATTACTGAGTGTGCTGTTATTTAGAAAACCGTAAAAACAACATATTTCCTTCTATATCACAGTTGTGCTCAAGTTTTTGGTGGTCTGTCACATAAATGCCACTTTGTCTCCTTTAAACAACTTGTCACTTTTTAACTGTTTTGGCCTTTGTTCACGATCGATTTATCGATTTCTGCAAATCCTCAAAACATATTCAGTCAACTTTAGGTAAAACGCAAACTAGGGCTGAACGATTTTGGAAAATAATCTAATTGCGATTTTTTTTTTTTATATCAATATTGCGATTTAATGCGATTTTTTTTTGTTTTCCCCCCCCAGTTTAATTTATCATGTCTTTTTAAACATATACAAACGACAAGTCAATCCGTTTCATCACTGTGCAGACTAGGTGCTAAAAGAGCCGCTGCGTCTCAACTCAGAGCAGAAATGATTGCGTTCCGACTACGATATATTTAAACCAAAATTGCGATTTGATTTTGACTTTTCTCTGCATTAACCACAAGCAACAGAAATGGCCTCTAGATAAAGATGTTTGTAAACAAGGACTATTTAAAACAAGAACTTTTAATGTTTTTATTAATCAGAATATTATTCAAGAGAACAGCTTTTAATTGATTTGTACATCAATCCTTGTTGAACATAAAGTGCAGCCAACAAACCAGTCTATGTATTAAACTGATTGACTGCTACCTAATGCTATGGTGAGATTCCTGAAAGTTTCTGGTAAAACAGTATGATTATATAAACTCTAAAACAAAGTAATAAAGTTAGATTATCTCACTGCTGCAGCTGTCTTCCCTTCCATGTGGAGGCAAACCCACATTAAACATAATTATGACACCTAAAGGACGCGTCTGATTCACTAATTGTTACATAGCCAAAAATTGCTGACCTCTGCGATTTGGAAATTGTTTTTTTTTAAATTGCGATTATATTGCAAATGCGATTAATTGTGCAGCCCTATTGCAAGCCTGTCTAATATGATATTTAGATTATCATTACAAACTGTAAAATAATCATTTTAAAATAATAATAATAACTGTAAAATAATCAACATTTGCCCCCTTTGTTAAGTCTTGGCCTAATTAAGTGAGTTGTTATTTAAGTGGCAGCCTGGGTTTCAGTTGAGAAGCTCAGACCCTTGCTGAGCAACAAAAGAGGCAACAGAGCTACTTCTGGTGGAAATCGATTCTTTGCGGGGGAGTTTACAGCGGTTTTGCTTTGTTTGTAAATGCAGAGGGAAGACCTCCACAGTCGAGACGGGCTGTCGCTAACACGGATCAGCCGCTGTCCTGTGACGGGTTTATCTGGCAGAAAAGTCATACCTTTTAACTGCGCCGCTATGGTGCGTTCATGGACTGGAAAAAATTGGATTTTCAAGCCAATAGAGCTGAAAATTGTCCGACTCCATTCTCGAGACGAGCAATTTGTCCATCCCAACATTCAGGACCTGAACAGGTTCTCAGTTTCCCGGATCTGTTGACTGCGGTAGATGGTCGCAACAGATTTTCTGTCTTTTTATCAGATTTTCCCGTACTAGTTTAGTTCAGCCTTGTGGAGAAGAAGCTTCACATGACCGTCGTGTAATTGGGAAAACTAAGCACACCCCATGATTTAGTAGATTTTAGTGAACTCTTCCGTCCGGAAGTTTTCCTGCACAGCATTTGTATCAGGCTTGGGTCTGGGTCATTGCTAACCTGGACTATTTTCTATTTTGAGGCAGATTTGCTGCTGTGTTTGGGATTATTAACCTGTTGAGGGCCTAGTTTATACTGAGCTTCATCTGTCTGACAAATGGTTTCACATTTAACTTCTCATAAAAGGCAGGACCTCATGGTCGACTAAATGACTCCTTTGATCAAGGTTTATCTCAGCTGCTAATGCTAGTTGACCTTGGAAAAAATATGTAGCTTTTTAACTATACTGGACAATAAGGATCAAAAATAATATCTCATATGCAGATACGTGATATTTAATCTCGATATGTTTTTCTTTTAATGGAGTAATTATAAAAAGGCATCTCTGAATCAAAGCTTTATCCCAAATGTCTCACAGGCACATTCTTTATCAAACAGCTGTAGATAAATATGAGAAACGGCTGAAAAATAACCTCCTGGAATACATAAAAGCATAATTGTAACGCAACATAGTCCGTCTCGATATAAACAATATAGTCTCATCTTGTAATGTAATGCCCAGCCCTACTTTGAAGTTTTATAACTCAGATATATTAGTTTTTTAATGTGAAATCAATTTCTTTAATTTCAATTTAGGGATTTGTAGAGCAACGAGGGGAAAAAAATTTGAGGGACAAAACATTCAGTGTCTTAAGTAAAGCGAAGCAAGTTATATAAGATTGTACAAACGAAAATAGAAAACTTCCAGGAAAACTAAAAATACTCTTTGTGGCATTTAGTTGGGAAAACCCTGTACAGATGTTGGATTTAAACAGCGGATCGGTGCTAAAACTCTCCTTTCCTGTTGTTTAAAAAAAAAAAAAAAATACAAAACAGGGCTCATTATTTATGTCCAGTTATGTGAGAGTGAGAGCTGCTGTGGACGGCTTAAAGAAACACATGCAGGAAAAGGGTCGTTGCAGACAAGTCATGTGTCTACAACACAAGCCCACATCATCACCCCTCCACCACCGTGCTCTCCAGCAAGTCATCCTAACAACATTCTGTATCTGTGTTGTTTTCCCCGAACATGGTGCTGTCTGGCTAAACATCTGTCCTGAGAAAATTGTTCCAGATGTTTGTTTGTTTTTTGCTCAATCTAAGATTGACTCCTGGAAATATTGACATCAGTCTTAAAAGTTTCCCATTTAATCGCGCTGTCTCTAGACTAGGGCTGCACAATTAATCGCATTTGCAATATAATCGCAATTTAAAAAAACGCAATTTCCAAATCGCAGAGGTCAGCAATTTTTGGCTATGTAACAATTAGTGAACCAGACGCGTCCTTTAAAATGTTTAAAGTGGGTTTGCCTCCACATGGAAGGGAAGACAGTTGCAGCAGTGAGATAATCTAACTTTATTACTTTGTTTTAGAGTTTATATAATCATACTGTTTTTACCAGAAACTTTCAGGAATCTCACCATAGCATCAAGTACTGGTCATTCAGTTTAATACATAGACTTGCTTGTTGGCTGCACTTTATGTTCAACAAGGTTTGATGTTGATGATCTCTTGAATAATATTCTGATTAATGAAAACATTAAAAGTTCTTGTTTTAAATAGTTTTTGTTTGCAAGTATCTTTATCTAGAGGCCAATTTTGTTGCTTGTGGTTAATGCAGAGAAAAGTCAAAATCAAATCGCAATTTTGGTTTAAATTATATCGTAGTCAGAACGCAGTGGGTCTTTTAGCACCTAGTCTGCACAGCGATGAAACAGATTGATTTGTTGTTTGTATATGTTTAAAAAGACATGATAAATAAAACTGGAAAAAAAATCGCATTAAATCGCAATATTAAGATAAAAAAAATCACAATTAGATTCTTTTTTAAAATCGTTCAGCCCTACTCTAGACTCACTCATTTCTCACTCTTATTGAAGTGCATTTGATAAGCAGCAACTAAATGCCTCTTTCCCTCCTTAAATACCATGGAACATGTAAGGGTGTACTTAGTTTTTTCCCAGGACTGCATCCTTACTATCTCTTTGTTTCAAAGTTGAAAGTTTTTAGTGTTCTTGGGTAACAGGTTTTCAAATTTTCATCAATAGAATAACTATTATTTTACTTCTCTGAGGATAACCTCTTGCCACATTTCTCATATTTTAGATTTTTTCTTTTTTGTTAAAAAGCTGCAGGTTTGCCAACTAAATGTAGTCAAACTCTTGAACTGCTTTCCCAGGTGTTTGTGACCAGAGTTTTGGGATCCACGTCGCTGAGCTGGCCTGCTTCCCTCCGGCGGTGCTGGCAGCGGCCAGGGAGAAGGCGGAGGAGCTGGAGGAGTTCCAGGAAACGGCGGGGGAGGAGCCGGAGCAGGAGGAAGAGCCCGAGGCCAAGAGGCGACGGACTGATAAGCAAGTAAGTCTCCATTTATTTCCGCCGCCATTCTGATGTAAGCTGTCAGTAGAGGCGGATCAGGAACTGAAAATGATGAACAGGCAGCGTGTTGAGAGCATGCAGTTATTTTCCAGGAGTCGTGTACATATGTAGTCTTGGTAAAGTATTTATATTTCTTTTTTTTAGCAGACAAACACACAAAACCATGATTGTGAAGAAATTCTACTGTGATGCACCTACATAGAATCCGTTTCAGCCAATTTGTAGGTTTTAATCTAGTAAAAGTCTGTGTGCAAGTTAACCTCAGCTGTTCTGTGAAGGCTGTAGAGACGTTTAAAGCAGAGTCGGGTTATAAAACACAATATGTCACAACTGAACAGAGCAACATGGCCGTTCACCTGAACTGACGGCAAGAACAACATGCGTCAGAGGCAACTCTGGAGGAGCTGCAGAGAACCAAGGCTCACCCCTGGTTTAGGATCTTTTTTCTCATCTACAACAGACCCTGTAACAGTTTTTGGGTGAATGTTTGATTGTTTTGGCTTTTGGTGCTCATCCCGTTTTTGAAACTGTGCCGCATGTGGCCTTCAACAAGGAGAAAGAATAGAAAGAAAGAAAAACAAGGTAGATTCTGAAAGCGCATACATTTTTACAATCAAATTTACAAGGGAATAACTTTTGTTTTTAGTTAAAAGTAACGGCAAACTTTGAAGTCAGGGTTGTATTAGGAATGCGTTTTCTTTACGAACTCAATCTTCTGTTACCAGTTGTTGAATACAGGCAGATTTTATCTGCGGCGCCATCTACCGTTTAGAATAACTGCAGAGATTCGGCCACGCCTCAAGCGAAGGTATAAACACCAAAAGGACGTTCATCACGGGCAGCAGATTCTCTCCAGACAGATCCTGCACAAAGGTCTTTCAGCAGGTGGAGACAAAAAGACCTGCAGCTGAAAACACTAAGACTAATACCCGCCACATGTGTCCGATTTGTCACAAGTAAGCCCTTATCCATTTGGGCCGCACGTTAGTCTTTGACGGCCCAAAACTCATTAGCAGTTTTATTGATTTTTGCCTTTTCCCCAGTCGTCACATTTTACACCTCATAATCTTCGGCCCGCCTCTTCTTTAGGTGGGAGAAAGCCTGATCCAGGACTTCCTGCACAAGGTGAAGGCACTTCCTGTCGCCGCCATGACTGAGGGGGAGGTGAAGACGGAGCTCAGGAGAATGAAGCAGGATTTGGTCGCCAAAAACAACACGTACATCACCGAGATCCTTGCTCGCTGTGCTCCTGTAAAAACCGCCTGATCGCTTTATTTTCTTCCTCCAGACTCATGTTCTGTTCCCTGCTACACATTGAGTTCATGTCTACTTTACGCTGCAACACTAGAGCCCCTATAATGTATAGTTTTTCAATAAAGAGTTTCTTACATTTCCGTTTCAGCTTCTTTTTTTTTTATGCTAAATGTTTTTTTTTTCCGTGAGGATCGGTGGTCGCCTCTTTGACTTCAAAGTGGATTTTAGGTTCAAAGAATGACATTTAAACCAGAGCCTCCTGATGCTGCATTGCCCTGCCCTTGACTTAGCAGTAATCAATACATCTTCATATGATCTGGGCTTCCAAGAACCCCAGCGTCATATAGGGCAGATAAGGAGCAGGCATGTCTGAGGGCTCGCCGCCGTTATCTGGTGGCTGTGATAGTTGTTCAGCTCGCTGGTGTCAATGTTTCCTCTGTTGATCACGCTGAATGGAACTGCAGCACGGGATTTATGCATGCGTAATCGAGATTAGCCCCTAGAGAGACCCGATTTCATGCAGAGAAGAGATGATTTACCTCATTTAGTATATCGCAGTGAGAAACGATACAAGCAAAGGTTGTGTTTGATCTGACCTAAGACAGAATGTGTTTATTCGCACAAGCTTTAGAGCGTTGGATCTATAGTTTTACCCCTAAAGGATCCTCCGTTAGATTAGGTTTAGATTTTTGATCTCAGGAGTTGCTTTCTTTGGGGTCTTCTTTCTGGCCTGTAGCTGTTTGTCTGTCTCGTCAATGAAGAGGCCATGGCAAGACATTACTCATATAATCTCATTCTCAAATAATTCTTATTCGTGAGGAAAATTGTCAGAAACAATGGTAAGTTAACCAGTTTACACACATGGACTAAAGAAAATAATGAAGGGACAGTCCGCTTTAGGTAGAATTTGGTCCGTATGAAGACCATCAATGGACTTGTACAGTATTTATTTATCAGATTTGTTGATATAAGAGCCCTACAATATTTTCTATTGGAACATTATGTATGAAAATCTAACATTTAATTTGAATGTATTTACTAAGTTCATAAAATCCTACTTGAAGAATCTTTTAATTGCTGGTATTCTGTCTATAGGATTTAGGTGATGGCCATGAAAGAAGGCTGATCTTATGTCGTTTCTGTGCTGATTTAACCATATCTTCTGAGTAATTGTCCTGGTAAGAGACCCAGAGGTGACCCATTGTCAGTTTTCTGGCAGATGAAAGCAGATTATTTAAAATGAACCTGTATTGCAAAGTGTTCATGATGCTGTAAGCTCTACAAAACAAATGCGGGGCAATTGGGACAGAAACAGGCCAACAGCATCACAGATCCTCCACTGTGATCACGGGCTTTTCCCCTTATTCCTTTCTTTACAGCAAAACCCATCTGATGTGTTTTCTGACTTAAAGCCCATTTATGTTCAACGTTCAGCATCTAAGACATGCAGGACAGAGGGCCATGAGAACCAGGGTTGGGGACCCCTGCCCTAACCTCTAAATCAAAACCTTGACCCTCTAACAGAAGTCTCAAACTCCAGTGATTGGGGGCCGGTGTCCTGCAACTTTTTGGTTAAACGTCCCCGAATCAAAGGAAATTACCCTCCCCAGATTCCTGCTGACAACCATATATATATATATATATATATATATATATTTCCTTATACACTGGCATTTAATCAGGATATTAGGAGAGAACTGTAGGCTGCAGTAGGATTGTCCAGCAATCATTCAGTCCAGGAAGAAGACCAGTTCTGTATCCTACAGATTAATTTCCTTTGCTAGAAAATGTGTGCATCAACTCGCCTGACGGTGGGTAGAAGCTGGAGAGCTCGAGGACGCCGTCCCAGCTGTGAATTACGGGGGTGGCTGGGTCGTGTTTATCTGGCAAGATGAACAGGTCCAATTCACAAAGAAGATGGAGGCATGAGGAAAGACCAAATGTTGAAGCAACACACCAGTCAGGAAGTTGGATCTTGGCGACAAATGAGGTTTCCAAATTGATAATGATCTGAAGTGTGATGCAAAGAAAGCGACATGCAACATGAAGCCCTGCTTTGTCTTGATCGATGTGTTGAGATGCTGCTTCGCTATTTCCACATGATGGTCTTTCCTCATGATGGCACCTACTTTGTGAAATAAGTAGAAACAGCAACAAAACGCCAGGTCCTGTCAGGAGGAATGGGTCAAAATTTCAGCAAACTACCGTGAGATGCTTGTGGAAGGAAAGCCAACATATTAGTTTAAAAAGCAGTTCTAGCAAATTCTAAAGAAATGTATGTAAACTTGGGATTTTAAAGGAAGGGTTTAATACATTCTCACAAAAGTTGTCTTATTATTCTGAGATTTAGCAAAAAATAAATAATTTTGGTAATCCCAGGTGAGCCAGTTTGGCTGCCAGAATGTGGTTTAAACCGCAATACATGAATTCAGATACATGAATGGTGTGGAGAGTCAGAAAAGGCCCTCTATGTCACATCATATTTATACCCAAAGCAAACAAAGTCATGGACAATTAATCAAAAGTTCCTAGAGACCCAGATCGGTGTAAAAGTAAAGTAGAAATTACAAGACGCTTCAGTTGCATTTTCAAGGGGTTTAAGAGGCGCTGATAGCCGTGCTAATGGTGATTTCATGCAAAACAGGTTTTTAAATCTATTATATATCAGTGGCACATTTAGCAGCTTTAATAAAAGAATGATTTAGTTCATGACGTTTTACTAATCTTTTCGCAGAGTAGTCAAGAAATGCAGCTACCTTTTCCTACCTCCTTCCTTACCGACTGCACTATTCTGACAGCACTTATCATGGCGGCTCCTTCCTCAATAAGGGTAACAGGGTGGACCCTAGGTTTATCTGCAAAGGTGTCATTTAGGCTGTGCGTCCACTTGAATGCAGGGGAGCCACCAGGAATTATGGGCCCCATGACAAAAAATCTAAATCATCCCAAAACCTGATATAAATATATAACATTTTCTTTCTGGGGGGCCCTGTCAGTCAGGGGCCCTTAGAATTGTCTCATCAAGTGATACGTTTGTGTACAGAAGCTGTTTGCAGTATTAAGTTAATTAGGTTTAGTACAAGCGGAAAACAATGCAAATCAATCTCATCCTAATCTGGTGGACATGATTAAGTAACGACGGCTCCCACGTATTGCCTGTAGGCCACATGTATCAGTTGTCTTACTGGATTTTAACGCACACCTACTTTGTGTTGGTCTCTGACATAAAATACTTTGAACTGTCTTCAGATCTAATTCAGGGAGCCACAAGGACTCAAGCTTCCTGGAACATGGAGGTCTTTGGTTTTCTTTGCCCTAATTCACAAGGACCCAGATCACTGCGCTGTTCTGGACCAGGTCTCTCCGCGTGTCAAAAAACAAGCATGTTCAGCTGATCGGCGTTTCCAAGAAGCTCGTTGTTACTCGAGCTCCGCTTCTGAACAGGCGTGTCTGCGGGGGTCGCCACCAACCCCCTGTCTAGATCCCATCAATTCATTCCCGTCACGCTTTCCGGTGTCAACCTTGTGTTCTGCCGTGTTGCCACTGTTGGTCACGTTTCATAAAATTACAACACGAGTTTTACTGTGTATAATTCAGGTTATGCCCCGAAGACTTGTGAGCTGATGCACAGAACAGAGGCGGTATAGTTTTATTAGTACAGCACACACACAGATAAAAGCAAACCAGCAAAGTTATAACCTTATTCCGACGTGGCTTCTCATGTTTTTCCAATAAATTTGAATATTAAAAAGTTTATTTCTCAGTTCATTAGGTGAAACACAGATTAATCACACCCAGACAGATGTTTTGAAGCCTTGTTTTCTGTTAATGATGACTTTCCCGCTTATTCAAAAATTGTATTCAAGATTAGAGTGTTGCATCAGACCAATAATAATAAAAAAAAAAATTCAGTAATGTGGGCTTAATGACAAATATATTTAATACCTCCGTAAAGGTTGTTATTTTGTATATTGCATGTGCACTTTACCTTTTTTATTCCATTAAAGAATCAAATGTATTACTATATCCTATAATGCTATTTTAATTGGAACATTTTGACAGATAGCGTATTTTAGATATCTAAGAATTCAGCTTTGAAAAGCAAGAATTAGAAAACCATTCATTATTAAATAAGCCATAAGATGGAAATCGTCCTTTAAACTGTGTGAAATCATGGAAAAAGCTGATCAAAAACACTATTGTGTCTCACTGTGAAGAACAACTTGTATACAGTACAATATGCTGCATATTAAAAAGTCCTGAGTAGGATATGCACCCACCGCCATGACCAAGAAAAGATACAACCAACACAAAGAGAACGACGATCTGATCAGGGATTGAGACTCGCTTGACAACTGAATTATTTTAAGCATCAATAGTAACATTAAACTAGAAGAGTTTTGAATTTTAAAAAGTAGCTTGAAGGGGTTTTATTATATTGTATTTCAGTAGTGTCTAAACATTTTACCAATGACAACTGCAAAATTGTTACCATTGAAATTTTGAATTTTTATCTGCTTAGCAGTAAAAGAAACAGGATTTTTTTTTTAAATGGAACGTATTCTAAATGATTTCTTTCTACCCACAGAAAACATGACCGCTGAAGATAGGGACAACTGGTCAAGACATTAACCCAAAACATTTGCAGCAAAAGCAACAACACATTGACCCGAAAACTCAAAAGACACTTTTCTGATTATTGATCTAATATTTTCATGAACCATTCCTTCCACTTCAGTGCAGTGCTTTTGTGTTGGGCCAATGCATAAAATACTATTAAATTAAAAAAGTCTTACTGGTATTTCGAAAAATAATTTAGGATTTAGCTTTATCAAAGTTTCATAAAAGTCAAGTATATATATATAAAGTCCCCGGACATACCAAAAGGATGTAAGCTTTTCCTCTGACCCTAAAAGCTAAAGGGATCTAAACTCAAACTAACAGAGGTTTACATAAAAAATTTAGCCATAATCCCTCCCGTTCCAATCTCTGCTCAAACCCTCAGGTTTTTGAAAACTGAATGCTTAGCGGTTCAAATATTATAGACATATTTGTTACCAGTAAAAAAAAATTCAAATCTGCCAAAAAAACAACAAAATGTTTGGCTCGTCAGTCATGGCAGATGGTTGACCACGTTGTGCCTGGCTCTGCTGGAGGTTTCTTCCTGTTAAAGGGGAGTTTTCCTCTCCACCTTCGCTTCACGCATGCTCAGTATGAGAGATTGCTGCAAAGTGATCCACGCTCCGCACGTTTTCCGGAGCAAGTCAGTGGCTCCATCCGAATACTCTTAATACAAGATTAGGGCTCAATCCGAATGCCCTTAATGTACTAGCTCCTGTTCCTTGACCCTTCATGGGGTCAACAGTACGAACTCTATCGTGGGGCGGAAAGGAGCTTCGGACTGCTGTGCTGAATTTGGACAGCCTCTAACTCTGACGTCATTACCTGGTTCTGCTGGAGGTTTTCCTTCCCGTTAAAGGGGAGTTTTTCTTTCCACTGTCGCTTCATGCTTGCTCAGTATGAGGGATTGCTGCAAAGCCATGGACAATGCACAATGCTCTCCCTGTGGTCCTACGCTCTTTCAGGAGGAGTGAATGCTGCTTTTCTTTGATGCAATGAACTGGATTCCCTTATATAGGAAATTTTTGACCAATCTGTATAATCTGACCCAATCTGTATAAATTGATTGAATTTGACTTTGTAAAATGCCTTCAGATGACATGCTTCATGAACTGGCGCTATATAAATAAAATTGAATTGAATTACGTGACGAAAACGCACATGGATGATGAGAGTCAAATCTGGGCCTACAGCCTTCTGAAAAAGAACTACAAAGTGCCCGCTCTTCTCTCTGGACATTTTTGTTGATTTCCGTGAGGAGGCTGTGCTGATAAGTCATGTCACGCAAAGGATTGTGGGATACCTAAGGGTTCTTAGTGCCAGTAAGGGACGTCGTTGGGTTCCTAGGCAAAACTAGCCGCATGAGGGAGCATACAGGCTCCTTTTCCTACCTCCTTCCTTACTGACTGCACTATTGGGACAGCACTGAACATGGCGGCCATTGACGCACATCTGCTTTGGCTAAAGAGTCCTTCCTCTATAAGGGTATTCGGATTGAGCCAAAGACTCGATGGAATCTACTGGGTTTCCTTAGATAGAAAACTTTTTGACCAATCTGTCTGGAAGATTTGATTGAACTTTGTAAAGTGCCTTGAGATGACGCGTGTTGTGAACTGGCGCTATATAAATGAAATGGAACTGAATTCAAAAAGCTAGTTTTGACATACCACACGGCAGTCTGTCGCAGGGTTCAGCCAAGGTGATGAGGTGAACAAAATGTGGCCCGATAGTTAATGTGCTTCCTTGTACTGAGAAGCTGACGTGAATAAAAGGTGTGATATGTATATGATTGATTTGACTTTGTAAAGTGCCTCGAGATGACATGTTTCATGAATTTGCGCTATATAAATAAAATTGAATTGAATTGAATTGATACATCTGTGGCTTTAACAGCGGTCAGTTATTAGTGTTTTATAGACACAGCTCCTCAGCTAGCACTGCTGTGTCTGGTTGCAGCTGTTAGTTGCTGGTACAAACCATTGTATAAATGCACCGTTTTGCCATCATGATTTCCTATTTTGCTTTTTTATTTTTTTATATTGTTTCCACTAATGATTTCCGCCTACGACTGTGTGCAATCACTTTTCGATGACTGGAAGCCAACTAATATTTCTGAGACATTTCTGTTTTTGTGTAGGAAACCGTCTAGGCCAGGCGTCAGAACCAGCAACCTCATTAATGCAGGCATGCCACCTATATTTTACACATTTAATATCCTGCAAACAGTCTCCATATTTTATTTGGTAAAGGTTATTTGCTTCTACGATGCCAAACTTTTTGAAGCGCAAAGCAGAAATTCCACGGGAATCCGACAACATAGCAAATACTCCTCCATCTTCATTATTCCATCCACTTGTTTGTTTCAGTGCCCCTGGCAGTGAAACAGGCCCACAGCATGATGCTACCTCCGCCATGCTTGACAGTTGGCACTTTTTGACAATGAGCTAAAAAATTGCCTCATGCAATCATATTTCTTTTTCTCCAGAATGGTGTAATCGTTTCAGCCTGGTAAAATAACTCAGATAAATAATTATTGCCGCTTTTATGCAAGCATATTCCCAGCAGAACTCTGAGGTCAGGTAACCTGCTGCTTTTAGATGTCCCTAGGTCTCGTCTCGTCAGGCGAGGAGAAAGAGCTTTCTCTGTTGCTGACCACTCACTGTGAGGACGCCCAACACCGTGAGTGATTTTAAATCTCCTTAAGCAGGAATATCAGGCTAGTTTTAATGGTTTTAATAGCTCTTCAATTTTATTTATATAGTACCAATTCACAACACAAACCAAATCATCCAGACAGATTGGTCAAAAAGTTTCCTATCTAAGGAAACCCAGTAGATTGCATTGAGTCTCGACAAGCAGCATTCACTCCTCCTGGAAGAGTGTAGAGCCACAGAGAGAGTCGTCCATTGTCCATGGCTTTGCAGCAATCCCTCATACTGAGGATGCATGAAGCAGCAGTCGAACTGTGGATGTTATATTTTATTGCCCATTTTATGTTTATTTCTTTTGATTTATGGAGCTGTATCGCACTTTGGTCACTTATTACTTTGGTGTGTAAAGTGCTTTAGAAAGGGTTGATTTGATCACTAAAAGCCCAAAAGTAATGGCACTGTTGCCTATGACGAGTGTAAATTTCATTGTTACTTGATATAAAGCTCAGTTTTGGGTATTTCAGCAACACTGGTATAATTAGCGATTGATAGCTTCTGGAAGTAATCAAGCCCTCCAGCCAGTGGCGCTGAGAAATAACTGCTCAGCAGCGCCCCCTGTTGATCAACCAGTAAATTGAACACAAGAGGAACACCTTTCATAAAGCTGTTTTACTACCAACTACTCGTCTTTTTCTGCAGCAGCCCCGTGCCTTATACTTGTCTGGAATAGACAGCCTAGTGGTTAGGGAGCTGGGTGTTTGAATCTTGGAGAGGCTGTGAAGGTTGTTGGTTCAAAACCCAGTCTGTCGCTCTGGCTCCTCTGAGCAAGACCCTTGAAATAATACCAGAATGGACTGATGACCCAAACTATTGGTTGAGTATACAAGCATTACTACAAAACTATTAACTATGGGTGTTTACAACACAAACAGCATCAGCAGCCAATGTATTTGTTTTTCCATTTCTGACTGCAGAAATAATTATAAAGCAGATGTAAGTTATGGTGTTTAAAGAGATAAACTCAGAGGATCCCATGAGCCCAAATTTGGGAATGAGTGCTTTAAACAGACCAATTGACTCCATCACAGCGTGAATTCACACAAAACAAGCCACATGTAGCATATATTACTCTTTTTTTTTTACTGAAGAAAACAAAAAAGCTTTTGGTGATAAAAGCTTTTGGCAGTCCTTGGACCAATTCTCTTTACTATATATATGCTTCCGATTGGCCAAATTATCAGACAGCATGGGATTAATTTCCACTGTTATGCTGATGACACTCAGCTATATTTATCCATAAATCCTGATGAATCCAATCAATTACTTCAGCTACAGTCATGTCTTGATGACATCAAAAGCTGGATGACTTTAAATTTTCTGCATTTAAATTCTGACAAGACAGAAGTTTTGGACCAGAGTCTTCAAAAAAATAAACTTCTTAATCAATCACTTAATCTGGATGGCATTAACTTGGCCTCTGGTAATAATGTAAAAAATCTTGGTGTTATTTTTGACCAAGACATGTCATTTAAATCCCATATTAAACAGGTTTCCAGAGTTTCCTTTTTTCACCTCAGGAATATCGCCAAAATTAGAAACATTCTGTCCAGGAGCGATGCTGAAAAACTAGTCCATGCATTTGTTACTTCAAGGCTGGACTATTGTAATTCTTTGCTACCAGGAAGTATAGCAGCATAACTATAGAGGTAGCTCAGGGTAACATGAGCCACTCTAGTTATAAGCTTTGTCAAAAAGGAAGGTTTTAAGATTAGTCTTAAAAGTAGACAGGGTGTTTGCCTCACGGACCAAAACTGGGAGTTGGTTCCACAGGAGAGGAGCCTGATAGCTAAAGGATCTGCCTCCCATTCTACTTTTAGAGACTCTAGGAACCACCAGCAGACCTGCAGTCTGAGAGCGAAGTGCTCTGTGAGGAACATACGGAGTAATCAGAGCTCTGATATATGATGGAGCTTGATTATTAAGGGCTTTATACGTTAGAAGAAGAATTTTAAATTCTATTCTTGATTTAACAGGAAGCCAATGAAGGGAAGCTAAAATTGGAGAAATATGATCCCGCTTGTTGATTTTCATCAGAACTCTTGCTGCAGCATTTTGGATCAGCTGAAGACTTTGAACTGCGTTTTGTGGACTTCCTGATAGTAAAGAATTACAATAGTCCAGCCTTGAAGTAACAAATGCATGGACTAGTTTTTCAGCATCACTCCTGGACAGAATGTTTCTAATTTTGGCGATATTCCGGAGGTGAAAAAAGGAAACTCTGAAAACCTGTTTAATATGGGATTTAGATGACATGTCTTGGTCAAAAATAACACCAAGATTTTTTACTTTATTACCAGGCTCCTCTCCTGTGGAACCAACTCCCAGTTTTGGTCCGTGAGGCAGACACCCTGTCTACTTTTAAGACTAATCTTAAAACTTTCCTTTTTGACAAAGCTTATAGTTAGAGTGGTTCATGTTACCCTGAGCTACCTCTATATTTATGCTGCTATAGGCTTAGGCTACTGGAGGACATCAGGGTCTATTTTTCTCATTCTATTGAGTTCAACTGTTCTTCAATTAAGCATTGCTTGTCATCATTTCTGCTTATAACTTTTTGCTCTCTTTTATCTTCATAGTAGGTACACCTGGTCTGACGTTCTGTTAACTGTGACATCATCCAGGGAAGACAGATCACCCGCTATTACCATCTAATGTAGAACAGATTACTGGATCAATGTGTGCTTCTGTGCTTTTTGTCTGTCTTGTGTCTCTGCTCTGTCTTCTGTAACCCCCAGTCGGTCGAGGCAGATGACCGTTCATACTGAGCCTGGTTCTGCTGGAGGTTTTTTCCTTCCCGTTAATGGGTGGTTTTTCTTTCCACTGTTGCTTCATGGTTGCTCAGTATGAGGGATTGCTGCAAAGCCATGGACAATGCAGACAACTCTCCCTGTGGCTCTACGCTTCTTCAGGAGTGAATGCTGCTTGTCGGGACTTTGAAGCAATTAACTGGTTCCCTTATATAGGACATTTTTCCAATCTGTATAATTCAATTCAATTCAATTTGAATATATTGAATACAGATTGGGTCAGATATATTAATCTGACCCAATCTGTATAATATGATTGAACTTGACTTTGTAAAGTGCCTTGAGATGACATGCTTCATGAATTGGCGCTATATAAATAAATAAAATTGAATTGAATATTCTAATTTACCAAGATGCTTCTTTAACGCCACAGAACACTTTAAATCACAGCGAGGGAATGAAAACACACATTTGATCTAATAAAGTTTTATTTTCTTAGAAATGGCAAGTTTTCAGTTTTCTTTTGTCTTTCTAAGAAAGTATACCCCTTTTTGAATTTCAACTAGCATCTACTAATGGTTATTGAATACTTCACAATATATTAAGTCTAGATGTTATGGTACATGCATACGATTCAGGCTGCATGAGGAGCCAAAGTCACCACGATACACTGGGAGGGGGGAGGAAACGGAGGGGGAGGAGGAAGGGGGCTGCAGGCTGACTTCGGTTCCAGTTAAAAAGGAGCTGCGGCGCCTCCTGCTTGAAACCCTCTCCACGAAACACTGACTGCAACAACAGAAACACACGCACGCACACAAACGTTGCACTGTACACGACACACATTTACACACACCTCTTTATACAAGCGTGGAGCCCCCTCCACCGGCCATTTAAACTAACTCACAGGAGAGGGTTTGTAGTGTTTAACAAGGTCCTCTTTCACAGAAAGAAATTCACTACTGGAACCGTTCAGTCTCTGCAGTCCGACGTGGTGGGAAGGTGGGCGGAGGAAGGGACGCTAACCAAAGAAAAATAATAATTATAATAATATATAATAAAATAAAAGACATTCAAATACAGTCAGCTTTTTGCTTGAAAATACAAAACTACATGAGAAAGCATCGAAATAAAATCCATTCATCAGAACATATATATATATATATATATATTTATATATATATATAATTTTTTTTTAAAAAAGCCCAAGTGCTCCATCTCACACACACACACGCACGCATGACCAATCTTTTCCTTTTTTAATCCAATGGTGATGGCAGCTGTGAGGAAGCAGGAAGTCTTTTTAAACAGCAGTTCTTGAGAAGAGGGCCAGAAGCCGTGGAACAGCCCTGTGGAGACCCCCCATGCTCTAAGCGCCACCAGGTGGACCTCAAAAGCCCCCTCAGAACACGTTCTGCAAGTCCAGCTCCACAGCTCCCTCTAGTGACCTGCTGCGGCGAGTGCAGCCAGATGAAGCCGCTTCCTCTGCAGCCTCTTCCGCTTTGATCCCGTCCGAGAGCGCTGCGCTCAGAGTCTCTCTGGGTCCTTATAGCTGCAGGCGGATGCACGTATACGACTGTGTGTATGGCTGTGTGTAATGCAATGTGTTTGTTTGCTTATCTGGGGGTGGGGGGTGGGGTGGGGGGGCGAGGTGGGCTCTAACTCGAGCAGCCGCCTTCAGTTATGTTGTAGCGTGTTGGACTCGATGGGCGGCGCCGAGTCGTACAGAGTGTCCGTGTCATGTGTGGGCTCTCCGGCCAGCGTGCACGGGTTGGACAACGTTCCTGCTCCGCAGTCACAGAAAAACCTGGGGGAGAGCGAAGGATTTAAATGAAAAACTGTATTCCTTTAGGTATAAAAGAGAATGTAATCGTTTTACTCCTTTGGAATAAAGACTGCGATCATTGGCGTTTGTCGCCATTAAAAAAAAAAGAGGGGGAAAAAAAAAACCCAACAGTGCTGAGGAAAAGTCCTGCACCACCCCTAATTACTAAGTACAGGAGCAACAACTTTAGGGTCGTCTTTAGGTTTAGTTTTCCAGGCTTTATCAAAACTTTTCCTTTAAGTCTTGTTACTGAAAAGTGCTTTATAAATAAACTTGCCCTGCCTTTAGAAAATGCAAACAAAAAATTAAAAACACTTTGAATATAGTAGACCGCCCCATAACACCTTAAAGAGATCTTAAAAAAGTAATAAGTGGGAATAATGATAGTTATAATCTTTAGATTATCTGATATTTATCTATAATAACCCTTTGATACCGTGCGTTAAACTGTTTCATGTTTGGGCATTGCTTATGCTTTACATTCAGCCCGGTCCAAAGCTTCAGAAATACAGAAACTTTTCCTTGTTCTAATCATCTGGGTTTGATATTTACCTCCTAACTCAATTTGTTTTGGTATGTTGGTTATTTTTTAGCTTTATACAAGAAAGTTTTAATCATTTTGATCCAGGTACCGCGCCTTGTTAGTCACCCATAATGCTACTTTTTGGGGCACCATTATGGACTGTCGTGCTGTTTTGTAGCCGTTTGGATTTTTTGTGACGTAGAAATACTTTTAGATACTTTTACTGTGAACATCATTTAATGTGAGGCTTCCAGTTCAATTTACTATTACCGGTACCAACACTTAGAACTCTGACTTTGCCATTCCCACCATCACTTTATTCATCTGTATTTTCAGGTTCCTGGTCCTAAACATTACTTTGCTTTTACTCGCATTTAAAAGACAGTTTAAAGCAATCGAAGTATAGTTTTGGCTTTTTCATTCTACAGTGACATCTTTTGAGAGCTGTTCTGGAGTATCAGTAAAATGTTTGTCTCATATATACATATAATATAAATTTGATAACTTTATATTATATACATTTTACATACATATTTTGTATACGTCATTCACATACGTCATAGCTAATTAAGGACTCCTTATATAGCTTACAGTGTTGCTAATGTTGATCATTTTGATCAGAAACCACATGGACTTTCAGTGACTTTTTCTAAGAATGTTTCCAGGTTATTTTTATCTTTTTACTTCTGAAAATTGTGTTAACAGAGACAGATGGAAAATAATTGTTCATCGCCGTTTTCTATATTAGGATTACTTTCGTTTATTTCCTAATGAAATAAAAATAGCCAGTTTGAAATGATTGATTACTGAGATATTATAGTGGTTGTGAAATCTTCTCCGTTACATGATTTAGCAAGGACCGATCAATACTATGTAAATCAGTGGATCTATTATTTTAGTTTTTCCATTTCTGCACTAGAAAACACAGAGTTTGGATTTTTTTCTACTAATTTATCAAACTCTTGTGTAGTGTTCAATGTTTCAGTTTTTCTTGTCATGAAATTTAGATTTTATGACAAGAAAAACTGCAAGATGTTAGTTTTCCAGGACCTTCTTGCCTCCATGAGTGGGTATAGCACTTGACAGATTTCAAATTTGATCTGCTGTATTCACGACTAAGAGGTGAAGAGACTCAGAAGCCCCGATTTTAAATCGTATTTTTATAGTTTTGTTGGAATTTTATTGCTAGCGATTGATCAGAAAAACATTTCCCTTTCTCTTTAGCTGACACTATAAAACATGTAGAAAATCGTGAAAAGGTGCTCCCTTTTAATGCTCTCCTGTAGTTTAACGGTTTAATCAAATTTCAATTAAATGCTTTTTTATAAGGATGTCAGCCTTTTAATAAGAATTAGCTCAAAGAACAAAACATGTCAAATGAAGGATTTTCAAAAAGTCTGCAGACATTTCCCTAACAGATTTTTCTATAAACTTTGAGCTCCTTGGAAGTAAAGATTGTGACAAAGATAAAGTGCTTTAGTTAACCTAAATGGTTTAGGTCTGAAGCTCACCGATCGTGTCGTATAAACTCTACGTCGTGTCCTTGGTGACACTTTTTGATGCAGTTAACACAGATGGCGTTCCTATCTGTTGTATTACAGGTGTGACACCTAGAAAGACAAAATAAATCATTTAAATGAAAACTTAAATACAGTAAAAAAGGGTAAACCAGACAGAGCATTAAACAGTTTTTTTACCTGTAGAAGTCATGCATGGGATAACTGGTGTAGCTGGAGATCTTGTAGAGACACTGTCCCCTGCTCACCGCCTTCTCTATTGCATCCTGATTATTCTGAATTTTGTTATCTGCCAGTGGGTTACATTGAAGGATGGTTAGTAATCAGAACCAGCACGACCCGAACGATCTGGGCTTTAACGGATATAAAGCCGCCGGTTACCTTTCATGGTGACGTTAACTCCTGAGGCCAGAAAAAGTCCCCCGAAGCGATTGTTGAAGATCTGGTTGCCCTCCAACGTCGCCGTTGCATGGTTAGTGATTTCAATGCCTGGTTCAGTGAATAAAAAGTCGGCCGTGAGCACAAAAGGAGACAAACTGAGGTGTTTGTGTCCTGGAAGAGTCTGGATAGCCAACCTGCAGCAAAGCCATCAAAAATGCGGTTCTTGCGGAGCGTGGGGTGGCTGTTGGTGCTGATGAGCACGCCGGCCTGTGCGTTCCTGAAGATGTCGTTCTCCTCTAGCAGACCTACAGGGAAGACGCTTCTTCATAAGCTTACATGCTCGAGAACAATGTGTTGAATAAGTTAAATTCTGTGTCAAACAGAAGGTGAGCGAAACTTCAGGAGCGTGCGTCTTGGTAATATACGGTGGGTTTCTGTACCTCTGCCTCCGTTGAAGATGCAGATGCCCCCATCTCTTCCGTCGTGGATCTTGTTTCTCCGCAACGTGGGGTTGCTGTCCGTCTTGATCCACACTCCGGCCATGGCGTTGTCAAAGATTTCATTGTCCTCGATGAAGCCCAACCCTGCAACATGACAAGTAGAGTCGGATGAAGCTTCGACTCCTAGTTGCACGCCCGGACAGACGCTGCGAGAGACGGAAATACGAACCTGAGTTGTAGACCAATATCCCTCCGTTCTGCCCTCCCCAGATCTTGTTACGCCTTATCTTTGGGTTGCTTCCCGTCCTGCAAAGATTAAAACGATACAACACACTTAGAATATTCTCCGCTCAGTTTAAAGGAAAACAAGTTTCCTTCATGAAAAGTGCACTGTAATCAACATTTGATTGAACTTGATTAAAGCAGATTATTTTTTATCAAAGTATGCTCACTAAGGATATACTAATCTAATCCTAGGTATCAGACTAAGGGGTTTCTGGATGATGGGCATCAGAGACCCCGAGTATACTCAGCTCCCGGTAGCCAATTATAATTTACCTGCACATTTTTAAACTTGTTGATTCATTTATTATACTGCAGAGCATCTTAGGTGTAAGCTATATATACACGGGCTAGATTTTAATTTAATTAAGTGCCAAATTAAGATTCTGTTTTGGCAAATACCAAAATGACTCGATTCGAATACACTGGAAAGACTCATTGTACCTTATCTGTACACCAGAGTACATGTGATTGTAGATGTCATTGTCTTCCAGCACGCCGTGACCATTGTCATAGAAATACACACCAACCTGGAGGAGAAAGGAAATGACATAAGTGGCAAAAAGGAGTGGTTTTACTCAGCTACATAGATCTGAAAGCTGGAGATGTGACTGTCAATAATAATGCACTTGACCGTATTCAGACTGCATTAAACTTTAACTATATTACACATCCTTGGCACCAACATGTGCAATCAGACAACACTTCTTTATATTATTAACACACAAAATTAAAACCCTAACATTTACTTTTTACTAAAAAAACATTTTGACACACTGATATAAATTGACTTTCTTTGGTAAAAAGGGAAAAAAACAGGACTTTGTGTATAAACCACATGTCAGCCCCTTTTTAGTTTGAAAATGTATCATTTTCTATGACCTACTCACTAAATTGTTTAAAGAAAAGTAGTTCACTCCAGTAAATACTAAATACAGGCAGGATGTGGCTCATATTAATTCAGGCTTGATCAGGGCTCCTAATCAGGGTTTATTTTGTGCAATATAAAGCTTGATTAAAAAAAAAAAAAAAAAAAAAAAAAAAAAAATCAACAATTAACATGTACATCAAACTAGCATTCTTAGTATTATTCACCTTTTTAATTAAAAGGTAGAGTCTGAGATTTTTACGGAAGTTTCCAAAGTCCCTTTTTGAACAAATGCGCATGAGCAAGACCGCCGTACCCGCTTTTCCACACCTCAGAGGGGATCACGTGAAATAAAATCTCCCAAATCCACTCTGGTCTTATGTCTTTCAACTGAGGCCTTCCTCTTCTTCTCAGAAACGTGTAAGATAGTTTGTTTCTTGTGACTCTCAGCCATTTTCAAAGTATACGGTGAGAGCAGCAGAGCTACAATGAACGGCTAACACCGAAGCTAACCGCTAAGCTAACCGCTAAGCTAACCGGATACATAAACGGTAGAAGTGCACATGCACAGCTTGGAAGCTGAAACTAACAAGAAACGTGAACGCACACTGGCGTTACGTGAGCGCATCACAATGATTGGCATGTGGGACAACCAACAGATGAGGTGATTCCCCCAGAACTTGAGACGGAGGAGGTGACGGCAAACAAAAACAGGCCCGCAGCTCCCACAGAGATCAAATTCCTTAACCTCCCTTTTCTGAATACATAATGTATTTTATACTTTCAGGATGGAAGGACCATTTTACCCAGTATAACAAAAAGTGTTTCTGATCAGGATTACCAACTATAGCTTTAAACAAAAATACCTGAACCTCCAACGTTTATGCAATTGTTAAACAAATTGTGTGTAAACTTTGCTTACAAGAAGGAAAACAATAAATTTGACAGTATAGTTGTTTTGATAGAATTAAGAACTGGAATCCATAAATCAATTAAACAATTTCACCGTTTATAAGACAAATATTAAGAGTTTTTTTTTTTTTTTTTTTTTTGTTGCCATTTTTTTGAGTTACTGGCACTTTTTTTTTTTTTTTTTTACAATTTTCTTAAACCAGCCACTGTGCCTAGTGGAAGAATTTTTAGATTTGCTAAAACCTTGTCATTTTCTTTAACATACAGAATATAAAAATATATTTTCTCATATACCGAACTCTTTACACTCAATGTTAAATCAATCACTGGGAGGATGGTACCTGTTTGCCGCTGTGGATGCGGTTCTTACGGAGGACGGGGGTGCTGCCTGTGGTCACCCAGACTCCAGCCAACGTGTTGCTGTAAACCTCATTCTCCTCGATCACTCCCTGGCCTTTCTCATGCTGAAATAAAAGCACAGCATCACAGATCTTCATTTGCTAGGACAGATTTGGACTCTAAACAAATCTCTCAAAGATTTTCAGGGTGTATTTACCACATAGATGCCGCCGTGCTGCCCATCGTGGATTTTGTTGTGCCTTACGATGGGACAGCTGTTTGTTCGGATCTGAATCCCAGCCAGGGCGTTGCCGTAGATGTCATTACTTTCTATTAACCCACGGCCGTCTCCAAATATGTACACCCCGCCTTGGTTACCGTTGAATATAGCATTTCCCCTGAAATGAAGAGGAGGGAATGAGGCGAATCAGCTCCAGGTGAACCCAACGCACCCTGCCTTCTGGGAGGTCTGCATTCTCACCGTATCGTCGGGTCGCTGTTGGACGTGATCCAAACACCAGCAAAGTTATTGGCATAGATTTTGTTTTCTATAAATTGGCCCCGCCCCTTTTCGTGGACGTAGATGCCTCCCGTTTGGCCGTGGTGGATCTCGCAGCGAACAACCGTGGGGTTGGCGTATGCCTTCACCTCAAAGCCAGCTATGCGATTTCTATGGATGTTGCAGTTCTCAAAGTAACCCTGATGCAACGACAAAAAAAAAAAAAAAAAAAGGACGCGTTAGGTCGTCCGAAGGAGTTTCTTCCAGGAAGACGTACGTGAGCACGAGTAGCTGCATTCACCATGCCGTGGTCGAACGTGAACACTCCTACATCTCGTCCGTGGTGAATGTGGTTACGCCTAATGATGGGATTACCGTGGTTCTTCACCCAGATTCCTGCCAGCGCATTGTTGCTGATTTCATTGTCCTCATAAATGCCCTGCGAAGACAACAGGCAGCCGATCAGGGAGACCGTTTGTGTCGCTTCTTATGAACAAGCTCTTGAATTTTACCTGTGCATGGTCTGTGATGTACAGTCCCACGTTCTCACAGTCGCTGATGTTGCAGTGTTTGATGGTTGGACAGGCACCCTGGCCGCTAACGCACACAGCTGAACCCACTAAAGACAAAAAAAAAAAAGAAAAAAAAAGATGTCACATTAATGTTTCATTAAAAATAAAAACATTTGAGAAACTAAAGAAATGGAAGCTTTAAGTGTGCATATTAAATAAATACAAATGGAGGGGCAGAAGAAAACAACAAAACATCAGTGAACACTGCACTACCATTCTTTCAGTGCAACACTCTTCAGTGCGGATGTTCCTGAGTGAAGACGCCTTAAAGTGAGTAACTTTTAAAATTATTGAGGCGTTAATAACTAATAGATTCAGAGAAAGCACAGAGACCCGAGTGGCTGTTTGAAAGGAAATGGTAGTTTATACGACCTGTCCCGTCAGATGGCAAGCTCAACACCACACGAACAGATTTCACTTAAGATCATTCAGACAGGAAATCTTGCGAATCCTCTCAAGATCAAACATGAGTTCATAGTAACTAAACATGGACGACCAGGAAGAATAATGCCGATAGTCTGAGAAGTGATTTTAACAGAGACAAAAAAAAAACATAAAAAGAAAAAAGGAGTTGGTTAAAGAAGATCCCCCATTTGAGATCGGAGCGGACCACACCACACACGTCAGGAAATTCTCTTAAGATTATCTCAACAGACACGTGATAATCGCAGCCTCTTGGAAAAGGGAGAGCAGGGCGAAAATTGTGCTAAAAATCCTGCTGTGTGAACCAGCCTTAACAGGAAGGGTGAAAAGAAAACGGGTTGCCGTTTTATCTTCTTTGAGCTTTCAACCTGGCATGCATGGAACATGCTGGATCTTAAAAGGGTTCCAGTCTCTTGTAAATGATGTACAAACCTTTTGTCACGTGGGCTAAAATGATCCAGCAGCGTTTCTGCAGGTGTCCCCAACTCAAATTTAAGACTTTTTAAAACCATCATGAATGAAATGAAAGACCTATATACCCGACATACAGAAGCGTCAAAAAGAATTGCACTTATAAAAAGCTGAGGGTGTGCTTGTTCAAATTTTCAGGCCAAGTCCACAGTTTTCTCCGAACTCCCAACTGCAGCTTTAATATTGCCAGTTAGAAGAAACACGCTTAAACCCTAAATTTGCCTGGGATATGAACAATTTTGGCCTTAACAGGAAGTTCAGATGCACAACTAAAGCCGGTACAGTGTGAGCAGTCAGGTCGCATCAGAGCGACCTGACTGCAGTGTAAGAACAGATATCATGAGCTGTGAACTTTTAAACCCTGCGGTTTCGTCGTACAGTTTGATCTGTATCTGAGTACGACTGAAAATATCGTAGAGTGTATGTCCGGCTTAAGTCGACCAAAGAGCCAAATGAGTGATCTTTCATTTGATCGGCTTTGATCCGTGATTGGTAGGACAAATCTTATGCACATTGACGTTTTATGTTATTCTGTCCCATTTGTTGTTTGCTTCACACTAAATATAACAACTGTTCCATAATTAAAATGGTGCAAACTATTTCAATTCCAGGTTATGAGGCAACAAAATATGACAAAATAAAAAAAATAAAAATGAGGGTGTGAATAGTTCTGTATTTGCATACAGAGATTGAGTAAAAATAAAATAGGTTCTACTGACGAACAAAAAGGCTTTGCGTACACGCTGCCTCTGCACAGACTGGGATTATTAGACGTTAAGGGAAATGTGATGAGCCGTGTTCTGACGGCGACGGGAGGCGTCGGTGTGCGTGGTTACCTGTGCACGTGGAGCGGATGATACAGTGGTCGATGTTTGGGCTGCAGTTGACTGTGATCTCCAGACAGTGGTGGGCGTTGTGATGCTGCGCCGATTTATCATCTGGATTAAACTGAAGAGGGAACAGAAGCCGAGGTCAGACAGAGGACAGGAGTACAGACAACACTTCTGTCTGCCCACCACATCCACGCTGCACTCCAAGTGTCGGCGCTGCAAGCAGCTCAGACTTATAACATAATGAGAAAATAGGATGATTAGAGTTCACTGTATTTGCTTAACCTTATCTAATAGAAAACAAACTGTTATTCTTTTGCCTTGGTGAAACCATAAAACATAATTAAAAACACATAAAAAGAAGATGATTAACTGATAATGATTTTTTTATGCCTTTCAGGTTACATTTTTTTTAGCGCTAATGCCGCTAACTCATATTCTGTTATGTAGGTTTACATGCCCCAAGCTGTTAATGAATGAGCCAGCGTTCGTTTAACAGGCGCTTTAACTTTTCTCCTGATTGGTTCAGAAATATCCTGTTGCCTGATCTCGCCCGTTTTTAAATCAATACAATCATTTTTAATCGCCTATTCGTAAAAAGCTGATCTTTGTGTAAGATTCCTGATCTCCTTTCACCTGCTAATACAGACTTGAGCAGATTCTGGTTTCTCTTCAGGAACTACAACAGATCTAAGAAGAGCATTTAAAATAAAGTGGAAAAAGTGTCTGTAAAAGTGCTGAATGCCTGAGTTCTTTTAAGTCAAGATTTAAAGCCCATTTGTTTGGGATTGCCTTTTACTGTTTTGGTTAAACTGTTTACTGAAACATCATTAGTTTAACTTTGTAGTCCAACTGATTTTAAAATCATTAATACTTGCTTTAGTCTCCATTTTCTTATATTTTATTCCAACTGTTTTTGTTTGTTTGTTTTGACTTGCTTTTATTCTGTTTTTATTTTCCAATGTTTCAATCATGTAAAGCACTTTGCATTGTTCTTGTACTGAAATGTGCTGTACAAATAAATTTGCCTTGCCTTTGCAGATTTATTGTTTTTACTTTTTTGTCCCACTTTTGTTTCAGATTTCAAACAAGTTTTAATATTCAGTTCATGGATATTAAAAAAAGCTGTTTTCAAATAGTGATTTCACTCATTGAGGGGAAAAACGGCTATCCAAAGCAACATGGCCATATGTGAAAAGTAATTACCCCCCGGTTAAATAAAGTCAATTTTTTTTTTTTTTTTTTTTTAAGTAAGCTGAGCTCAATTTCCCAAACCAAACCCAGGCGTGATTATTACCCGACCTGGAGATATAGTAAATAATTTAAATAGAGCCTCTCTGATGGCTGAAAGAGCTCAAAAACCAACAGGACATCTACATTTTCACAGCGCTGTGTATTATTCTACCCTTCATGTCATTTGTTATTTATTTTAGGTGCAGAGGCAACTTCACATTGCTGTGTGAGAAAAATATTTCAAAACGGAATACAAAATAATTATGCATTAACATCTCAAGCTCTGCACACACTGAGATAAAAAGTTCAACACGTCCCGCTGCAAGCTTGATATAAATCATTTCCTTCAACCAACAAGAGTGGATGCCAGACTGCACGACTTGCTGCTGTAGCAAAGGATAAACAGAAGGTTTTGGGGGGTTAATACACCCTTTAGTGGAGTCGGACCCCAAAAATCAGTGAGAAAGGGACGTGTAGAAGGAAAAAGCTTGATATTTGTCTCGGGACGTCTTTGGTCACTCGCACTGAACCAGCACAGACCACAGATTCAAGTGCAGTAACAGAAATATTCCTACAAGAGTTTAAAAACAGAAGACTTTGTCTGAGACGGATGGTAATTGCACAGCGTCCTCACTCAGACTGAGAAAGTAGAGAACATCACCCCAGTTCTGAAGTCCTTACACTGGCTCCCTGTATCTCAGAGAATAGACTTTAAAATAGTCTATAAATCACTGAATGGCTTAGCACCTAAATACATCACAGACTTGTTATCAGTGCATCAACCATCCAGACCACTCAGGTCTTCTGGCTCCAGCCTTCTCTGCAGAACCAGAACCAGAACCAAACACAGAGCATTTAGTTCCTAAGCTCCACTTATCTGGAACAAACTTCCAGAAAACTTTAAAAGTTCTGAAAGCCCGAGTTCCTTTAAACCGAGATTGAAAACATATTTGTTTAGGATTGCCTTTGACTGTCCTACTTAAACTTTGTAGTCCAACTGTTTTTAATATTTGCTTTTAGTTTCTATTCTCCCATGTTTTATTTTGTTTCTACATTTTATTCTAACTTGCTTTTATTCTGTTTTATTTTCCTATATTTTAATTATGTAAAGCACTTTGCATTGTTTTTGTACTGAAATGTGCTATATAAATAAATTTGCCTTGCCTGTAACCAGGTTCAGCGCCTTATATTAGCAACTAGTATGGCTAGCATTATTAAACCTCTGGTTATTCAATATGCACCCTTATATTCATGCCAAACTTTTCAAAACCCATCTGGCAAGAATCCCTGGTGGTGTTGACCTATGAGAGAGAGTATAAAAAAAAAAAAAAAACACAACACTAATAATTAAAAAAGGATTCTTAGGCCTTGCACTCGTGCAGCCGGATACCGAGGCGAAGACAGGATGTGCGGTGCCGAGGTAACGTCTTCAGAGATGCTGTAGGTTAATGAATTTGTCCTGTTTAACATTGATTAGACGACTATTGTGTCACAACAACAGTGTAGAAATCAGCACCTCGTTGACAGCATTTGTTTTATTACTCCACTGTACGGCCAAGTCTATAACAACAGCCGCACGTGAGACATCAGCGTCCCTGACCATTTTACACTGTTGCTTAGCAACCTATGTTTAGATACAGAACACACAAACACTGAATTCAAACTCAAACCTTTATTCAACCAACTTTTTTCCCGAACTACAAGTTTTTAAAAAAGAAAAAATAACGCGTGCTCTCTGAACTCTCTGAAGGAGGCGGAGCTTGGTTCCTGGGTCTGTGTTGTGATTGGTTGGGAGGATGTAATGATTAATATTAACCTACATGGCTAAAATGCCTAACTAAATAAATTTAGCCCTCCACTGCCTTCATATGACATTTGGCATCATTAGTTAACTTTGAAACCGAAACACGGATCCCTAACTGCAGACATATTTTGGATTTGCAATCATTTCTGACAACTGTCCTCTACATGTTCATGATCAATGTGGCTCCACCAACAGGAAGTCCTTTTCTCAACAGCTCAGAAAAAAAAAAGGTATGACTGAATCAGCAACCCTCAACCATCCAAGTTTGTCATTCTCTTAGATTAACCATGTCTACTCTGTTAGTTAGAAAATTACAAATTTTAAACTAAGAAATTATTTTATTCTTCATTATGGATCAGTAATACAGTCAAATCTTCCCCTCATTATGACATTATAAGAAAAAAAAAAGGCAAGAGGGTGAGTTTTTGTTTACCTTAATCGTCATGTATCCCACATATGCATCCTCTGATCCCTCCATGAAGACAAACGTTGAATCTCTAGTATTCTCTATGACGACCTTGTCTGCTACTTTCCCCGGTGCTGAGAGCAAAGCAGAGACCATTCATTAAGCCCCTCAAAGGGAGTTCAGCGAGCACCCCCTCCGCAGGAGAGATCTGGCCTGCGTGTGGAAGAAGCATCGACCATTCAGCAGCCCTCTCTCTGGTGACGACGTACTTACCTGCACCGATCATGGTGATGGGAGACTCTATATAAATCCACTCGTCCGTATAGATCCCAGAATGAACAAAGATGAGACCGTCGAAGTGGGCTTCTTGAACACCTCCGAGGGCGTCCTCGATGGTGTCGTAATACTGCGAGAGGAAAGACGCAAACACAAACATCAGCCTCGGGCTTAAACCCACGGGACAATTTGGACAAGCAGGGTGATTTCAAAGCGACCGGCAATCAAGCGTTTTGTCTTCAACTCACCAGCATATTCTCCCTGCCTTTGTATCTGCCGGGGTTACTGTAGAAATGTTCGGCAAAGCCTGGCTTTACGTGTGCACCCTTGTACTGCAACACAAAAAAAGAGAAATCAGTTAAACCGTTGTAGTCGTACGTATCCTGGACATCCTCCCACTCCTTAAGCGAGAGAAGGTCTCAGCCTGCAAATGATGGTAGCCGTGCTTGGTGATGTGCACTGATGTGCAAAATGCATCAAACCAACACAGATACTGAATTTAAAGAAGATAGCAGTGTATTCTGCAGTAGACGTAACCAGATTCTGCACTGAGCCAAGTATGAGGCTTTATAAAGTTCAGAACACAATAAATCGTTTGATGTAAAGCAGGGGTCTTCAGCCCTGAACCTCGGGGGCCACTGTCGTGCAAGGTGCAGATGTTTCCTTGCCCCCACATACCTGACTTAAATAAATGAGTGATTAACAGGCCTCTGCAGCTCTTAATGCCCGCTGAGGTCACACAGTCATTTGATTCAGGTGTGGTGGAGAAGAGACGAATCCATAAGATGCAGGACGGTGGGTCCTGAGGACCAGGGCTGAAGACCCCTGATGTAAAGTCATGCTGATGAGATGCCTGAGAAATAGTCAACTGTATAAAGAGCAAAGTAACCCAGCACTGTCCTTTCCACATACATTGCTGCAAACTGCCAATCAGCTGGCTGAAAAAACTCCTTTTTTTCCTCCAAGAAAGACCAGTTCAGTTGGTTTAAAACACAGGCGTCAAGCTCCGGTACTATTTGACTCAGGTGTGTTGCAGCAGAGACACAAAAAAGTTGCAGGGGTTTGACACCCCAGGTGAAATATTTCCAGTCGAGACAAGCTGTGGTGCGCGAACAAAAGTAGTCGTGCTTTCAAAGAAATACCTTTACTGTCTCGCAAACTACAAGTGGCACGTCTGTTCAGCAGCCAGTGAGCAGAATGACTACCTGAGCAGATTACCCGCCAAACATCAACTGGTTATACTTGTGTAACTACACAGAGCAGAAGTGCAAAGAGGTGTTTTGTTGTGTGTAATAAGCAGGGTTAGGGTATTATTTTTGATTATTCTATGGAAAGACTTCAGACAACATTATAGGGAAGATTCCTGTAATTAATACCAATCTAGGACTATTGGTTTCACAACAGTGGAACGTTTTGTGCTTTTCTTATTAAACTAAAGCAAAAAGACCATGATAGAGATTCATTTTAAAAATATTCTGACAATGATAGTGAAAAAGTATTTCTAACGAAGGGTCTCATATACAGTGAGCATCTCAGTCTGGCTGATGCCTGATCCAGACGTTACAAACTGAAGCCGACAGCGTAAAGCAGAACATCCAAAAAAAAAAAAAAAAGGGGGGGTTTACAAATGTACTGAATGTTTGGACTTCACTTTAACTTTTTCTACTGGGTGCTGGTCCTTGCTAAACTTCGCCATTTACGACTTTTGCCGCTCTTGCTTCTTTGGGTGTGTGGTAGCGCTTATTTTTGTTTGAACAGAGGCCATAAGAGTCATAATATTGCATCTGATTTGGTTTCTCTCTCTAAACAATTTATGAAACCATCTGATTACAAAGAGAAAAGCCCTTATCCACATCGGTGAAGTGGACGGTTCTGTACCAGCGGCTACAAAACTTATTTAAGTTGGACTGAAACGGGAATATGAACCGATGACGTGCCAAACTGGCCCGCAGGCTTTTTGGTTACATTCTTATCAATAAAGCAACGAGACCGGCTCCCAAACAAGATAAGTCACAACTTCACGCCGACAATTTCAGCCTTTACCGTGTTTTCGTCTCAAATCAACACAGCGATACCAGGTGACTCCCTTATTCAGGGCTCGCCACAGCAGGTCATTACGACTTTATGAGATTTGGATATTACGCCCAAATCAAAGACGAGGACTTAGCCTGCCACACGCGTTCTCACTCCATAACACTTTTTATACAATATGAGCATAAACATACTACTGGTAAAAGCTACTGTAAGGTTGTTTGAACAGTTTGAATAATAAAAACACCACAGAACCTTGAACAACATGTTTCGTATAGAATAAAATAAGAAGTTAAGCAGCAGAGTCGTACGAACCAGCTGCTGGAAGCTCTCTTTCCACGGGTTTGTGTGCTCGTGGTCCTCAGGGCTGACCTGGTAAAACCTGCCCGGCTCAGGATGCATCATGGGACGCGTGTACTCAAAGACCTCCATGTATAGCCGTTTCCTTCAAGCGGGAAAAGGAAAAGCACAGATTCTCAACGGTCCGGCTTCCTCAGGGGTTAGGACAGAAAGTGAGAACAAATCAGCCGTGTTCGTGCGTTTGCCAACACCCACCATAGGATGGGGTCGTTTGCTAGCTGGCTGAATCTCTTGCACACACAGGCTGCCTGGCAAAGGTCCTGCTCCAGCAAGTAGGAGAAAATCTTCAAAACAACCTCATCTGGAAGCTTCTGCTGCAGATACTGTTCTGCTGGGGCTGCTAAAAATATACAAAAACATAAAAACGCAGTGTAAGTCTGAAGAAACGGTTACCATCACAGTAAGACTGGACTGTAACGCGGCAATAGAACTAGGTATCATTATTTATTTATTTTTTTGCTAACACTGCCTTTCAAGCTGAAGATCTTAAACACACCTGGAAGGTCGTGGGTCTTACCGGACACTCGTGCCCGCTTGGCTCGATGACCGAAGGCATCTGTTGATGAAGTGGAAGCTCCCTGGAAATGCAGCAAAGCGATTTGTCGGCAAAGTCAAAAGCTTGTTGCGATGTGACACTTTAAATACCACAAATCAGCATCTCTCCCTGTGTTTTACACGTTTACCCTCTTTGTGCTGCAAAAAAAAAAAAAAAGAAGCGATCTGCAGCAAAGCAAGTCCACCACCAGCGTTCAGTCTCACCTCCATGGGGCCCTTGCTGGGGCAGGCAGAGGCGGTGGCAGAGGCAGCAGTGGTTCTCTTGGGAAGCAGGGTCTTGCGTCGGAGCTGGTAGGGACTGTTCTGAGCACCTGGGCCGGACTCCTCAATAGCCATTTCTGCTGCAGCGGCCGCAGGAGCCTCCTCATCTAAACAGAAAAGTGTTGTGGGTCTTGAATAGAGATGCAACGATCAGCAGGAGTCAGAATTTCCCCCCCTACTTTAGAAATGCAACAGAAAGATATCCCCCACCCTTTTCAGTCTACAAACAAGCCCACTATGTGCTTTGATGGACTTTTTTGAGTCTAATTAAAAAAAAACTGATAAAGAACTTGTTTTGAAGCATTAGTTGAGATGATCTTGAAATTCTTCTTCTCTGTCGGATTCCAAAAGAAAGCCTCTATCAATTTACCTGCTGCACGCTTTATCGCTTTTATGCAGTTGTACAAAAATCTAAAATCAAGAACTTCAGACGTTTTGAAAACTGGAATGTCAACTAAGCTGCTGTTGGGCAGTTTTATGAATTTATAGTGAAGATACTATGATCAGAAAATCTGTGGCCGTCACTTTGTTCCTGTTGTTTGATTTGCGATTACGTTACAGGGTTCTCATTAAACGCACACTGAACTCAGGCCGTCATCCATTTATGGTACATGCTTTATTTTATAGACATAATAAAGGGTCGATTGTCAAACTTTTAGATGGACAAAACAAAAAAAAGTTTTATTTTAATGAAGCTTTTATTTTCCTAAGCATCAACTGAACGGGCTGTTTTCAAAGACCAGTACACCAAGAATAAACTGATTTGCAACATGAGAACACGCTTTTCTAATCAAAATAAACCGTTTTACACTTTGTCCCCATCAAAGTGTAAAAGGAAGTAGCAGCGGTGGGGTTACTAGTTTACGTTTTGACCCTCAAAGACATCCTTTTCAGAAGCATTTCTTCCTTTATCCAAATATTACAATTTATAGCTTTTATATAAATGTATCAATTCTCTGAGCAAGCCTTTAGCTCATACTTTAAGTCCTATACAACGGCAAAAACCAGGCTTCACGGCATTGTCTGAAAACGAGTAGAAATGTCACTTTTTAATCGTGTTTACACATAAATTGAGGGGTATAAATAATCCAGAGACATTCATGGTTGAAACATGCTTTAGTCGGGTAAAATGTTTAACCTACATACGTGATCTTGGTATGACCTGGAAGTTCTTCTAATGTCCCGATGAAATAATCATTTTGACAGATTCTCTGGCATAACTACTGGCAACGTTGTACTTTTTTTTCTCTCTTCTTTTTTTAACTACAGTAAATGTTTGAGAAAATGTTCTGGCTTTTTTTCTTGGAACTAAATAAAAAGGTAATAAGTAAAAAAAAAAAAAAAAAAAAAAAAAAAGGTTCTTTGTTGACATTTTCATGGGATAGCTCAGATTTTGAAATCTTAAAAATGAGCATTGAGGTTATTATAGCTGGGGTAATGACAGTACAGTTTTCCTTTGTTTCTAAAGGTTAGGTCCGTGATCATGTCAGTGTAATTAATTGTGTTTAGGTCGTTTAGTTCCTTTGCAATTTCACTTTGCTCAAATCTTTACAATGTCAAATATAAAAAACACTTTTTTTCTTCTTGTTTTTTTTTTTCTTTTTTAGAAATGATGCCTATTTTTGTAATGAATACTTTTGTTCTGGCGCAGTAGTTTTCAAACACGTTGATGCAAATTAAGGGACACAAATTACCCCAAGAATTTCACATTGTTAACACGACTAAGTCGACTGGCCCCATCTGGAGGATCTTTTGATTCTCTTTTAGATGAAAATGCTTGCTTTGACAAAGAAATGCCTTTAAAATTTTATTAACTCACTTATTTATAGGAACACAACAAAAAGCATCTCCTATAAACCATGTCCAACATACATAACTAGGAAAAGTACTACCAGTGAGTCTGTGGTTGCCCTGAGGAGATTGCACCTGGCTGTCCTGCCACTTATAGACAGCTTTTCATTTTCTGGTTGTAGCATCAATAATCTTTGTCGCACATACAAAGTCAAGCTGCACAACACATCTAATCACAGTTATTAGAATATCAAAATGTGCAGCATCACAATTGCAAAGGACTGCTCAGATGCAATATTTGGTATATTATACACCGCGTGTCATGCATTCACTCTGCTTATCAATAATATATTTGCCCACTCGGATGGACGCCAACTGGCCTTAATGCCAACATCTAACCCCAATAATATCCTTTTTTCCTTCCTATTCTTGCTAGCTAACTAGTATTGTCTATGTTTTGGCACAACAAAACTGTGCTCAATTTACTTTAAGCTGTATATTGTTTTTGTTCATTAATAACCAGTTTGTTAGCTGATGTTTTAGCTAACAAAGAATTGGTGTTTTTTTCCCTGCCCAGGGGCTGAATAATCTATGCTACTATTAAAAAGGACCATAATAAGTCAATGACCTGACATTTATTATGTCCACACAATAAAAGCAGAACATCACAGATGGTTTTGTTGAATGTCTTATGGCCACAAATTTTAAAAAACAGTATGTTTTAGCGAGCTTGGGTCACAAGCTTATCCGGGCTTCAACATAAAATCGAGAAACACAAGCTACCCCACAATTGCAGCCACTAAAACACTACAGCTGTCCTAATACTCGATCATACACGATCTGGGTCTCGTTTCAAAGTTATTTTATGACTTCCTGAATAAAAAGGTTGCCTGGCTCTATGGTGATTCTGAAAATCTTCGTACGGCGAGTTGAATAGTTGGTAAAGCAGACAAAAGGGGGGTGACTGATAATGGCAGATGCGCTCTTTGCAGCTAAAACCGGCCTTTTCCACGTTTGGCTGCCCTGAAAAGAGCCTGATCTGTATGCATGTGTCGTTATCCCCATCCACAGCCACGGCGCTCTTTTGTTGCTGCTGTCAAATTAGGGACAAGCAGAACGGTGTCGATCAGACGTTGCGGCTAATAGCTAAAAACTGAACTGCGTAGCTGGCAAATCCGTGGTGTAAACAAATCGAGCCGCGACTAGCAGAGACCGGCAGGGAGGACAACCCGACAACAAAACGGGCTTCCAGCTTACAAACCTGTGGATACCCGGCCGCTCCGGTTAATTCGCCTAAAAAAAAGAACCCCCCCCACACACACACACACACACACGGTATCCTCTGTCACAGCCTGTGTTGCCCGTCCTCCTGAGGCAAGAGCGACCAGCTAGCACTGCCCCTGTCGCCGCTGCTAAATGTTTTTGTTAACGTTACACCCCAAAAATGGCAGTCCTGAAGCTTTGCACACGCAGAAACGGCGGTGACAGCTGAGAATGCAGCAGCCGGGCGGCCGCGAAGCTTGTGATTACAGTGGGTTAGGCCGTCCCTTAAGCTCCCAGCTGAGGAATATACGAGCCATTTATGATGTCCGCCTAGCCACATACGCATTAAGCGAAGACAACCCCCACAACCTCCTCCTCCTAACCTGGTGAGCTAGCTATAGCCCCAATCACTCAAGCCAAACAAAGCGCGGCCTGGCCTGAACCACGGAGCGAGAAGCCTCGGGTTTTCCTAAAAAATTAAAAAAAAATAAACCCGCCGCTTCTAGATTTGCTAAGCTGCTTAGCAGCGACAAAGAGGGTTGCATAAAAGATAGGTTTCGCGTAACAAGGCTTTGTTTAAAACCATTAGCTGGCCGTGGCCTAGCTTACCTCTATCCCCGTTGATTCGTTCGGGCTGCAGCGGGCGCGGCCTCGATACTCGCCTGGGTCTCCTGTTGGTGGCTCTGAGGGAGTTCATCTGGGGAGTTGGTTGTCGAAAAAATACACCGCTGTCCTCAACCACCCACGGATAAAATGTTGCCCTTTCACTGGAACAGCCACCCAGACGACCTTTCCCCCAAATATCCCCACCAATAGCGACCTAAAACTCCCTGGTTTTGGGATGTAATAGCTGTTTTTTCACCCCGCTCGGTGGTATTTCAGCTAACCCCGTTTCACCGCTCGGTGCCAGCTCTGCCTCTCTCCGTAGCAGGAGGAGCCATTAACTCGCACGGGAAACAATCGACAGGAAAAAAAATAAAACGCAACACCGGCTTAACCAATCACATTTTGTATTTCACAATATCAAATTCAATGGACCAATGAGAACGCTCGTACCAAACGCGTTCAAGCAGCCTCCATGAAGGCATTTCTGGTGCAAAACTGTGCTTTGTAACTGTGAACTTGAAGTTACTGAAGAAGTGCTACTGGAGTAGTATATTGTAGATTAAATAATAATAATAATAATAATAATAATAATAATAATAATAATAATAATAATAATAATAAAAGACAACAATTATAAGACAAAATAAAATAATAATGATCTAATAATTATATAATACAATAATAATAATAAACTGTCAGCCGGATTTTTCAGTTATCAAAACACCTTCCTTACATTTAACAGCATTTAGAAATTAAATACACTTACGGGTAATCACAGCGTTGTGGTCGCCACCTTCCGTGTTGGTGCAGAATTGAAGACTTGAATTCCTCCACAGGGAACAGTCTTCATTAAAGTCCCATAAAACTTTTCTGTGATTCTTTCGTCTTTTGGGAGTGAGTGGAAACGTCGTGCACTTCTGAGCACCCTCAGACTTTTCAGCTCCCCTTTTTAGTAACCGCTGTGAACTTAGTTTGCGGTTAATATGGCATTATTTTCTCTCAGTGGCTTCAGCGGCGGCTGCATCCTGTTCTAGCAGATATTGGGAGGCTTATCTAGGGCTGCCGTCTGCTCACTGCTCTGCCTACCTCCTCCAAGGTCAGCCAGTGACTCAGCTGGGAGGAGGAGGGGAACGGGAAGGCCGTTTACTTGATGGTGTGCTCTGATTGGAGAATATGAATTACGTAGAAAGACAACCTATGTAGAAAGACAACCCGTTTTCTGCTCTGACCATTTTTGAGCCAATTAACAAAGCTGACTGCCCCAGAGCAATTACTTTGGTATTCAGTTTTCACATTAACATGCCCTCATCAGCGCACAACAGACTATATTATACCCCCAAAACCCCAGAAAAGTTAAAGTTGTTGTCATGGCACCTTTAAGTATATTTTGTTATGTACATGGAGTCTCTAGGAGTATATAAAAATTTAATGTAGGCAGCCTAGATATCTTTAAATTCTGTTTGTTCTATACCATGAAGGGTCGTATGTCTCGGGCTTGTCAGTTTTCCCTTTTCTCTATTACGTTTTTTGAACAATTACATCACAGTATTTACTGCGAACCTGCGAAACAAGGCCATGGACTCCTGGCTTACTAGTTTTGCGAATCCGCCATTTTTATTGTTTTTGACACAACTTTGTAGTCCAAGCTTAAGGATGCCCATGCTGCAAGTGGATAAGTGAAAATGTATTGTTGCTCAACACACTGTCCCCTAGCACTCTACAAAAGATGGGGTGGAGTGGAATGCTCTCCAACCTGTAGGGGGCAGGGTGTGAAGTTTTTCCTTAGCATCATGGGTTGTGTTGCCTTTCAGGCATGAATCTGAATGGACTTTTGTTTTGAAGGAGCTCTTATTTTGAAGGGCAGTTTTTACTAACATTCCGAATCTCAGGTTTGTTTTCAGGTAATTAAATTAAATTAAATTCAATTCAATTCAATTCAATTCAATTCAATTCAATTCCATTCAATTTTATTTATATAGTGCCAATTCATGAAACATGTCATCTTTAGGCACTTTACAAAGTCAAAATCAATCATATTATACAGATTGGTAAAAAATTTCCTATATAAGAGAACCAGTTGATTGCTTCAAAGTCCCGACAAGCAGCATTCACTCCTGGAGAAGCGTAGAGCTACAGGGAGAGTCGTCTGCATTGTTCATGGCTTTGCAGCAATCCCTCATACTGAGCAAGCATAAAGCGATAGTGGAAAGAAAAAACACCCATTAACGGGAAGGAAAAACCTCCAGCAGAACCGGGCTCAGTATGAATGGTCATCTGCCTCGACCGACTGGGGGTTACAGAAGACAGAGCAGAGACACAACAAGAGAGACATACAAGCACAGAAGCAAACATTGATGCAGTAATCTGTACTACATTAGATGGTAATAGCAGGTGAGCTGTCTTCTCTGGATGATGTCTCAGATAACAGAACGCCAGACCAGATGTACCTACTATGAAGAAAAAAAAAGAGAGAGAACAAAAAGTTATAAGCAGAAATTATGACAAGCAATGCATAATTGAAGAACAGTAGAACTCGATAGAGTGAGAAAAATAGATCCTGATGTCCTCCAGTAGTCTAAGCCCATACAAGCACACCCCCATAGGTAGGTCAGGGCAACATAAGCCACTCTAGTTATAAGCTTTGTCGAAAAGGAAAGTTTTAAGATTAGTCTTAAAAGTAGACAGGGTGTCTGCCTCACGGACCAAAACTGGGAGTTGGTTCCACAGGAGAGGAGCCTGATAGCTAAAGGATCTGCCTCCCATTCTACTTTTAGAGACTCTAGGAACCACCAGCAGACCTGCAGTCTGAGAGCGAAGTGCTCTGTTAGGAACATACGGGGTAATCAGAGCTCTGAAATATGATGGAGCTTGATTATTAAGGGCTTTATATGTTAGAAAAAGAATTTTAAATATTATTCTTGATTTAACAGGAAGCCAATGAAGGGAAGCTAAAATTGGAGAAATATGATCCCTTTTGTTGATTTTCATCAGAACTTTTGCTGCAGCATTTTGTATCAGCTGAAGACTTTGAACTGCATTTTGTGGACTTCCTGATAGTAAAGAATTACAATAGTCCAGCCTTGAAGTAACAAATGCATGGACTAGTTTTTCAGCATCACCCCTGGACAGAATGTTTCTAATTTTGCCAATATTCCGGAGGTGAAAAAAGGAAACTCTGGAAACCTGTTTAATATGGGATTTAAATGACATGTCTTGGTCGAAAGTAACACCAAGATTTTTTTACTTTATTACCAGAGGCCAAGTTAATGCCATCCAGATTAAGTGATTGATTGAGAACTTTATTTTTTGAGGACTCTGGTCCAAAGATTACAACTTCTGTCTTGTCAGAATTTAAATGCAGAAAATCTAAAGTCATCCAGCTTTTGATGTCATTAAGACATGCCTGTAGTTGACGTAATTGATTGGATTCATCAGGATTTATGGACAAATACAACTGAGTGTCATCAGCATAACAGTGGAAATTAATCCCATGCTGTCTGATAATTTTGCCAATCGGAAGCATATATATAGTAAAGAGAATTGATCCAAGGACTGAACCCTGTGGTACTCCACAAGTGACCCTAGAGTTTGAAGAAGATTTATTATTAACATGAACAAATTGGAATCTGTCCGACAGATAAGATTTAAACCAGCCTAATGCTTTCCCCTTAATCCCTACAGTATGCACAAGTCTTTGTAGGAGAATATTGTGATCAGCTGTTTCAGTGCTATGATGAGCTCTGAAGCCTGACTGAAACTCCTCAAGTAGGTCATTACTTTGTAATTGTTCACATAGTTGATTAGCAACTACTTTCTCAAGAATTTTAGATAGGAAAAGAAGATTAGATATAGGTCTGTAATTTACTAACTCATCTTGATCAAGAGAAGGTTTCTTAAGTAAAAGTTTAATAACAGCTACTTTAAAAGCCTGTGGTACATATCCATTTACTAAGGATAGATTAACCATGTCTAAAATAGGGCCACTGATCAATGGGAATATCTCCTTAAACAACTTGGTTGGGATTGGGTCTAACATACAGGTAGAAGGTTTAGATGAAGCTAAAATTTTAGATAGCCCAGAAAGCTCTACTGCTTCTAAACAGTTCAGACACTGTGCAGGTTCTAAAGATTCCTCCAACGCTGCCTTACTTACTGAGGACGAGGTAATCATGTTTGGGAGGATGCCAATTATTTTATTTTTAATGGCATCGATTTTATTTATGAAGAATCCCATAAAGTCATTACTGCTAAGAGCTAAGGGAATGGATGGATCAACAGAGCTGTGGCTCTGAGTAAGTTTAGCAACCGTACTGAAGAGAAATCTAGGATTATTTTTATTCTCCTCAATTAATGATGAAAAATATGCTGCTCTAACTCTGCGAAGGCTCTTATTATACAACAATAGACTGTCTTTCCAGATTAGGTAGGATTCCTCTTGCGCCATTTTCTCTCCAATTTCCTAACATTGTGCTTCAAGGAACGCAGCTCTGAATTAAACCAGGGAGCCAGCTTCCTGTGAATTATCACCTTCTTTTTCAAGGGAGCTACATTATCTAATGCAGAACGCAATGAGGAAGTCACACTGTTAACAAAGGTGTCGATTTGTGAATGGGAAGAAACAGCATTGTTGCCATCTACAGGGCATTTCTGCAATACTCAGGATATTAAAAGGGGGACAGACTCTTTAAGTTTTGATAGAGCATTATCCGATAAAGATCTACTATAACGGAACGCTCTTTTGGGGGTGGAGAACTCAGTTAGATTAAACTCAAAGGTTATTAAAAATGGTCAGATAGGACAGGGTTGTGAGGAAATATTGTTAATTCTTCACAATCAATGCCATATGTCAGCACAAGGTCTAAAGTATATAACCAGGAGTGCGTCGGTTTAGGCACTTTTTTAACAAAACCAATTGAATCTAGGATAGTTTTAAAGGCTACACTAAGGTTATCACATTCAGTGTCAACATGAATGTTAAAATCACCCACTATAATAACCTTGTCAGTGTTTAACACCAAATCAGATAAGAAGTCTGACAGTTGATCCAAAAACTGAGTGTAAGGGCCTGGTGGACGATACAAAACAACAAACAGAAGAGGTTTTATTGCTTTGCAGTTTGGATGAGGGAAACTGAGGGTTAAATGTTCAAAAGAACTGTAGTTATTAATTGGCCTGGGACTAATTAATAAATCAGACTGAAAGATGGTTAGTTAGTACGACAGTTAGTACGGCAGTTGGAGGAGGTTAGCAGAGTTCACATTTAGCTACATTTCTGTGTTCAACTACCTGAATTTATCACTGTAAACGTAACAGAGGCAACGTTGTAAGTTGATAATTTCATAATTACATTTATAAGTTTATATGTACTACACATTGCGGAGCAAATTGAAATGCTGGCCTGGGCCACCCTATGATTGGTGACTGCAGCCGCTTTGAGCGATACCACCAGAGGATCAAGGACTTGGGTAGGTACATTTTCCGTACATTTCATATAGTAGTTCCTGAAGGTGTTTGAAGCTCAGTCTTGATATTTTTGTTGTACTTCAGTTATTGCTCATGAATGGTGAAGAGGATTGCTGTGTTGGATACCCTTTGCACACTGTCAACACCACATGAGGAAACAGCAGAAAACACATCTGTCCCCGGGCTTTCAGGCTACGCCCCGGTTTACAGGCCATCAGGATCAGCCACAGTGATATCTGCAGTTGAACTTCATTAAAGACATGGGCTTGGTAGGGAAATCAATGTTACAAAAATAAATTACTAAAATAGTTGTATTATTAAAATATTCTTGGATGTTCCATAAACGATGACTAAAAAAAGGTAACAAAATTATTTTATTTATTGTAATTAATTTCTTAACAGGGTTGCACCTTGGAACCCAAATGCCAGAGCTATCCCACCTGAAAGTGTCAAAAATGATGCGCCAGCCAGACCTCATTGAGAGAATGAGGGGATAGAGTCCTGACACAGGAAGAGATCTTCCTCGGCCCAAAGGTGTGACTCCTGTAGTTGATCTCAATGCAGTACAGGAAAATACATATTAATAAATATTAATTATACAGACTTCCTGTCAGACAGGAAGTCTGTAATCCACCTGCAGGTGGAGTCAGGCACACTTAGCTGGGAGAGCTTCTCCTGAAGCAGAGGTGGGATGATTGTGCTGAAAGCAGAGCTGAAATCCACAAACAGGATCCTGGCGTAGCTTCCTGCGGAGTCCAGGTGCTGGAGGATGTGGTAAAGGGCCAGGTTGACAGCGTCGTCTGCCAACTTGTTGGCTTTGTAGGCAAACTGTAGGGGGTCCAGGAGGGGGTCGGTGATTTCTTTCAGGTGTGAAAGCACAAGGCGCTCAAAGGACTTCATAACCACAGAGGTCAGGGCTACGGGTCTAAAGTCATTAAGTCCTTGGTTTCTTGGGAACAGGGATGATAGTCACGTTGAACAACAAGTGTTAATACAAATGGTACTGACAGAAATCCCACTCATGTAGGTGGAATTGATCAAACACAGTTTCTGTTAAACCATACACACCTATCAAAAGTTCTGTTAACATATATGATCTAATCTATTGCTTTCGGTATAAACAAAAGAAATGTTCTAATTGCTATATGAACTGAAGAAACTGCCAGTCAGTTTCCGATTATTCCAACTGGTTCCCAAACATCTGAAAAATCATTGTGAATTCTTGAAAGCAGACTGCTAATGTAGAATGTCTGTTTGGCCATGGCATGATGATTTTTTTTTAGACATTACTGGTAATCCTTCTTTTCTCCTCGTTCCCTGGGTAACTTCTTTGTGAGAGGTGGGAAGATTTACCTTGATTACTCATTCATTCGCCTTTGATCCACAACTCTACTATAGACGAGCTGGACGTAATAAAACTTTACTTTAATTTGGGCCTTGACTATAAAGACATGCTTTATATGATGAGCACAAAACATCAGATCATTCTTAGCTTGAGAACTCTAAATTTTAAAAAGGGGCCATTTCATTGAATCCATTTTGACAATTTAGAGGAACCTGTTGGGTTCATTAAGGAGCAGCTCCAAGGTTAAGGTGCTTTGCATGGCTACAGGTGGATGTATGCAAAATGTAAAGAAAAATGATTTGCACATCAGAAAAGAACATGTACTCCTAATTCTTTCAACTCTTGACCCAGAGGACTCATAAACGCGAAGAAGTACAAGACTATTTTCATTCAATAGGGCAGTCCTTTTTTGTATCATGCAAACGGCATTTACACAACCCAAAAATGATGTTGCCATGTTACTAATCCTGTGACGTGCTTGTTGATGCTAGTCCTGCAAACTAGGCTGGTTATTTGTTGAAGCCACATAGTTCATAAAAAACAACTAACCTTTGCATTGCTTGTGCAGTGATGAAGTGCATTGCAGTCAATTGATTGCACATAGGCCGGTTTTCAAGTTGTGTACGGAAGTCCTGACACATTACAGCACTTTGAATCGTCTTGTTACTGAAAAGTGCTTTATAAATAAACTTGCCTTGCCTTTACATGAAGCCATCATGAGGGGGCTGTTACACTGTTGATTATATAATCTCATATATCCAAGGGTTGTCCCCCAATGTTACAAAATGCATGTTTTGGGGAAGTAGTTATTTGTTTCTATGTTAGTTTCAGAGCCTGAGAGTTTCCCCATTGTTGATGCTCGAAAACCACAAATAAAACTTGTTAGACCACAACCAAAAGATACTGAGGTTTTATTATCTGTTAAGCTACTCAGAAACCTCTCAGTATATAGCTATCACCATCTATTGTTTTTATAAGCGAATATGTTTATGTGCCAGATTAAGTTTGTTTGTGTACACAATACTGTATATTCGTTTTTTAAACATACTCAATACTGTGAACAATGTGGTTAATCGATCATTTGTTATTGTGAAAAAAAGCTGTTCAAATATTCTAAATGGATCTATGGCTTAAAATTTGGTATCTAAACGGCTGCTATGAAGGAGCTGTTAGTCCAGGTAAAAAAATGTATTGTACTATACTGTAGAGGCACACAATATGAATAGAAGGCCTTTGTAAGGATGAAATCAAAATAAAGGTACTAATTTGTCAGTATGTTGTCAATTTAATGAAAACATAAGATCTTCCAAACGACGCAGGTAATGCATTCCTTTAATTTCAGCACCATGGAGAACAACATTGTTTGTTGTGGGCAGGACTTCAAGTCCTGTTTTTCATTGTTATTGAAAGATGTTATTGAACCATCCCTGTAAGAAATACTTCTAATTGAATCAGCTGCATAAAGTGGCACACTATTTCTGCTAGAAATCTTGCTATTGACCACGCAGCCTTGCAGTGACATATATGGGCGTGCACGCGATGTGGGAAGACACGGTACACGCCCGAAATCAAGGTTCCTCAAAAGCTCCCCTGTAATTCCAACCCCGGTGTCACAACACCTCTCTGGTTATGATGCAACGTTACGAATCAAATCCTAAACATGTCATGAAGTATAACAGGAACATTTTTACTTTCTTTATTTACTTTCAGGGGCAGGTTCCAGGATGGCACTGGGGAGGAAAGGCAAGTGATTATTTGCAGGATTACACCATACGATGTAATGGTGAGTTTCTGGGCTCAGACGGTGACTGGTCTCCTGTTTACTGCTACCTTGAGGTCCTGGAACCCTTTGGTGGTCTCTCCGTCCTGGCATCTCTCCGTGAAGTCTCCATACAGCTCTCGGTGCCATCTGGTAGATGAGAACAATGTATGGAAATATAATCAGTTTAACTGTTTTTTATTATTATTATTATTATGTAATTAATTGTAGAAACACTAGGGGGAGTTGTTTAGCTACAATACTGTTTGAGATCCATTGCAGACAGAACTGTATTGTACTCAGTCAGATGAGGCTGGGCAGGTACAGTTATGTTTTGTTATGAGTGTGACTGTAGTCATACTTTGTGTGTATGTATGTGTGCTGCTTTGTGTTTTTATGGTGCTGTGCTTCTGCTCAAATCCTAATTTCACAATGAGAACTGCCTTAAAGGATCAGTAAAGTTTCTATCCATCCATCCATCCATCCATCCATCCATCCATCCATCCATCTATCTATCTATCTATCTTCTGGATTAATTGGTAGCTGAGAACAACAGTATTGCTAGATTAGAGATCATCATGAATCCAGACCCACTTGAATCACCTGGTGGTAAAAGTGTAACAGTGCAGCTACACGTTTAACATGTAGGAGGCATCGCATCCATAGTAAATGAGACAGAAACAGACTCCTTGCTGCAGCTGCAGCCTTGAAACCCAGGGTTTCTCGCTGGTGTTTGCGCAGGCTTTATCTTGCTGCCATTTCAATCCACCTGTAATAAGCAAAAAGGCGCAGCTGTCTTTCCTCCTACTAACACCCACCCACCGAAACGCAGAGCGGAGGTCGCTTGGGTCGCTTTGTCCTTGAAAGCTTTGGATGATCTGAAGGACATTATTGCAAGATAAAGATAACACCACAGCAGCACTGGTGCCTTTTAGGGAACACATTCCACCCCCCCCCTCGTAAAAAAAAGATGCTCAGTAAGAAAGCTTTATGAAAAACTTTATCAAACAGTGTGAAAAACAATTTTAGCTACACATTTTGTACAAAAAAGAAACAGCATAATTACATCCCAAAGATGATTACATGACCTACATTTTGAGCAGAATATATACTCATGAGTTGGAGGATGTTTGGAGGTACGAAGAACTACAGCAGACAGGGTGTATGAGCAGATTATTAATCAGCAGGTCCCTGCAGTTTTTTTTTTTAAATAAATATCCCTCACTCATAACATTAAACATTAAACAAATGTTGAATTCTTGATGCCGACTTCCCACATTTGAAAGTTTGGTCTAATTTGTTTCAAGCTATCTCATTTTGCAGCACATCTTGTCATACCAGAAGGACGGTATTTGTGTGGTGATTTGACAGATGAAGTCATCTGTTTACTTTTAAGCAGCCGTGTTGCTGGAAACTTCGCCCATCTGGTGAAGTAATCTAACTGTAACAACAACAGTATGTAGGGCAGCTTTTATGACCCAGATTCAAGTACAAATTATCTGTAGTTATTCCGTGTTTGCATGGATTGTTTTAGTTCATATGTCTTACACAGTGCTTTCAACTTATGATTACTGATCAGCTCTGTTTGTTCTCAGAAGTGGGATTTTATGAGTTTGTCGGTTGGATAATGCAACAAGAGTGCTTCTTTAATTTGGGATTCCACCTGGTTCACTGACCAAACCCAAGCTCAATTTATGACTGCTCTGCATAGAAAACATGGTAAAAGTTGCAGGACTTGACAATTTCTTTTGCGCTTGTTACAGTTTGTATTTGATTAAAACACCAGCAAACAGATTAATACACATTATCTATTCATGCACACCTCACATTAGACGTAAAACTTGTTGCGGTCTAGTGTTGCATAATTGTAGTCAGTTATATTTGCAAATCCTGCAGGGTTTGAGTTTTTGTGTGTTTTTTTTTTAAAATTTGCAACCAGAAAGCACTCAGCTCGCACAGGGCATCATTTCCCACCTAACTATTCTGAGTTCACAGACAAATTGATCGCAGCATTTAGTCATAGAAGGAAACTGGACTCTGGAGGCTAAAAAAACTGTATTATCTATAGAGCTGTAAAAAGCAGAACTCTAACCTGGGTATGACATCACAACCTACTCAATCGTGTCCTACCTCCAAGTCAGAAAACCAGCAAGAAAAACAAGGTTTTTTAAAATCATTTTGCAGTACTTTGCATGTGACATAAAAGCTGTAAGAGGAGCAAATAAACTGCTTATAACAGGAACTGTCACTAAGTTTTAAACACATGGAAGCAATGATGGTTTTTTTGGTTCGATATGTGGAGCGGCCTACACAACACATTCACCCCAAAAGAGTTCTGGTTCTGTGCAGCTCCTCCAGAGATACCGCGGGCCTCTTGGCTGTTCTCTGATTAATACGCTCCTTGCCGGGTGATATTTTGGTAGATTTGCAGTTGTGCCATGTTCTTTCATGACATCGCATAAATATTAACCATCAAAACCTGAGCGATTTTCTAGTTGTTGAGCTGCAGTGACAAGGCTAGCTACTGTTAACAAAACAATCCAAGAGCAATTTATTTCTGACCATTACGTACATTTTTCCTACAGAGTTTGAGCATTAGTACATGTCACTGATTTATTGAGACCACCAGAAGTCAAGATTCACAGCTTACAACTCAAATATTTTAACATATTAAACCTGTATTTATACCAAAAATGTATGAATACCAGCTCAAAATTAGCTAAAGTCAGAATTAGTATTCAGCAGTGTCCTCAGAATACAATATGGCTAATACATGTATAAAATGTGACAATGTCTGCGGTAAAAGAAGCTCCAATTTGCCCTTCTGTTGTTATCACCTCATTAAATCAGTTCCACCACAGTCCTCATGATTTCTTCGCTATAATGTCTGAGTGCAGACATTATAAAGAAATAGGTTGTTTTCTACTGTATTGCTTAGTGAAAGCCTGGTAGAAACACTGAGCAAGATAGTTAACCCAACCTGCTGGTTTTCTGACCTCCAACTGCGGCACTGTAAAGATGGGGGCAATGTGATTCCCATAACCAGGTCCCAACCTCTGACGGAAATACATTTCAACACTAACTTTGAATTTGTATGAATCTATGTGCCATTTTAGTTATTCTTTTCACTCTTAACTTGAAATTTCAAGTTTAATACCACCCTTCCTCACCACCACATTATCATTCTATAGATTTTAAAACGACTTTGCCTTCTTGCTAAACAACAGCAGCAATAACAAAAAAAAGAGGTTGAAAAGGAAAAGTCATCAGCATGAAGGCATCAAATGAGGTCTAAATGTGTTTGAAATGTGGTTGGGTTGATCCAATGTACAAATCAAGCTTGTCTTTTTATGCCTTTGTTCAGGGTTGATGGAACAGGGTCTAGAGGCTAAAAAGGGCTTCAATGTTAGCATATTTTCTGGGCCAAAGACATAAAGTCGTGGCCAGTCTTAAATAGCCATAAACGATTTCCATGGATGTCCAGTGTTTGGAGGGAAAGCCCTGGAGCTGTGAAGACCAAATCATCTAAATCATGAGAAAGAGTGGATTAACTCAGGATTTTCAACTTGTTTAAGAATCTCTACAGTGCCTGACCATAAATAAAACTGTTTAACTTATCAAACACTGATACTTTCTTCCACTACAAAGTGCCACATTGCTTTTAAACATTTCTTCATCAAATGATCTTTGGAAACATTTTTTTTTCTGCTAGGAAAAAAAAAAAGCTTCATTAAATGAAAGTATGTAACCCTTATCATTTTGATGACAATCAAAACTCCTGTTTCCCATCCAGACTCAGCGTATTCGCCAAGGAGTACATGACGCGGCTGCTTTTCGGAGAGGTCCACGTCGGCTGCTGACACGAGGAAGTCTCTGTTCGGTAAATTTGGGCTTGAGTCTTAAAAAGGCCAAAGCGAGCTGCAAGGAGAAAGAAGTCCCGTCGGAAGGTGTGGGTGAAGAAGGCGTACAGAAAGGGGTTGGAGCACGAGTTGATCGGGTAGAAAAGGACCAGGAGGAGTTTGGTGTCTGAGACGGTGATGAGAGGGAGCTTGAGGGCGGCGGAGATGGCAAAGAAGGAGATGGGCGCCAGGCAGACGAAGTCGGTGAAGATGAGGACGGCCATGCGCTGAGCCACTCGGGTGTCGGCGTGAGCGGGCGCCGACGAAGGCTTGCGGTAGGTCAGGTAGATGCTGAGGTAACAGCCGCAAACGCAGAAGAAGGCCAGGATGTTGAGGATGAGTAGAGAAACAACGTAGACCTGGGACACAACAGACTCCACATCCATCGGCAGGCAGATACTCACCTGTGCAGAGAGAAATATATTCAACCACAGGCCTAAATGCAGTAATCTCTCTAACTAATGTCACACACTGTGCAAGCATCTACACAGAAATAAGCATAACAAAAGAGGTTTTTAATCTCGTCTTGCTTATTTTATAAACATTTGATAGAGCTAGGGAAGATGGAAAAGGGTGTGATACGAAACAACTGGTTCTTCATTTACAAAAAAGTAAAATAAAATCTAGAAAGGTGTCATGGATTCGGCCCCTTCAATCTGAAACCCCCAAATAAAATCTAGTGCAAAAATCCACCTTCATTAGGTGCCTATAATTAAGATTCCACCTGTGAATAATGTAATTTGAACAAAAATCCAACTGTTCTGTGAAGGCCTTAGAGGTTCCTTGGAGAAAATTAGCAAACAAACAGCATCAGGAACACAGCGGACAGGGTCGTCCATCTAAACTAATACCTGGTTCACATAACAAGATAAATTTTTTTTTGCCCCGATCTTCCCCTACCGACAATCTTCAGAATGCCCCAATTATGGCAATGGTGTCTGGTGTGTTGAGAGGGATCTAGTCTAGTATTTGGGATGAATCCAAGATACAGAAGACAAAAAAACTGCCATGGTGCACAAGAAAGTCCAATCGGAAGAATCAACTCCAACGGCGGCTAAAGTCGAACTTCCTACTTGGAAATTCAGAGAAATCCCAAGGCCAATTGTTGGATCCAATATGGCAGCTTCTCACACCAACAGCAATTATCTGTGATGAGAACTTGTTTATTTTACAAGACACAGTTGTGAGAGTGTGTCTAAAATCCATGTTACTCGTCGCGGCTGCAACTCTGAGCCAAACAAGTCGAAAGTGGTGCTTGCATGTGGAAGGTACAGCTGTAAATGAAAATCGTCAGAGGTACTGCTGTATGAACAAACAACAGCTTTCCTGGCCGTCGCCATGTTGGAATCCCAACCTTTTTTTTTTTGTACGTGTTTTTGGAATCTCCGATGTTGTTAAATGGAACGCTGTTAATTTGGGTGTTACGTCATTCCCAGTGGTTCGGACGTCTGAGGTAAATGGAAAAATGGTAAAAACTGTTTGTCAAAATTAGCTAAAGTCAGAATTAGTATTCAGCAGCGTCCTCAGAATACAATATGGCTAATACATATGCTTGTCATTACAGCAGTACACCACACACTGTCGGATCATATCTGTTATAGCTACAATTTTTTATCATCATGTGTGGGGTCTCTCAGGTTTTGAAAATCAAAGTGATTTTAAAATCTTGCCATGTGAACTGGGCATAACAGGCCAGGCAAGTTCAGGTTGTAGGAATGTTTTTAATACATGGCTTTTGTGGAAAAGTGCAAAGCCATAAGAAGTCCCATTTGTTGGGGACACAGCATACAAGTTGAAGAAGAATTTGTCCTGACTAGATAAGACTAAAGGTAAACCTTTTGCCCTACATGCATAACACAGTTTGTTTGGGTTTAGGTTGGATTTATTTGTAAAAAGATCTGGACAAAAACATCCTTTTCATTCATTTAACAATTATAAACAACTTTGAAGTTCGTGGGTATTAATGTGACAAAATGTGAAGAGAAAAAAAAAAATCCAGCACTTTAATGCTCAGCTCTTGCATTTTAAAAGGAACTTAATGAAAGATGTGTTTAAACAATAAGCTGCCTACTTTGCCGTAGCTGCTGACACCGACGATGGGCAGCAAGGCAGCCAGCAGGGAAAAGCTCCATCCAATTGTCATGATGATGCAGGCGTGCCTCAGGCGAAGTTTGCGGTCGAGCCGCATGGCGTTTGTGATGGTGTGCCAGCGCTCCACGGTGATGGCCGTTAGTGTGAACACTGACAGCTCACTGGCAAACACCTGCAAATCACAGTCACTTACTTTTACCAACTCAGACACTGATGAGCAATGGCACTGATGTATGCAGACAACGTGATGCACACACGCACCGTGAAAAATCCCGCCGCCTTGCAGCCAAAGCCCGTCTGCCAGTCGACGGCATGGTTGTAGTAGCGGCCGTGAGTGAGCATGTCCACGGTGGCGATCACTACCAGGTAAACACCCATGCAGAGGTCAGCGAAGGCCAAGTGGCACATGAGAAAACGAGGAACCGTCAGCTTGGAGCGGCTTCCTAATTGCAGGGCAGAGGGACAAAAAAAAAAAAAAAGGACGTCAGTCTTACATACAGTAGAAGAATTAATAAACAGGCATTGGCTTGTGAGAAAGATTTCAAACAATTAGCATTTCCCAGGATTTAAAAGCATAAAGAGTACTCACAAAATAAATCTAACAAGAGTAACGAGTTGAGGTGTATAATTCAAATCAGAAACATTTGCTCCTCTAACACAAGGATAGCTACACTTGTTAACAATAGTATTGGAAGACTTATTGGCAAATGGTGCTGACGTCAGTGGCACACAAGACTCCATGTTGTTCTGTACTGCTGGCTTTACGTTCTGAAAACTCACAGCCGTGCACAATTTTGCCATTTTTGGTTTATGAATGGCCAGAGGGAGCTACCAGAAGGTTAATCACGAACATGTTTGTAAAAGAGGCTTCTGCCTCTCTGACTAAGCTTTTTTTTAAATCATATATTGCATTTGGAGGTGCAGTTAATGGGTAGTAAGTGCCTCCTTTTTGTTGAGTTGGAGATTTACTCCCATGCCACATCTGGGAGGTATTCCTACATTTTGATTGGTTTGCAGGAGCTATGGCTGTGTTTGCTGTAGGACAACAGTGTCCAAACTTTTCGCCTATTGGGCCAAAATTGTTAAATCAAATGCGCTCAAAGGCCAAAAAATTAATAACAACAAATGACATAACCAAAAAAATACTGACCCTGCCCAACAAATAGGATCATTTTAAGAAAGCGTATTAAACTGTAATTTAGCCCATTTTAGTAAATGAATTCCAATCAGATTTTAATGCACCAGAGTTTGCATTTGAGTAAAAGTCGCCCCATTTACTATGAAATTAAAGCAAATTTAAAAAGTGTGGTTATTAAAAGACAAATGTTGCGTGTTGTATCGAACATTAAATTAAACAATCAATTGTAAGATTTTAACTTGTCGATAATGAATTTACCCTAATTAAAATAAAAGGTTTCCATCTGCAAAAAGCCACCAGCGCTGATTGGCCAAATCTTTCTTGAAATTCAGTTGGAGGGCCGCACAAAATCAGCACAGGGGCCACAAATGGCCCCGGGCCACATTTTGGACAGCCCTGCTCTAGGAGGTGAAATGCCTTCAGCAAGACTATCCTAAGCTAAGCTCAACCAGGATGATTACTCCTTACCCATTACCCATATTACAAGAACAATGAAATTAACTGTTTGGAAAAAGTTCTGGTTGGAAAAAAACTGTCATGGTGTGGAAAACTAAAGAAGCCAACTATCATTCCTATTAAGATAGTGGTGTTACCAGGACAGTAAAAGTAAAAAAAAACTATTTAGGCATGGGCACTTGAAACCTACCACTATATTTAATAGGTTAATTCAATGATTTTGCTAAACAGCCTGTGTATCAAATTTGTCAGTTTTTGTTACTGACAGTCGGAATAATTTATGTTTCGCTGTACATTTAAGTTTTTCTATTTTTGTGTAATAATAAATAATATTAGTCAATGCCTTTTAGTGACTATTTTCATTAGTATGCATATCTTAAATGAGATTTACAGTTAAAAACAATATTTGTACAAAATGAAAAGAGGAAAAAAAAAGTTTTTATTCTATCCTTGAGCTAAACCTCATTTAGGAGCCAGAAAACTGTAGCTGCAGAGCAACGCTCATGGAGTCGCTCAGTTTTCTTTTTACCTAACAACACCAGGAGAACCATTGCATTGCCGAGTAGAGCCAGAACAGAGATGATCCAGATGAGGATCCGCAGGGGGGTGGGGGACATGATGTCCTCGCACGGATTAAAGTTGTCAGGTTGCGGGCTGCAGGAGATGGAGGTGGAGTTGGAGCAGTGCTCCCTGAAGAAGGCTGGGATCGTTTTCGCCTGAGGGTGGCTACACAGAGAGGTCCACTTTGATCTGTCGTGTAACACAACCACACAAAGTGAGAAAAACAGTGCGACACCCGTTGAATGAATGACATTCTGATGCGCTCTCTACCTGTTTCTGTGCATGTTATTGAAGGCACAGCAGTGTGAAGGGTACGTTAGGTTGGCTATGTACAGCTTTGTGTAGCGCTGCACAACAGGAAGCTCTTTGAGGCGATAGGCAGACCTTGCCAACAGCCTCCTCAGACCACCGAGGATGGAGTCCGGCAGAGAGCTGACAGCGGTGTGAGAGACGTCCCTGCAACGGCAGAGACCGTCAGCATGGAATCAGGGAGACGCTTTACTTACTTGCTTTGAATTTGTTCATTTCGTTGACTGATTTGACCAATTATCCTGTTCTGTGTTACCTGTCATGATTGTTTGGTTGGCCAGTAATCGTGGTCAGTCATTTATAAATGAAAAAACTAATTTAACAGAGGAAAATCTAACTTCACAAAAAAGTTAAACGTCAACAAATACTGTAAAGGCCTCTTTTCCATGAAATGCGGGAGTTTGGTTTAGTTTATAACTTTTACTTTCATTTCTGTGTTTCATTGAATTCTCTGGCTGCCATGATCCACCTTGTCTGCTGCCTTCATCCTAACGCTCCATGTTGTTTGAGCCTTACGGACCGTACCCGGCCCACGAGCCTGCCTCTCTGCTGCGCTGCAGTCAGGCTCCTGTCTTTCACCTCTTTCCTGCTCTTTATAAGCTCCCTTTATAAGCTTTCGGCTAGTAGTCGCGCAGCGATCTTCATGCCTGTTTTGACCACAACAACGATTTCTAGATCTTTGCCAAGCCCTTCTCAGACATCTAACTGAGCTTCTCTTTTCTGGACCACAACCTGGGCTGTTGCCGCGATCGCGAGTCTTGCTAAACTCCTGGATTTCTTTGCCTTTCTCAGCTCGGACCTCCTCCTGGGCTCTGACCAAGCCTCAGCCGTCCTAGCTGGTCCCCTGCAGTGAGCAAGCCAGCGCTCACCTCTGCCTGGTCTCCTGCAGAGGATCTCTGATTGTCATCCAGGCCTCATCATAAATAAACCGTTTAAACGCGACACAGTGTCCAGCTCAAACATAAGGTTCCCTGCTTCTCCGACTTCTCAAAATGGCCTTGGTGTTGGAAGGGCTTCTTTAGGCCAGCACAGTGGAACAGTGGTCAGTACTTTTGCCTGACAGCAAGAAGGTCCTGGGTTCAAGTCCTGGCTTGGCTGGGGACTTTCTGTGTGGAGTTTGAATGTGTCTGCGTAGGTTTCCTCCAGGCGCTCCGGTTCCCCCCCCCCACTAACAAACGTGCTGGTCAGGTCGCCATTAGAGGCAGCAGACACACTGGCTAACCGTCCATCTGATCTATGAAAGTTTGTTGTATGTATAATGACAAATAAAAGCATCTTATCTTGGCTTTTGAATTTTACATCTAGTACTTCCCTTCGTGGCACTACGTAATACAGCCCGTGTTTTTCTGGAACCCACCCGACACGTTCTAGAAATCACTGGATACTTGCATGAACTCTCATGAAACTTCAATGGAAATATCCCACAATTAGCTCAGCACTTTTCAAAACTTTCAAAGGTATAATAGTGATTTCAGGCGCCCGTGATAATATTTTTCAAATCTGTCACCCCCTTTAAATTGTTCTGTTATGTGTCAATAGATGTTGTCTCAGTTCCTATCAGAAACAAGCTTCTTGGTTGGATGAATCTTATTTAAAATCTTAATTTGCCAGGGGTCGGTATAATTTTTGGCACAACTGCAGATCTCTTGAATATTAAGTTTGAAGCGTCTGATAGCTATCAATATGAAATTAAACAGTTTCACGTCAGGATTTATTCAGATTTTAGAGAATCAGCGCACAAAACATGTTAGAATAATCTAGAACAACTTGTTAAACTGACAAGCGGCTCGTTTATGATTGACATGTTGGACGGCAGACGACGTCTCTCCTCTTTGGAGGTGGGAATGTCTCTCACATAGAAATTCACTGCTTTCACTCAAAATCTATTTTTTTCCCCTAACCTCCGATTTCAACCTTCATCCAGAGTTCTTGTTAAAAATAGAATTACAGAGTCGTCCCCACGCATGGCAGACTGTCGCCTGCTTTGAGTTTACAAGGTAGTGTTAAAAAAGGGGGGGAAGGATGTAGGCACGAGATACGAGGGGATGTCATGCTTACAGCATCACCAACGCACTGGAACCCGCAAAGGCGTCGGGGCTGATGTGAGTAAGCTGCTCGTTTCCACTGAGAAGCCTGAAAAGAAGTTAAAACGGAGGAAATTAAATGTGAAGACAGAACTCTCCTGTTTGTAACTGGCCGTCTGTCTGTTACTCACAATCTGTACATCTTTGTTCCGTTGAAGGCGTCACTCGCCACCTCCTTGATGCCATTTCTGGTGAGCCGTCTGCCATCAGAAAGACAAGCCAAATCTCAGTCACATGGCTACGACAGGGAAAATGATCGGAGCTGCTGATGCCAATCTTGCTGTTTGCACTTCGCTCTGTTCCCAGAAACTAAAGCTGTGCCGCCACAGACTTTCAGCTAAACAGTAAGTAATTGACTACTGCCTTTGTCAGCTGCTCTTTCCTCTTCGTGTCTTTTCTTCTGTTTAACAGAATGGGTGATAAAGTCGTTGGCGAGATTATGAAACCTGGGTCCCATTGGCACAGACGTGCACTGTAAACGCACCCCACGCATCCTAATGAAGAGCACAGGAAAAGAAGCTCAAAGCCAACACAAACTTCTAATTTCTGGTTGTTTTGTGCATCCTCCTACGACACTTTGCATCTCTTCACGGCCGTTCTGAATTTCTCTATGGTTGTCATTCTCAGGTCTTTCTCATAATATTTCCCTTTTGTGGTCATTTTGTGCCCCCACTTGGGTTATTTTACCCCATTTGAGCATTTTTGTGTTGATTGCAGTCTACAATCATACATACTTTCATTTTTCTTGCAATACGTTCCAGAAATTTTGCCTCTCTCCAGGACCGTTCGGCATCTCTCTGTAATCCACGTTTTCTTCCCAACTAAAACAAGGCCCCTTCCATGGCTATTTCTGAACGTTTTTAATCATGTTTGGCTTTTACAGAAACAGGAAGCTAAGCGCCAGCATCTTTATTGCCCAGCTGCAGAGGCGGCCGAGGGTCTTGTAGATTTTCCTGCAGCTATTTAGAGCCCAAGAAATTATGCACTGGCACACAAACCCTTTTTGTTTGTGTGCATGCGGTACAGTAAAGCTAAATCACAAACATTTCTTTTTAGCCGGTCTTTGACTAAGAAATTCTGAAAGACTATCTATGACACAACTGCAAACATGCCATGATATGGCTCCAGAGAAGAAGAGGAATCCCTCAAAACATTGGACTTCCACAGAAATCCTTTAAGATTATTTTAAAAAGTCTGGATTTAACCCAGAAATATATGTTTTTTTCTGACTTTTTTAGCCATCAGCTTGTGTCCATATTAAGCCAAAACAAAAAGTCCTGTTTGGTTAGCCGCTTTGATCATCCCCAATCCGCCTTTGCACAGAGAGAAGAGAACAGCAACTTCTCCGTGTCTATTCTGATTATTTGCTCAGGGGGACAATCAGAGAAGCAACCAACAGATTCACGTTAACTCTGGAGAAGCTGCAGAGATCCACTGCTCATGTGAGAGAAGCTATTAGTCTTACTTTCCACATATTTGACTCTTTTTGTAGAGGGAGAAGAAATCCATATGAAGTCCTGGAAAGCAGACTACAGATGCGCTCCACTTTGATCTGAGCTTGAGCTTCTCTGCATGGAAAATAATTGGGAATGGATTTCAGTCTCTTGATGAGCAATGTTGGTACATAGACACTTTTAAAGGACCTGCAGCTGTAACTTAAACAGAGAGTGGTTCTGTGAAGTATTGACTTATGGGAGCTGGTTACAAATTAGTGGCAAGTTTTCCAAATGTTTCCCATCATAACTGTGACTACTTTGTGTATGTCTGTTGCGTAAAATCCCTGTAAAATACGGTTGTAATGTGACAAAAATGTAAAAACAAGGTTTGAATACTTTTGCAAGGAGCATTAAAACATCAGCCGAAGGATTTTACCCACGGCTTTGATGGTTTACCTGCAGATTACTGGAATTTCTTTCCAAACTCTCCACAGGAAGAGAGGACGCATCCCTTTCATCAAATTCCTGCCCTTATTTTGAAAAGCCTCCAGTGCAGCAAACAGGCTTATTTACTGCTTCCTCTGCTGAATCAAATCTACCCCCTGCTTTTGGAAGACAATTATTATTTCACTCTGTTACAAACAGCACTGGTCTTTAAGGTTCAGGAGCCTGTGCCTCCGGTTTATAATTCACCTAAATACACCTAAATATGGATGACTCATCCTCTTAATGTATGAACAATTCCTACTTTGAATTGTTTTCCTGTAAAACCATCTTTACTGTTTTGTTTAATTCATAAACAGATGTTCCTAGTCAAGTTTCCTCCCATGTAGCAAGTGCTACATATGTTTAATTGTTTAGTGGATGTCTAAACAGAGTGTCATAAAGAAGAAAAACAAAGCAGCGAGACATCGCTTACATTTCCGTGATTGTTTTTGTGCAGAGGCCCCTGAAGGCATTGGCAGGAACAGTTTCTATGTTGATGTTGTCCTGGAGGTCACTATGCAGCACAAAGGGTAAAAGACAAAGTAAAAACATGAATTAGTGTGTTCAGTAAAAGCTAACTGCAGGAGCTAATCTGTGTGTGCCTATTGTAAAAGTGTTTTGTGTATGTGTGACGTCCCTCAGGTTGTGTGCTTTAATTCAGAATGCCTATAAATTCATGTGGGAATGATGGTGTGTGGGTGTTTATAGCAGGCGCCCTCCTTCCCATCAGGCTCGGACACCTACAATAGAAAATCTTGGGCTGCCGAGTGGATCTTGGAGAGGTCTGGAAAAATTCTCAGGCCTGTGTTGGAGATGGTCCTGTGAAAGACGAGGCACGCCAAATGTTACTTCCTTCACATTGTAACCAACAGGCAAACAGACACTGCATGATTATGAAACCGTGCACGAAGTAGCAAACAAATGCACAATGGAGGTACTTCAAAAGATGCCAAGGTGAAAAACTATTAGTTTAACTGTTAGTTTGAACTAAAACTTTAATGCTTAAACTGTCTTGTTTAGAGGTCCGCGGTCCGGGGACCCCCAAATAAGGTGCAAACTCCGGCTGCACAATATTTATTAATGCAATGTTGCTGTACACAATATACATATTGCAAAGAACTGCTTGAACTGCAATAATTCAAGCATTTCTGCTTCCTATGTCAGTAGTAAATATATTCAAACTGTTTAATTGAAGCATAAGCATGTTTTAGAAAGTAGAGGTGGTTACAGCTACATTCTTTAATTGACTGAACAGCAAACCTTTGCCAGGCGTCACTTTTTTAATAAAACCTTTTTACTGAGATGGAAAAAGCAAACTTTATTTTATTTCTCAATTAACTTTGTCCAGTAGCTGGATATACTACTCGTTATTCTGGATCTACGTCTGCAAAGAAACCAATGCAGAGGCATTGACGTTTAATTATTTGTTCTCGGGAGGTTCTAATGTTTTGTGAGAATTTCCGACATTATTGCATATCACAGGTTTTCCTATCGTCGTACAGCCTCTGTGGAAAATGTCAGGTAGCTAACATGACTTTTAATGCCTTTGCGGGATAAACAAAACAACAAAATATGGATGTAGTTCCAATATGTATGAATCAAACCCTGACACACACAGCAGAGATGCTGAAAATGGAAAAACAAGAAGAAAAGTTACATCCTGAGGATTTAACCGACACAGGCCATGTGTCGTTTGACAAACAAGGGCCTGATGTGCAGAGAGAAAAGAGGTCAACACATTCTGAAAAAGACTAAAGAAATACAAAATACACCAAGCAAGGGCAACAAATTGAGCCAGGGTGCCCCAAAGGAGAAAAAATATGACCAAACATTTTGAAACAGTTCTGGGAACCGGCCAAAAGAGCCAAACTACGGTGCCTCGCACAAGGATAGACACCTGCAGACGTTTTCACAAATATGAGTGCATTGTTTTGCTATTTTATTCGACAAGGTTCTGAGAATCTTTTTGGAAAGCATATTGATTCAATGCCTTTTACTTTGATAAAATCTAGTGCAACCAGAAGTCACCGAATTAATACAAGCACTGGAACAAGGAAAACTGGATGTTGAAATACTTTTGAAAGGCATCAGTTAAACATAAATGTATGCGTGTGAAATAAAATATGGATCTGGAAAATTAAAGTTATCGTTGGGGGAAAAAAGCTTGAACTTTGTTACCTTTTGAGGCTCATTACAGGGATATTTGTGCATGCCAATATGTCAGCGAATCTGCTTAAAATCCCTGTTTTGTTGCAATCAGGGATTTTTCACGGTGTGAAATCGTCAGCTTTACAGTGTTTGTCAAGAGCAAGTTCAAATTCCTCTCCGACATAAATTTACGACTCATTTAGCTATTCCTCAAACTATCTGAGTCTGCCACAAACGGAAGATGAATGGAGGATAAATTTAAGCATCGAGCACCTTTTGCGTTTGTAGTTAGAGATCCGAGCAGGACTTTTTTTTCTAAGTTTGTACTTCAAACGGTAACAAACAAGCTTAAATTAGGAACATCTTCCAGATACTGATTTATTTGTAGTTGATGTGCTAAGGTGCCCTTGTTTAGACAAACAGTTTAAGAATATATTTTTTGTCACTACCCAGAACTAGGTTTTTGTGTCCTACTTTTCACAAAATGGGCCAAGCAGACCAGTACAGATGACAAAATCCCCAAGAGACTTTAGCAATGCGAGGAATCTCATAAATGGCTACTTGGAGCTTGTTTCAAAAATATTAAAACAATTCAATTACTTGGAAACCATCAGTGTTACAAAAACGGAGCTCAGGGATAATAAAACTGTGGGAAAAATATCTATTTGAGGTTGGGTGTTTGGCACTTGATTTGCCATCGGGGGGATCCAGACTATTTAAATAATCATGTTTCTGGTTCTGTGGGTCCGGAGAAGTAGGCCCTTCAACCATGACCTACTTTGAACTCGCAGTTCAAAAAAGCACAAGACAGAAAAAGTCTCAGAGCACTCACAGACGCTGGAGGTTCACAATGTTCCTGAAAGCATCTGGATGAATGGATCTCAGGTGTTTGGACTTGGTTATCTCTCTGAAAGAAGTGTTTTATTAGTTGCACAATCAAAATAATCTATTATAGCAAAAAACGACAGCCAGTTATACCTACATATCAGTGAGCTTTGGCAGATTGGAGAAAGCGAAAGCCTTTATCGTCTCTAAAGCAAGATTTTCAGATATCCAGCTGAAGGAAGTAGAAGAACATGACCCATGGTTAAAACTCGTTCTCTTGGGGCTTCATTTACTTATTGTCAAACAGTTTTTCGCTCCATAGTTTGGACACGTGCACTCATGAGGAGACACCTCAGAGTTTGCAGCTCTTCTTGTTCCAGGGCAAAGACTAAACACATGACTGTTTTGACGTACACACCAGGTTAGGAAACCTGTGTACTCACACGTCAGAGAGCTGAGGCAGACCAGCAAAGGCTGATTCTCCGATGCTCTGCAGGATGTTGTTCTGCAGGATACGACTGAAATTTGAAGTCGGAGATGGGCAGAAAGGAAATAAATACATTAATATAGCAGCACTCCTTGGTATTCTCTAAATGGGGTGGCTCCAAAACTGTCTAAATTGGTTCAAAGTAAAGGTTCTGTCAACATAAACTATAATCATATGGTTGATGCATTTTAATTAATTAGAATGTCACCCAAAAGTACATTTATTTCAGTAATTTAATGCAAAAGGTGAGCTGCACAGTGGCACAGCTTTCAGCCCTGTGTGTGCATGGTTGTTCGCCCCGTCTTTCTCTGTGTTAGACCAGGGTCTAAGTAAGTGAAACTTTATTTATACAGCACCTTTCAAGATCTATAACTACAAAGCGCTTCACAAGAGCCAACAATGCATAAAAAAACAGATGAATGAACAAAAAGCAGATTTAAAAAAATACATTTTTATCTGGCTTTTAAAAGAGTCCATAGAGTCCAGAGATCTCAAGTCTGAAGGAAGAGAGACCCAGTGTTGCGGTGCCAGTGGACAGAACGTTCCTTCTCATTTGGTTTTCAGCGTAGCATGGAGCACCATCAGCACGCTCTGGGCAGAGGACCACAGGGACCTGCCAGGGTCATAACGGCACAGTGGCACTTTGATGCCTGTCTGTGAGGAGCTCCCCGAGTCATTGAAAGAATCTCAAATTTCCCTCTAAAACAAACTACAATGGGTGTACCACAACTCTCGCAATGGATGGATGGACATATTAAATAGATTCATTACAAGCTGGATGACATATTTAATGTTTTTTCTCTGTAAACTGATGATTGTGCTTCACAGCTAATGATAACCTTAAATTTGGTTTCTCAGAAAAGAAATGTGCGTATTATGTACATAAGGCTAATGATAGAATGTTACGCCCACACAATCATCGACACCCCCCCCCCCCCCCCTCCCAAAAGGAGGGTTTAACAAAGGAAAGTTGAGTGGAAGGAAAAGTGTGGTAGAAAAAGGAGCACAAATAACAGCAATAATGGGAGCTTTGAGGGGATTGTGAAGCTAAGCCCAAGATTTCAGGAGCGATTAACCAGGTGTGGACCACAGGTGGAGTCAGTGCTTCAAGAGGCACCACAGGCAGGGATATATGGGGACATAGGTTCCGATTTACAATGCAGACAAGCCGACAGCCACCATTAAAGCAACCTGACCTTCTTGGTAACTCAGCAGAGCCACAGGATGATCACCTCAATGCTGTACTGATGCAGTAATTCATGAAAGCCTATTGTGTGCACACATACTGGACATACTTTTCCACTGGCCCACATTTATGTTTTTTCTTTTATTAGTTTTCTTTGATACTATCATTTCCAAAGAAATTTATATTTTGTGGTTTTTTTTGGTTATAATCATCAAAATTAACATTAACCAAAAACTGGATTGATATTCTTATTGATGGAATGCACCTGAAGCAACCTAAAAACATATATAAATAAAAACAGGATAGTTAAGTTTTTACCCCATTAGGAAAAATAGATTTAGTGTAATTACAGTCATATTCAATAAATTAGAATATCATTAAAATGTTCATTTAATTCAGTAACTCATTCCATTAAGTGAAACACATTATATACACACAAAATGACGTTTTGAAGCCATTATTTCTGTTAATTATGAGTATCCTCCGCTGACAGCTAATGAAAATACAAGATGTAATATTAGAATATTACATCAGACCAATAAAAAACATATTTATACAGAAATGGCCTTAATGAAAATGATATAAAATATCTGTTTAAGTTATTTTCAAAACACACTTTTAATCTGCCTTATAATAAAGCATATTGTAATTTATTGATTATGACTTTAAATAAAAACCTGTGTTTATACATTTTAAAAGACAACGTTGCAAGTTTGAATCATTTTAATTTAAGATACAATTATAGTTCAATTACAACACTTAACTGTTATTTGAAAGTTAATCTGTTCAATCAAGTATAGAAAAAAAGGAAGGGAATTATTAATTAGGAAGTGTATCAAATATAAACGATGAGCAACAAACAGACACACTTACAGCTTGCTGAGGTGCTGTAGGTTGATGAAGGCATGCTGTTGAATCTCTTTGATCTGCGTCTGCTTCACTTCCCTGCAACACCATAAAATACAGTAAATGTTTAGAAAATTGTAGTGAGTTTGCAATTGTATTGAACACTATTTAAAAAAAAGAAAACATAAACACTTTAAGAAATAAATGTCATTTAACCCATTGAAATTTAAATCTTGTTTTAAAGGGTGTCATGACCAAAACAACAGCAGCACTAGAGTACAAATTCATTCGAGTTAGAGTACAATTCAAGTTATCAAAAGTTACCAAACCGTAATTAAAACTAAAAACAGTACAATGGCAGTAGGTATTAATTTATATGGTTTTCAACAGTATAACCAAAACAGTCAAGGCAGTAGCATTAAAATGTTTGACTGCTTTAAAGGTTTAATATCTGTTTAAATCCAATCAATGAAACAAGTTCCTTCATTTTGGAGCTGATTCCTTGCATGAGGAGCTCTGTGCAAAATGAGCATTTACTAAGTTTTTCACACTGTTTTAATTTATTTGAATTCCTGTTTTTTAACTTCATTACCATGGGTTTTACAGATTGCAGTATAATTTTTGCAAAAATGAAACAGAGCATATCTTTGTATTTAGGGATCTTTTTAAAAATGCTCTTGTAAGTATAATTTGAGGTTAAACAATAAGAGGCTATGATCAGCCACTAATTTCTAAAAACAAACTACTTTGCACTAATGGTGTGTTTGAAAAAAGCAAAGCAGTTTTTATCTGGTTGTCTCATCCTTAAATGACCCTCATGGGCTGCATACTTGCAAACATCCCAACAGTTCCTGAGCCTTGACCTTTGAACTGAGCAGAGCAGGCGAGAACACACACAACGCAGAATGAGACTTTACTTTTACCAATCTGGGGAGTAGTAGCTACTTTTGACAGAGTGGTATGTCCTTGCCTTGTGAATGTGTGTGGGATTATGTCCAACTAAACTGGTCACCTGTATGTTCACGTTTCACTTAAAGGGGACATATCATGCTTTTTAATGCCTTATTTTTCACATTTAAATCATGCAGTTGTGGTCTGTATAAAGTGGAACTGCATTGCGTTGGTCTGATTATTTGTTACTGTTGCCCCACAACCCCTCCTTCACCCCCGTTCTGACGTGTGTCTAAGAGGACTCGTTTTGGTGCCGTCTCTTTAAATCTGAAGGAGGCAATTCACACCCCAGGTCACAGACTGTTCCACTCCAATCCTTTCGGCCATTTTTGTAGTTTGCTAGGGGACGGTGTACTGAACAACTGAACATTTTGACTTATCTACTTGTAGCTTCGGCATCACTCAGTGTGGACTGCAAACATCGCAGTAAAAAAATTAAATAAAAATGTTGGAATCGCGAAATTGGTAAGCCGGAATTCCGTGACCTTGTTTAACAACTTGACAGCAAATACTGTGATGTTATTGTTTTTTTTAAAAAAATGTAATAGAGTTTAGAGAAAGCTGAACAGCATAAAAAATATGACCCAAAATAATATAAAGATATCCACGCAACTCCTGCAAAGACTACATTCAAATTTTCAATGATATACCCCTTTAGTACCCAACCTTTAGGCTATTTTACCTTTATGCTTACCTCTATTTTGAAATTAAATAAAATTGTGTTTTGGTTAACTTTAACCAGCTGTGTGAGAAGATTTTTATTTAAACCTTCAACTTTTTATTGGGGTCAAACACAAGCCTGAAGGGTTTTGGCATAAAAGAGCTTGTAGTTTTTGAGCTATCTAAAAGCCACAACCCCCACTGGAGCAATTTGTAGAGCGTGAAGCAGACAGGATGAGAGTACGTTCTTCTCCGGTCCCTTCAGGTTGGCGGTCCTCTGGCAGAAGATTTGAAGTACCTTGGTGTTTTAATGCCGATGGTTGGGTGGAGTGTAGATGGATGAATTGGGGCCTTGTCTGCTGTAATTGGCACTGAGATGGTCTGCTGTGCCTTGGAGGTTTTCCAGGTACAGCCCACTTGGAAGAGACCCTGGTACAGACCCAGAATCTGCCAGATTTTAACTCCAGTCCTCGAGGTCCAGTGTCCAGAAACTTTTGTATGTGTCTCTGCTTCAACACACCTGAGTCAAATAACTAGGTAATTAGCAGGACTCTGGAGAACTGGACTGCATAGTGATGAGGTCATGGTTGATGGATGGATGGATTTACTGCACCTCTTTCGGCTTCTTCATGGCCACCAGACTATTTTGGACGAAAACAGTAATCTATCCCTTAGGTGAATGACAGTACAACCACAACCTGTACTCTTTTTATTATTTGGCTTTCAGGAGATCTTCTGTCAGACTGCCATGTGTGACAGCACATCACGTCTGACTTGTACGACTACTTCAGTCATAATGTATCGAAGTGTTTAGTATGCTACGTCAGTATCTCTCCTTCTTATTGAGGCCCTATAGTTCAAACAGCTAAGAGAAAATCAATATACATTTCCATGTTCCAACAAAGAGTGTAATAATAGTTGCATGAGAGGAGCCTGAGGACTGAGGTATGCAGTGGATACCAATTATCTTTCCTTACATTAAACATGAACACTAAACTGAGCTGGGAGATGCCTCCAAGCAAAAAAAACAAACAAACCTTCTCATTCAACGCTTAGACTCTTGTCTGTGTTATTGCCACTAAAACCAGTTGGAAAAACAACAACCTTGAATGAAGTTGGGCTGCAGCAATACCACCGGCAGCAGTGGGGCAGCAGATCACATCCCCCCTCAGCGATGACTACAGCGTACACAATGCAGCTATCATGGGCGTAAATCTCACATTAGTTTTCGGTCCACCATGATGTTTTCGAAACATTATTTCTAAACTCAAGAATTAGGTTCACAAGTTTGTATTGTTGTCTGGCAAGGACACAATTATGCATGCATTTGGATAAACGTCCCTTACATAAATGGTTGATAGGGTTGAGGCCGGGGCCGCTTCAGAAGCTGTAAGCCTGCTTCTTACACTCCAAAAACCAGCTTTTCTGTCTGTTTTAAGATTGTTTTGTCCCCCTGCTAGAACTGGTACTAGTGATTGGCAAACATATTCATACCCCTTGAGCTCATATTGACATTTTGCCACACTGGGATGATGTGCTACAAAGACCGAAACAAAGTAGTGCATAAATGTGAAGACAGAAGAAAATAAAATTACACCTGCAATTCTTTGCAAGTGTGATGTGAACGGTTGGAGAATGTCTGTGAACATAGATTTTCAGGTCTTGCCACAAATTTTCAATTAAATTCTAGACTTATAATGACCAATTCTAACATGCTTTGAAATACACCCTTACATTGTAGCTCTGGCTGTGTGTTTAGGGTGGTTGACCTGTGGGAAGGTGAACCTTCACCCCAGTCTCTTACAGGTTTACTTTTGGGATTCCTGTATTTAGCTCCTGCTATCCTCCCATCAACTTTGACCTTCTTTCTGTCTCTGCTGAAGAAAAGCATCCTCGTAGCATGTTTCATTGTAAGGGATACAAAGAGTTTTCCACCTTGCGTAGTGATCTGCCTGTAGGTCAGAAAGCCCAGTTTAGGTCTCGTCTGACCAGAGCAGCTTCTTCCATGTGGTTGCTGGGTCTCCTAAGTGGCTTGTGACCAACTGCTCTTTGGATGTTTTGTATTGTATTTGTTTTCTTCCCCGTGTCTCAGATCCTGTTCATTATTCTTCTCCCTTCAGCTGTTCCCCATTTCCCACCTGATTAGTCTCACTTGTGTTGCCATGCCTTTCTCCACTCTTCCCTCTGTATATAAGCTGTTCGGTTGCTGTCCAGCTTCTACGCCTGAACTCCGTTACATGTGCTTTACTCTACGTTTGGCCTTTATCATCATTAAATCCTTGTTTTCATCATGCGGCTTTCCAAGTTCTTGTCGGCACTTTGGTCCTGCTAAAAGCTCACAAAACACAACAGCTGTTTGTTCACTGATGTTCTCAATCAAACCTCTGAGGCCTTCACAGAACAGCTGGATTTCAATAGTTGTTGAGTCAGGCTGTATTTACTGTATTTATTATTAAGGTGATTTCTGAAGGCAACTAGATGTTGTTTAGATGTATCAGAAGACGTGCAGCTCACACTTTTCAGATGTTCAAAACCATATTTACCATTCCTTCCACTTCACCATTTTGTGTTGACAAATTTTGTCACATACTATAAAATTCTATTGAAATGAATCCTTTGACAAGGCAGTGGCAGGCTGTGAAAACATACAGCAAATAGTTATATGTAGGCAGTATAATATAGCTTATTTATTCTGTAGCATCTATTCTCTTTTGTCTACTTATAGACACCCACAAACAAGTTGTCCTCCCTCTTGTCTGGACTGCTGAAATTTTCTTTTCCCATGTCAATCCTCAGTGTTAAGATGAATAAAGCTGCGGTTGACCAATCCTTGCCTCAGCTACGAAACTAAGCCTAATATTGATGTTCTTTATGAGTATTTTTGCTTGCATTGTAAAAAAAAAAAGCTGTTTTCTGGACACAGGTGCAAGGAGGCAGATAATAAATTGTAGCCCTTCCTCCTCCTCCTTCTTTTACTGGTGTCACATGGCTTTTTGCTGCGCTGACAGGTAAAATATACAAAGTAGCATTGTACTCACAAAATGCAGTGAGAAAGCCTAAGAGCAAGTACACATGTATGCAAGCAGCAATGACAGGGAAACAATGGCTTTAAACTTAAATGAGTTCATTTCCAACAAAGCTCCACTGAGTGCTTTATGCTGCGGCTGCACAATGGACACGTGTTGCTTGTAATCCTTGATTCTGTAAATGTTTAATGAAACCAGCTTTTGGAGTTTCAGCACAAGATCTAGCCAAGAGTAAAGAACAGAGGAGTGGATGGGAAAATATAAATAAATATTTTACCTGCTTCATAAAATATGAGCATGCAGTAATTTATCTAAAAACATTGTCTGATTTTCTGTAGGAAAAAGGACGTGTGAATCATTGTAGATCCACAACTTAAAATCATCAGTCTCGTTGAAAACGCTTGCTATATTTAGATAATTTTAATAAATTAATTCAAAGCAGATTTTGGCGCACCAAAGTAAAAAACAATTGGAGCTTTGATAATGATGTACCTTGAGGGTGCACTTTTCAAATATCTGAGGAAAATAACTCATGAGTTATCACATACATACTTTTTTACATGTCTCAACACAACCACCAACTTCAGAGTATTTCAATGGGGTTTTAATGTGATTGTCCAAAACAATGTAGTGTATAATTCTGAAGCAGAAGGAAAATTACACATGGTTTTAAATTATTTTAGGATGAAAACCTGAAAAGTGTGGTATGTTTTAGTCCTTTAAACCTAAAATAAATCCAGATAACCACTTCAGAAATCCCTAAATTAATACAGTCCATCTATGTGTGTAGTTCAAGCTCAGTACGAACAGAGACGATCTGTTCATACTGAGCTTTAGAGGTTTGTGAGAGAACATCTCTCAGTTAGCAGCCAAGAAGCAACAGCTCAGGTGGGAGAATCCGCTGACAGACCAGATCTGGCATTTACCGAAGAGAGGCATAAAGGCGCCCCAAGTAATACATAAGAAGCTCCACTTCTAGTGGAAGAGGTGTTCTGGTCAGATGAGGCAAACATCTGGCTTTCTGACCTACGTGCATAAGGCCATCTGTAGTGAAAAACTAACACTGGACACACAATATGAAACATGGTGGTGGCAGCATCATACTGTGGGGATGCCTTTCTTCAGCAGGGACAGGGAAGCTGGTCAGAGCTGATGGGAAGATGAATGGAGCTGAATACAACTCTGGGGAACTTGTTAAGCTTCGTGAAACACTTGAGACCAGGGAGGAGGTTTACCCTCAAGCAGGACAACGACTAAACAAAGCTGCAGGGAATAATTTAGACAAAAGCATATTTATGTGTTAGAATGGTCCAGACCTAAAGTCTGACATGGAATATGTGGCAGCACATAAAAACCGATGCTTAAAGACATTCTCCATCTAGTCCGAGTGAGTTTGAGTTATTTTGAGAAGAAAAATGGGCAAAGGTTTCAGTCTCTAAATTAAAAAAGCTGATAGAAACATGTCCGAAATGAGATGACGCTGTACTTGCAATGAAAGGTGATTCTGCAAAAGTACTGATTAGGGGGGGCTGGATGCAAATGCCTGCCACACCTTTCAGGTTTACATTTTTACTAACCGTTTTTCCTTCTAATTCACAGGGAAGCACTATTTTGGTTAGGTTCATCAGATAAAATGGCAATAAAATTTGCTATACTGTGGCTTTCCAAAGCATCGTGCATAAAATTCAGGAGATAGTAGTATAAGTTGTGTAATAATTTAGATGCACTAGGAAAATAAATATTTTTGGGTTCTACTGCTTGAAATGTGTCAGTTTATCACTGCATCCAATGGTGAATACTAGAAACAGATTATTTAACAAATCCTAAGACTGCGCAAATAAAGGCAATTTTATGACATTTATTGCAAGAAATATATGAAAGGCAAGTTGAAGATATGCTGCTTAAGGGGGCTTAAGTATATGATTGTGTTGAGAAAGATTTAGAACAATCACGGGGATGTTTTCAAGAGGGAAACCTATTTAAACACATTTATCCGGAGCCAAGAGAGCAAAGAGTCACTCCGAATAACCCTAATCTCGGTGTTGCACTGCAATTCTTCAAAATCAAACATATCTGTTCGACCAAATGCCAAATTTAGACCAAAGACTATGTTCAAAACTGGTATTTGTATCCATGTGTGCTCCTGTGAGCGTGTTTGTTTACTCACAGGCACTGGGTGTTGCTGGAAATGTTGGAAGGAATCACTCTGTCTCCAAATCCCACCGAGTGGCATGAGCTTCGGTCCAGCTCTGGGAAACCAGTTCCATATCTTCGTTTAAGGTCCGTTTCTGAGCCAGGCATGGAGGCTGATGCCATCTTCATCATCAGCAGTATCAGCGCTACTGCCACCATCCTTTCAAACTGTTTTGTGAGTAGTTTAAAAAAATAAAACGTAAATCCTCGTTTGTGTGTTTACCTCATTGAAACTTACATCTACCCAGGCCCTCAGAAGCCACACTGCAGTTTGATGGGAAACGTTTTTCTTGTTCGTTTGTCTTTCTGCACAGGTCGAAGGAGGAAAAAAACAGAGAAAGAAATGTGAGGTGTTTTGATGTTTTCGTGCTGCGGTGAATGCTGCTGGTGTGTGAAAAACTTCAAGGGTGGATGAGGCTGTAGGAGGTCCCTTCTTGGATTTGTGCACGTGTTTTCTGTGTGTAGTGTCTACAAAATACCACAATAAGATATGTAGCAGAGATTTTGCACTTTGCTCGAGCACCCTAACCTGACCAGAATCCTGGTTTCACTTGTTTGCTGCTTTGTGAGAAGGAAGTGTGGCATCAGATGGCACCAGGAAGCCATTTGAGCTTCAGAAGTACATTGTTGTGACGGTAACAGAGACGCACAAGTTACCATTTCTTGGGGTTTGTTTTCATTAAAAGATTTGTGCAAGTATAGCTAACATCAGCTGTTTACGTTTGCTCCAAATTACGCCAATCAGCTCTCAGAAAACAGTTAATACACATGCAGTACCCTGCAAAAGGATTTCTGTTGTTTTTACATGTCGACACATTACAACAAGAGACTTGTACTACACTGGGAGTGAATGTGATTGACCAACACAAAGGAAAACAAGGTGTCGTTTTAAAACTTCTAGCAAATAAAAATCTGAAAAGTGCGGCGTGCATTTGGTTTCAGGCCTCCACCTGAGTCAATAACCTGTGGAACGAACTCTGTAATTAGATGCTGAGAGTCTTTTGCACATTTAGAGATGGCAACTCCAGTTTGAGAGTCGAGTCGCACTTAAGTCGCAAAAATAAGACTTCAGCTTCAACTTATACCTGTAGCTTCACAATAATGACCACATTAATGTCTTGTCTCGCTGTTGAGCCAACTGCAACATTACAAGGACACAACACGTGATGAAAATATAAAAAAATAAATGCACTGCCTGTTCTGTTCATCTCACTATATCAAAATAAAAACAGTTCCTGTTCTGCTCATTCAGCGGAACAGGAACTGTTCCGCTGAAAGAGCTCATTTATTTACTTCCTACGCTTTGTCTTGTTCATTATGTTGTAATTTAAACCTTTAATTCAACCCTTTTTACTGTTTAGAATTGATTAAAAAAAAGGTTTTGAATGTGGATTTAGAAAATGTTTTCCCGATGTTATTAAAATTCAGAGTGAGGAGAAGAAATGCCTTCAAACCCAATTTGGTGCAATATGTTGTAAAGGAGTGAGCAAAATGAAGATACACAGGCATTCACGTAGTCATCACAAAGGAACAAAAGCCCTTTGTTTGATGTATTCAGAAATTCAATAGTTACTGATTTAAATCTTTTGCTATTGTTTTTCCCAGAACAAAAATGCTCATTTCTTGTGGGGTAGTTTTTTTTTTGCATGCTAGATGAAATGTTTAGGACTAAAAGTTAAAGACATATCGTTTTATGAAAAGTAATATGCAATATAAGATATGTATCGCATATTAATGTGTTAATTAAGTCCTAAAGATAAACAGTAAAGGTTGAGAATTCTAACCAACAGCAAAGCCGGTTTTAGAGGTGACCTAGATGTGGTGGATTTGATGTGAAAAATGTTTATTTCAGTATTTAGAGACTCAACACTTGATTTGGACATAGCAGAGATGACTTGTAAAGATCTTTGCTGGACAATGAGATATTTCTTTGCTTGTTCTTCCTTGCAGAACATCGCAAGCTCAGTGAAGTTGGTTAGAAGCGTCTCTGAACATCAGTCTCAAAGAATTTTCAATTGCATTTAGATCTAGGCTATTCAAACACACACAGAAAATGTGCTTGAAGCTGAACATCTTCCCCTGGTCTCAAGTGTTTTGAAGCCTCCAACAGGTTTTCTTCCAGGATCGCCCCGTGTTTAGCTCCATCCATACTCCCATCTGCGACAAGCTTCCCTGTTCATGCTGAAGACGAGCATCCCAACAGAAAGATGCTGCCACCACCATGTTTCATGGAGGGGACGGTGTATTAACGGTATTTAATTTTATGTCACCCATAGCATTTTGGATGAGTGACATGCATTGGTATAATCTAATCTGACCAGAAGATACACAAAAAGCCCATTTTGAGGCCAGAGTGGTGCGAAATCTGTTGGCTGGGTTCATATCAGATTAGTCAGTGAACCGGATTGAGTCTGATTATATAACTAACCACAAGGGGACCTGCAAGAGGCATCAGCCAATTACTAACTATGGCCATTTCTTCATGATTTATTGAGACGTCTTTCAGAAGGTTTTACATTTGCGAAAAGAATTGTGGGGGAAAAACAGTAGCTGTCCTGTCAACGTATTCTCCAACCTGAGCGGTAGATCTCTGCAGCTCCTCCAGACCTGCTGTGCTCTTAGCTCCTCTGGATGTTACTTTCCTTGCTTCATCTATGAGTTTCTTGGTAGGCTTGCAGTTCGTCTTTGAAATTTCAGATGCACCCGACTGTGCTTCCAAGACCTAACCGTGTTTTGAACTTTTCCACAAAAAGGTAAATATTAACCCAAAACACAGAAACTGGTCATGATACCACTGCGGTCTTCCTGCTGGCTTGTGAGACCCAACTTTTTTTTTTTTTTTACCTGCTCAGCCACACCTGTGGATTTTGACCAGAAAATAATAATAAAAATGTTCCCTTCTCCAATTGTTATTCTCTTACATTATAAGATCCATCATCAAGTTGTTACCGGATCAACGTTCAAAAGAAGGTAAAAAAAAAGAACCTGTGCTAAATGTTTCCCCCTTTGTACTGGCCCTCACTTTTGGTTCACCGTAAACCTAGAAGCCTAAAAAAGGGCTTTTTCCAGAGTGAAAGATGTCAATAACTTTATTTTACAATTTGTTAAATTTCTCAAGATTATATGGTACTTTTTAACATCTTTTAGCTCACTTAATATTATCAGGCAGGGTATGACGTGATTAACTGATTATACAGGTGGAAACTCTGACCCGGCAAGACTATAAACTAAGGTTGTCAAAACATCTCAATATGATTGGTAAAAAAAGGAGTTATTAACAGCTACTCATTTGTGCTTAAAACAACACAACCAGACTCGTTTATGTTTGCCAAAATTGTCACTCTTCTCCGGACCACAACGCTGCAGCCACAGAGCCCATGTGTCCAATGAGATCATGGTACCTTTGTCATCATTAAAGAAAATATTATGCCAAATTACCAGAAAGAAGGAAATTGTATGGGTAGCCGCTGAACATATTTGCATGGACCGGATCGTTGTTTATACTGTAAAAATCTGCTTTGGATTCGCTAGATCCATTTGTTATGAAACACAATTTATTTCAGTACAGAATGATTCTCTGTTGGCCCCTCAGTCATAAAATTCAATTGTATCAACAGCAAATTGACAGGCAGATGGACGCACGGAGTTGCACACAAAAGAAAAGCAATTATAATAAAATAAAATAATTGCATGACTCAATCAGAGGTCCATGCTTCCATAAAGGATATGTACATGTATGCTATTACTATTGTTTTTGCCAAACAAGACAGATGAACTATATATTTCTCTAAAAGAAGGCTATATGGTCAGCTACTTGATTGATTTTGCCCAAAAGAAGGAAGTTAACGTTGATTTTGTTATATTGTTATTAATCGTATCATATCTGTGTTTAGTTTAAAATGCTAGCATTGTGACAACCCTATCATGGACTGTGGTCTAACCCCAGAGCATAGAGTTGCATATCACCGGCACTTATACGGTATTCTTGAGGAACACCAATGATCTTTTTCTGTTTCCATTTTGTGGCACAAGTTATCTTTATTCATAGTAATTGAGCAGTAAATGGGCAGAGAGAGAAGGAGGGAAGACATGCAACCAAGGACACAAGGTTGGGAATCAAACCCCAGGTGGCGGCGGTGAGAACAAGCAGCCCCTTTAAATGGCTCCTGGTCTGCCTCAACGGCCCGAAACGCACAGCGCGTTCACTCAGATTCATAACTCAGTATGATAAGGTCACATTTACCTTTATGGTCTATTCATCAGTATATTACAATCATCTGTGACAAATGCTCATTCCATGCTCAATCCTGTAAAAAAAAAAAAAACACAGCAAACAAAATGAACCCTATATAACAAACAGTTCCTTTATAAATAGTAAATACATTATACAGATATAGCCTCAGATGCCATTTTTAAATAGTTTTTTCTTACACTGTATCTCCCTTTCTCCTAAATCCGAGAAAATAAGGAGTGAAATCCTCGTCCCTGCCTCTTTCAAGAGGACCAGGTGTGACTCTTGGTCTCATCTCCGTTGTAAATTATTTTCAGAATTTGGCAACGACGGACCTATTATTCTTCCCCGACGCGCTCCTCAAATGCAGACAGCTTGCAAGGACGCGCTGCATTCACAAGCTAACAATATCTCAAACCCTCACGTGGCTGTAATTTATTGACGTTCGCTGCTTTTACATTTTGCTCTGCTTCTGTCCATACTTGCCGCGAACAACACGCAGTTATCTCGGAGTGCGTTGAGTGTTGTACTGTGGGAACTCTGAAAGAAAACAGACCTTTATGATTTATTCCTCAGCACAGAGGGAAAAAATAAATACAAATTCAGCCTTCAGCTCCTGACACGAACATGCACACACAGATGGACACAGATAGACAGATTCCTTCTCCCACAGTCAGTTGCTTTCACACAAAAAAGCAAAAAAAGAAGCAGAAACCGAGATAGGACCAACCCCAACAGGTTTAGCAGCAGAAAGGAGAGCAAATGAAGGATAAGAACTGTGCAATATCCCCTTATAGATATGCATGTTATTTCTCCATGTTTGCAGATGAATCTGCTGCTGCTTGTCCGACACCTGAGCAGAGGAGGGTGATAGATACTCGCTGCCCCCTTCCTCAGATAGGTGGATGCGTTGAATGCAATACGGAAATAGTTTGACTGTAAAGCAGGTGTTTCAGGACTCTGCATCCTGGTCTCCATCTGCATGTGTCCCTAACTAGTCAAAATGTACATTTGGTGCAAAGGAGCTGGATGTCTGCAAAAGTGAACACTAAAAATTCAACCACAGAAGAGAAACTCAAGCTTTTATTACCATTTCAGATCACTACAGACAGAATAGATGGACCCGATTTGGCATTGGAACTGGGGATAATGCAGTTTTAATCATGCATTTTTATGATAGACTCACATAACTTCCATGTATCAAACATTTATAAAAGCGAGTGACACTTATGACAACGAGTAAGTGGTGTTTGGAGGATTTGTGATCCTGCTATATCTGCAGACTGAGCTGAAACCTGAGGCAAAGAAACAAGAGTCCACTCGAGCATAAGTCTCTTCACGCGTGAAAATGTATAATTTATGTACATCAGCTCTGGGAGTATAAACAGGAAACCTGTGATGTATCAGCATGGGGATGTGATAAATCAGGACCGCTTATGTTGTGATGAAAAGATCCAGCCAAATGCAACCTGAAAGGACCGCAGATAACAGGCTGGGCTTTCTCGGCTACGCTTTGCGTCAATGTGACGGCAACAGATTTGCTGAAATCACACGCCCTAAGAACGAATTACCGTAGAGGTACACAGGACTCGTGTTGTTGTTTTTTTTTTTTTTTTTAGGTATTCAGGAAATATAAAAACCTAAATAGGTCTTTAGACAGAACATACAACCTGGGCTCCTTTATATTATCCCCTCTGAAGCAAATACAGAGCACCCTGACCTTTGTCCTTATCTGTCAACCACAAACTTCAATGCATTTTAGGTGATAAACTGGCACAAATAAGTGAATGGAAAGTAAAAGAATTACAGTTTTAAAATTCGTGTAGAAAGAAAATATGATTAGTGTGGTGTACATTTTAATTCAGGTCCATTTCGTCTGGTACCTCTAAATGCAACCCAGTACATCTAATTAAATGCCAAAATAACCTATTCAGTAAACTAATTTTGTAATTTCCTCTTATTATGAATCCTGGTTTGTTGGAGAATTAGACTTAACAAAGAGCATCATGAAGACTAAGGATGTAGAAGCAGGGTTAGGCCACCAGCATATGGCATCAATACTAAACAAACACCCAGAGCTAAAACTGAATGGTTTAGATCAAAGAACATTAGTCCTTTTGTTAGCATGGTCTAGTCAAAGCCCAGACCTAAATCTGACTCAGAATCTGTGCCAAGATGTTTACAGACACACTCCATCCAATCTGATCTGGGAAATTTTGCAAAGAAGAATGCTTCTAGATATGCGAAGCTGGCAGATATTTGCAGCTGCAGCTGCAATAAAAGGCGGAGCTACAAAGCATTTCACAGGGGGGCGTGAATACAAATCAACGCAAAATATTATTTCAGATTTATAAAGAATTTTGAAAACTATGTTTTTTCTGTTTACTTCACAAATAGTTACAGCACTACTTTGTCACATCTTATCACATAAAATCCCTTTGAAATATACAGGAGTTTGTGGTTATAACACACACACAAAAAAAAACAAACAAGGGGTGTGAATACTTTTCAAATGGACTGTGTGTACCATGTATGAAGGTTTAGGAAACATTAGAATCAGAACAGGTCTAATTATTAGGGCAGAATATACTAATTGTTACAATAATCCAAGCTTTAAACTCTGAATATATTGTGTGAGACAAAGATTTTCTGTCTTCATGCACATCGAATGATTAAGAAACTTTTAAGAGCTCAAGAAAGTTATATAATAAAAATATGATTCATCCCTCAAGTTTTGTTTTCATTTAATCTGAAAATAAGCAACAAGAAGTGCAGCCACCCTCACTAATGATGTCTCTTCTTCTCTCCTTGACGCAGCAAGCCGAGTTATTTTCAACAACCTGCAGCACACTTGTTACTGATTCATCTTTTCTGTTTTCACATACACACCCACACACGACACCACAATGCTTTCTCACCGAGCATCAATATTTATGTTGGGAAGGTATACCTATTTTTGGTTGAAAAGTGCTAAGAACCTTATTTACATTTGAAAAACAGGCATTCTGTTGAGCGGAAGGAAAAAAAACAACAACAACCCAACTGGAAACTGCAAGATTGAGAAAACTTCAAGACCGGGACTCGATCCGCTGAGAGCTCCTGACCCGGAGCGGAGACTGAGCCGTAAGTAGAAGAAGGACTTTTCTTCACTGAAGGCAACAGAAGAAAGCGCAGGAAGGTTAGATCTTTAAAGGCAAAAACATCTGTGTGGGAGTCGAAGATACAGACTTGTTTCTTTCGTTTTTTCTTGTGAACAATAATAAGTATGCTGTGACTGCTTTATCCAGATTATACACAACAATGTTAAAAATAGGCTCTTATCTACCACCGCCTTACTTATCAGCTATTAATTATTATTATTCTTATTGTTAATTTATTTTATATTATTAAATTTTCTGTCTTATCCAGATGTAGGACTGATGACAAGCTGATGACAGCGAGGAGGATTTTTTTTTAAATTTTATTTTGGAAAATGCATGTTCCCCCACAATAAATAAGTAATATAAAAACATTGCAGAACAGACTTGCAGAACCCTGCCCTCGCCCAGTGAGAAAATAAATGCAATCCAAAAAAAAGCAAGAAAGAAAAGACAAACATTTATCATGTATAGATAACGACACAGCCAATCTGGACATGACGACAGGACCAGACAGATAACGGCGACACAACACGGTCAATAAGCACATCAGCATAAAAAGACCAGAGCAGTAAAGGCTAAATTAGAATGGTTGTCAAATTGCAAATTGTTTTTTCAGGTCAGTAATTTCCATGGACAATGTCGCAGGCGTGTCTGATTCTGCAGAACATTTGCGTTTAGGTCGTTAGATCACAAACATTTCGCCACATTTGGAAACACCATATAAGGGAGCGTGGTTCTTTGAAGGTTAGCCACAATGTGGAGCCTGACCCTTGCGTGACTGCTGGCACGGCCACGGGAGTTTGGTTTTCTATTCTATTTGAGTTTTATGTTTTTGGATCCGGAGAAGGCTTGTGACTAATGTCTCTTGAGGTGTTGTGTGGGTGCATTTGACGTGCTATCCGGTCCTCGTACGCCCAAGTTCAGCTTGTTCCCAGTGAGGGATGTCTGACCCTTGCCTCCAATACGGTTTGCGGTGTCGGTGGGTAGGACCTCAGGGTGTAGTTGTGGAGAGGAGGGCGTTTGGTTTGGGAAATTCAGGGTCTCATCTTTGCATTTGAGGATGAGAGCCACGTTTCAGGGCCATGGCCTTCACCGTGCACTGAGGCAATTTGCAGCAGAGCTTTAAGTACTCCAGACCATGTTCTTCATCACAACTAGGGGGATTTCTCCCTTCTGGTGGGACGTAGGTTTCTGCCCCAAGTGGAGGAGTTCAAATGCTGCTCATGAGTTTAGGTAGGATGGAAGAGGAGATGGGTAGACAGTTTGGGGCCTTGGTTCCAGTAACGCTGGCTTTGCAAGAAAGTGAAGCTCTTCATTGAGCAGTTTGTCTGCGTTTCGACCATCGCCTACGGTCACAACATACAGATCATCACCAAAAACAACGAGATCCCAGATACAAGCAGGAGGAGCTGCCTTTCCAGGGTGGCTGGGCTCAGCCGGAAGAGGATGGATGGACGCAAAGAGAGGTTCTCCAACTCTAACTTAAAGATTTATCTGGCACTAGCAGAACACAGATCCCTAGCCTCTGCGTTGGCAACTTCAGCCTTCGCATGTTGAGTTTTCTTAGGTAATCTCTCAAAATGGACTAGACACTGGTCTCCAAAACACTTCCGCATAAATAATTAATGTGCGCATTAGCTATTTTTATTAGAATTTTGCAGGCTTCTGTTGTTGCTTACTGACTGAGCACTGATGAGCTCTGGGATTGTTCTGTATTCTCCCCAGAAATATAGCCTGAATATCTCTTTATCTTAGCGCTGGCTGGCTGCTCTCAAGGACAGCGAAGCAGCAGCTGGCTGCAGCCTAACATAAACCTTTTGTCGAGGACAGACTGTTCAGCGAGGACAAAAAAGAAAGTTATTGAAAAACAAACCGCGAAAGAACAAGATAGGTTGACTTGGGAGGTGTTTATTGAAATAGCAAGTCCTTGTAGCTGCTCTCACCTGAGGATGCAAGCTCAGCTTTGCAGTCTCAGGAATCTTTCATCCGGCAGAAAATAAGCAACTCTGCAGAGACTCTCACCGCCGTTTACTGCATTGACTCACACTTCAAAGCCCTGCCTGGTGTGTGCATGGGAGTATTTATATGTCTGGGGTCCCAGAGCCCGACTCTGCAAGAAAAGGTGGCGCTTTCTGTATATTGATGAGACTGAAGGTGAAAACAGAACGAAGTGGGGATGTGTTTTTATGTGTTGAATAAAACACGATGCTTACTCACAAGAACTTGAAGAGAACCCTAAACTAACATACATAAGCCTCTCTACAGGGCCTTCATAAATTATTCACACCCCTTCAACTGTTTCACGTTTTGTCCCAATTCAGCCAAAAAGTTTCATATCTCTTATTGGCCTTCATATGTTATGTCCCCCCCCCACAAAAGAACGCACAATTATCTCTGAATAAAATCCACTGCAACCAAGCCTTCAGCACTCACTGAACAGAATCTACAATAAATCCAGCTGTTCTCTGAAGGTCTCAGAGTTTTTTTTTTTTTTAAGGAGAACATCAGTGAACAGACAGGTCAGGGATAGGGCTGTGGAGGCATTTAAATCAAGGACAGGCCAAAAACAAGATCTCAAGCTGTGAACGTCTCACCGAGCACTCTTCATCTGAAATGAAAAGTGCATCACAACCGCAAATCTAGCAAGAGATGCCCATCTACCAAAACCGACAGACCAGAAATACGGAGCATTTATCAGGGAAGCAGGCAAGAGGTCCCATAATAACGGTGTAAAATCTGTCGACAAGATAACCATTAGTCATACAATCCATGAATCTGGTCTTTGTTTGTCTTATTTGCATCCTGGTTAACTTCACGACAGTTGACACGTGGAAAGGGGTGCTTTGCTTCAATTAGACCATCATGTAATTATTTAGCCAACACACAGGAAAGCTACCACAGCACATCACCCTGAAGGCCCCGATCTCATAGTGAGACATGGCGGTGGCTGCATCATGCTTATAGGATGGCGGGGATGCAGGGACAGTGGATGGATGGAGCTAAAAACCGGAGAATCCCGGAAGAAAACCTGCCAGGGGCTGCAGAAGCTTGAGGGCGAGGTTCACCTTCCAGCAGGACAACACTGATCATACAGGGAGAGCTACAATGAAATAAGTTACTCATGTGTGAGAATGGCCCAGTCAAAGTCCAGACCTAAAAGAAAAATCTGCTATTTACAGATTTTCCCTGTCCACTCTGAGAAGTAAAATGGGCCAAAAGGTTAGCCTCAAGAGACATAAAAATACTTACAGCAACAGCTGTTTCTACGAAGTACTGACTGAGTGGGACCGAATGCAACATATGCCACTGTTTTCAGATTTTTATTGACACATTTAAAGTAAGTTAAACTCATCCAACTTCTTCACACCACCTCATAATTGTCAATTACCATAATACATTAAGGTTTGGGGCTGTTAAGTGAAAAAAGAGTCAAGGAGTATAAATCTCTGCAGGTCTATCTGGCTCCTTGCTGTCACAGCAAATTTCTATATTCTTGTGTTATACATGTATAAAATGTCTAATTGGAGATTTTCAGATGTCTTGTTTTGTCCTGATTCCAAACAAAATGAGAGAAGACGAAACAAAGATATTCAAATTTCTGTTTTAGTAGACAAAAATAGTTTCTTTTACTGCTTCGGTGCATTTGTTGACTAAATATTGCAGTTACTGTACTTGTTAGATTTGTAAGGGCTTACTCTGGAAATAGATTCATTTGGACTGTTTGTGACTGGATTTGACCTGAACATTTCGCTCTGTGTTATATAAATAAAGCTAAATTGATATATAGACAGTAAACATACTTATAGGAGCAAACTACTACATAAGCAGCCAGGCTATAGGCACAATTTTAATTGAAGAACAAACATAAAAGGGGTATCCGTCTTCCTTTGCCTAAAGCTCCTCTTTTAAGACGCGCTCAGAAAACTTTATGCAAATTTTGACAGTTTGGTTTTAATTTGACAGTTATCTGCTTTCATGGCTGGGCGTAATGTATCCTGATGACAGACTGAAGCGCTGACTACAGGCAGAGAGCAGCGGCAAAAAAATAAAGCCCAACACCCATTAGACACACTCCAGGCTCACTTGGGTAATATTTTATTTACTCATTAATCTTCAAAACTATTTTTTATAATAAATTTTCACTTTATGTTCATCAAAGAACCGTAACAATAAAAATAAAAGTAAATACTGTAGAAAAATTGTACATATAGAAAATAAACATGGTTAATGAACACCTAAATGTGGGATCCCGCCGACGGAGACGCCTCCTTTTGTTCCAAATGGCAACACAACATGAAGATAGAGGGGAAAGAAAGCCACAGATGCGGATAAAAGGAGAAGAAGAGGGCAAATAGGCCAGTTTAGGACGTGTAGGATTAACATGTTCTGTTAATTTCAACAATACACTGAAATCTCACATCTCTCACAGTCAGTTTCATGTTCTCCCCAGCCCCGGTCCGTATCACATGCATCCGCCTGGTTGGGTCACGTTTTCGGAAGAACTCGAAGGGGCTTTGCTCGTGTCGTGGCACTGCTTGCGTCGTTGTTTTATGGGGCTACAATTAAGGAGCTGCAGAGGGCTCACACACTTCAAAAGTCCGTAAAGAAAACCCAACAGAATGGCTGTGTGAGGGCAGACAGAGCATGGAGGTAAATGGACAGGGAGTAAAGGATGGAGACAATGCAACCAGAGCAACTCAAGTTGTCGTATAGCGGATGGCATCAAGAACTGGACTTGTCTACCCATTAGCAACACGTGATAACATCTACGTTGTTGTCTTTGTCATTGGTTTCCTCGGCTGGTTTTCGCTTTAAAAGGTGGATGGTTAGAGCAAGTGTAGTGGGCGTGGCCTTTAGGACATCAAACTAGAAAACAGGGCGCGGCCGACACACACTGCTATACATCCAGGTGTTGCATGGCAACCTCCTCCACCAGCTTTGGACACAACACCGCTCCACAGCACAGCTCCAAGACTCAGGCATGCAGCACAGTCCAGATGGTCACACTTTGTCAATAAAAGATCTGAACTGAGATTTAATTCAAAGATTCAGGCCCCGGCTACACTGCTTTGGGTGTTTTTTTTTTTTTTTTATAAAATCAGAAATTTTGTTCTCAGTTAAAAACAAAAACAAACAAACATCTGAGGGTTTTGTGCGATTCCAATCAAAAAACTAAAATAAAATGCTGCTATACCTTTGTTTAACGAGTAGCTGACAAGAGTGTCGTCAGGGTTCCTTTTTCATGTATAAATCACATATTCCTCCTGAATCAACTCAGTCCTTTATGTCCGTTTCAATATTAATAATATTACACATTTAATAATAATAATAATATAAAATACTTGCGCTTATGAGCGATATTTCTACAATAGGCAGGATTTCAATATGAAACCTGGAAAAAATAGGAGCAGGTATGAAGGAAAGGACAAAAGGAAAGAAGGGAGGTAGGATAGAAGGTAGGAGGGTTGTTATGACACAAGGAAATTAAGGAAAAAAGGGTGCAAGAGAGGAAGAGAAGGAAGCAGAAAACAAATGAAGAAGACAGAACAAAATTAAAGCAAGAACGGTGAAAACAAAGGATAGAATAAAGAAAGGACATTAGAAAATGTGAAGAGAAAAAAGGAAGGACATAAGGAAGAAAAGCAGGACTCAAGGAAGAAAGGAAGGAGAAACTGGAAGGACAACATAGTAGGATGTAAGGACACATTTAGTACATTTTCTAAATGTTGTGTCCTTATTTCCAACCTTCTTTCTTGGAATAAAGTCAGAAACATTAATATCTTGCACTAAACTCCATAGCAATGCCGTTGTGGAAAATACTGAAGTGAAATTCCAGACTTTTCCAGGCTGTGAAGGAACCCTGCACGTTTTACCCTTTTCTCTGAATTATGAACCTTTTCAGCTTAATTTTAAGTTTGTTGGAAACAGCACCAGGACAAGGGGAGCCTAATGTAGGGGGAAAACAAATCATCATAAAGATAAAGACTTTTGCTGTTTCTAACAATTCTCCAGTTTGGAAACCATTAAAAAAATCCTTAGTATTTTTTTCACCAAAAACTCAGTTTGCATGCGGCCGTTAGGTGCAAACGTAGAGAGAAAACCTCTGTTCTGTCAAAATCTCTGTGTCAGTGTGGACAGGGCCTTAAATTACTGATAAAAAAATCCAAACCATTTGAAGCAGGTGTTTGGAAAGAACTGAAGATGAGGTGGTGGAGTTTAAGATGGTGGCGTATCTGGAGTTTCAACGCAGTATAAATCACACGGAGTAAGATAATTCACGTGCAATAAGATCCCCCCGCCCCCCCCCCCACACCTCCCTTCCCCAAAGTCTGTACTGCCCAAATGTTTCTTGATATTCATCTTCCTCGCGGTGATCATTTTCACCTGGTAGTCTTCAGAGTCAGTTATGAAGATCGTCGTGTGTCTTTAGCATTGCAGGGAGATGTTTGTTTCAACTGTTTTATGTCCGTTTGTGCATGTGTGCCGTGTGTACGCGTGTGAAAACACTGCAGTCAGGCGCGACTGGTGTCTGTAGGTAGCATCTGAAGTCTCAAGTATCCTGTGCAGGAAAACATCTCTCAGTTTCCTCTGCTTCCTTCTTTGTGATTTATACAGGACGCCGTAAAAAACCTCAGCTCTGCAGCATAACAACAGCAGCTCACACAGCCCTGCCGGTGCCTGTTTCCTCGTAACTCATCGTCTCTATGGCTACACATTGAGTTCCTGTCCTGTAGCTTCGGGGCAAAGCTTGAACCACTGGTGTGCTTATTTCCTCGCTGTCCGCTGTGCTTCATCGAGTCCCGTCTGCTAACAGGGAGGAAGGCCAAGAAGCTTGGAAGAGACACTTAGTGCTTTTACATCATCTTTGTTCTGGTGTGCTGCCTCTCGCTCAGCCTGCCGTGTGCTTCACTCAAAAGTCTATTTTTCACCCCTCGCAGTCCGAACAGAGAGGTTTGACTGCGGCAGACCTGGCCGGAGCCAAAATGGTGTCTCGGATTTTCAACGGGTGCTTTCTAACTCATTTGGAATGGTGTTAATGCTCATAAAACAAGCCCCTGCCAGAGGCTCTGCTCGTTGGTAAATACTGTACAGTGAGGTCCCGAGCCCCCAGGTCAAGTCTGTGTGTGTATGGTTGTGCTTAAATGTATGCGTGTGGGCTTGTTTGTGTGTGTTTGTGCTTGACTGTGTGTGTGCAGGTGTGATTATTGGAGAGTAAACATTAAAATCCTCATGTCTATGCCCCTGCGTATGAGTGTTTCTTTTTTTTTTTCCTGGAGAATATATCTATTTATGTACATATATTGTTATATATAAAGGTGTACGCATATTTGTCTGTTTCTGGGGGGTGCGGGGGGAGGGGGGGAGGTTTGTCCGCCTCAGACGTAATACTCCTTGTCTTTGTTCTTCTTGTTCTTGGAGATCTTGGCGATGCCCAGCGGTTTGTCTTTGGTGCTGCCGTTGGGCTGCGTGGCCGAGTTGCTGATGTAGTTGCGGCTCTCGTCCACGTGGTAGGATCCTTCGTCTCGGTTGCGGTACTTGTACATGGCGTAGAGGAGGATGAGGATGCAGAGGGCGGCGGCTGCCACGATGCCCACCACCATGCCTGTGGTGCTGCTGCTCTCTCGCACCACCTCGGACGGACCAGGGAAAACCTTCACTTCTGGCACTGGAGGGTGGGCTGTGGGCGGGATGGGGCGAGGGAGAGGTGAGAAAAATCATGTGAATTTTGCTGATCTCTTCATACATTATTAATTGGAATTACATGCAGAGGCAGTGGGCGGGGAGCAATAAGACATAAATGCATCATCATGATTAATTATTTGATAAGGACTTTGCATAATGGCAGCCTGGCAAGTGCAAACCGGAGCTGAGAGCCAGACCTATTTACACATCATCTGATTACATGACACAGAGGAGGTCCAGAGCAAAGAAATTACGTTTTTGACACTTGATGCAAAAATATTTCACCCCAACATTCATTGTAATTTTTTGATGGGATTTTATGAGAAAGTAATGTGAAAATGGAGGAAAAGAATACATGGTTTTCTAATTATTTCACAGAATAAAATTGAATAGCAAAGAAATAACCATGCATTTGCATTCAGGCTGACTTAGTACCTTGTAGAACCACCCGGTGCTCCAATTACAGTATTTTAAGGTTTATCTCTACCAGCTTTGCACGTCTAGAGACAGAATTTTTGCCAGTTCTGCTTTTTTAAATAGTTCAAGCCCAGAAAGTCCAAAATGGGGTGTGTCTAAACATCAATTTTCAAGTTTTGCCACAGATTCTGAGTTGGGCATGGGCCTGGACTTTTACTGACCCATTTTAACACATAAAAATGCTTTGATCTAAACCATTCCTGCCTGAGTGCTGAGTGATAAGATAAGATAAGATAAGATAAGATAAGACATTCCTTTATTGTTCCACAATGGGGAAAGATCAGGGAAACTGAAGTGAGTGGTGGGGGTGAACCAGAAAGGATCCCGCTCAGAAGATCTTCAGCTCACACCTCCAGCTGTGATTTTGTCATCTTCCCTGGGAGGCGACCATTTCATTGTGGCTCTGGCTGTATCTTTAGGGCTGTTGTCATACTGGAGGATGAATCTCTGCCAAATTTCCTCAGCTTAAACAGATTTTCTTCCAGGATTTCTTTATATTTTGTTTCGTCTATCTGTCCACCAACTCTGACCAGCTTCACTTTTCTCTGCTCAAGTTAAGCATGTGCACAGCACGATACTGCCAACACCATGTTTCACCATATGGATGGTGTATTTATGTTGTGAAGTATAGGTTTTATGCCACACATAGCATTTTGCATGTAGGTCAAAAGTCAGATTTCCGTGTTTTTCTGTCCAGAAAACTTTCTCCTACATGTTTGTGGTAAACTTTAAATGTGACCTCATGTCTGTCTTTCAACATTGACTTACCATTAAGGCCAGATTTAAATGCACAGCTAACAGATGTCAGGTTATGTTTACCAAAGCGCTGAGTAGATGAGGCTGAATCCAGACATTTTTTATGTAAACAGTCCTGAATAGAATTTATCCAAGCCTTTTCCTTCTAATTCACATTAATGCAATACTTTGTGTCGGGTTATTACATAAGATCCCTGCTAAGTACATTAAAGTTTTTGGCAGTAAAGTGACAAAATGCGAACAAGTCCAAGTTCACTTTTGCAAAGCTCTGAAAAATTGAAGAGGGCGGCAGTATTTGACATATTAAATGCTTTTTGGTACAAGAATGTCTACTTTTTTAAATCTGATGAAAGAAAATAGGCCGTACACAAGAAGAAAAGCTTAGGGAGAAAAAATAGATTTACCAAGAATTAAGGAAGAATAATAAAGGGATAAGAGAAGGTGATGGGTGTGAGAGAAAAGGGAGAAAGCCACAAAGATAAGAGGTGGTGCCTGCAGGCGGCAACCAAAGTGGAAATTTAAAATTCATAGCAGGGAGTGACCAAAGGGAAGAAAACGACAACTGAGCGACACAAGCGGAGAAATCAATGTGACACGTGTACTTTTTTAGAACGGGTCTCACCTGAGATCTCACAGGGTTCCAAGTCTTCATCGTCGCTTGGACACTCGGCCGACGCCACCAGCAGGTCGTCTGCCGTCTGTGGAGAAAAGAGACTGAGATTAGAATAAATGAATAAATAAAAAGAGACCGTCTGTGCTCCGCACCCGTTCTGGTTGTTGTCAACACCTTTGAGCTCACAGAAGCCCCTCCATCGACCACACTTTTGCTAATACTTCAGCCTGCAAGAATGGCTGGCAACCATTAAGAGGAGAAGAAGAAAGGAGCAGGGAGGGGCATTTGTGGGGAGGTGTGGGTGTGTTGGGGGCAATGAATCCTGTTTAACCCACAAGGGAACTACTCATTATCTTCTGCTCTTTCAGCCCTCCCCCTTTTATTTCCTCAAGCCTGGCTTTATATTTCTGCGCTTCCTGAGTACAGCACCTCTCCATCTCATATTGGGAATAGCACGAGGGATGAAACATTAAACAACCTCTTCCTTTTCAAAACCCTCTTGTTTTCAGCACCTGTCCATATCCTAAAAGTGAATACCTCAACAACAGCTCTTTGTCTGTGGGAAAGGCGCCCTTTTTCCCTCTTCTCCATCCCTGCTCCTCCTGTTGCCATGGCAACTCTAAGTTCATGCTGTTAAAAATGACGGGAGAATATATATAAAAAAAGGGAGTGTGCTCCCTCAATGGGGACCTGTGCATTGATTTGCTATTCCTGCCTGAGTATGTGGAGCAGATAGAAGAGAGAGAGAGAGTTGGTAAAAGATAGATGGTCGGATGAAGAGGATTTTTTTATTTTTTAGAACAGGCAGTTCTGGATAAAGAGAAAAAAAGGAGATGAGGGCATTAATAAAAAGTGTGGCTATCTTTCTTTAATACCAGGCTAATACGCTGCACATATTCATGCACTACCGTTAAGCATCGTCAGCCTTTGACGCCTTGGCATGAGAGATTTTTAACGTGTGTGTGTGTGCATTTTAACCACGCTGGGCGCTCGGTGCCGGCACTAAATTAAAATTGGATTGTGATGCATTGCAGTGGATGTTAGTAACCCAGTGAGAGCAGCAGAGCTTGAGAGGAAGATTACACCCAAACCGAAGGAGAACTGGAGCCTAATCAAAGCACTAATTGGCCCATGATATCTTGGAATAACAAACCCACTAAACATGGCTTTCTCACTAACTTGTCTTTGTAGGAACATGGGCTGTATAAGCGAAAGACAGGATCCTATTAGTTTATTTGTCTAAAAAAGCCTGCCTGGGCCTTGTAAGGTACGATGGTGGTCCAAACAAGTCTTCTGTGGTTTACGTTGGCCTGAAACATGCATCCGGTCATTGATGCTTGGCTCTGTCTCTTCCCTTCACTGGGTTTCCAATCAGTTCTGCCCACTGGGCTGTCAAACACAGCTGGGGTGAGCTTAGTCGCTGGCATCCAGCCAGTCAATAAAGCCTCTGTGCCACTGCCAGGACGCGACCAGCACATGAACCGCATCACCCGTGACATCTGCCACCGATCAATGCCGAGCAGCCGTGCTCGATCATTGATCCGAAGAAACTTGCACGCCCTGAGGAATCATAATCACACAAGTGCATTTTAAAAGGTCCCTCCTCTGATTTGTGACATCACAAAATCAGCTGACCGCCCCCTTCAAATGGGAAGGTGTCAATTGGGAGTATCGATCCTCCTATTGCACGGGACACAGTGAACATGAGGCCAACCAAACCCAATTTACGCCCCATTGTCGACTTGCCGATGCTCCATCTCAACCCGGTTCTCTCCCTGACTCTTTTTGTACCCCAACTTTTCAAAGTCTAGCAACAGAACATGCTGACATACAGACAGACAAAGGTTTTAAACAACTGCCGAGGAAAGAAATACACTCAGAAGTAAAAAGACTGGAAGCATGCTTAAAGAGTAAAATCTCTACCTGAGCAGCCGAGCAGTGCCAGCGGCCGTCCAAGCCTCCCTGACTGCCTAGTTCACACATAATACCTGCTCTGTCCTCACACACTCTTGCAGAAGATTCAACAGCTTGTCTGCTACTTTCACACATGCACACACATGCACTATATCAGCAAAGCATGCTCCACTGGTCTGTTTCTATTTAAACTCATCTACACATGCATACAGCAAACCAGGATGAAGTTAGAGGGTTGATGAAGAGATCCTGACGAGACGAGAGGAGAGGAGCTAGCTCCACTACTGCAGATGGTGAGATAGACTCATACAACGCCTGCATTAACAGCCTATCACTGGAGCTCAACCACAGACTGGGAGGGAGGGGGGTACAGGACACGAAGAGGAGGAGGAGGAGGGGGTAGTGAGTAAATATGGAAAGATATGGAAGATAGGAGAGAGAAAGGGAAAGTGAGAAAAAGGAAAAAAAAAAGTGAGCAAGGAAATTTGGAAGATGAATAGTGGGCAGGCAAAAAAGGATGAAGACAAAGATGTGAAGATAGTGAAGAACAAAAATAATGGGAGGGAGGGAGGGAGGATGTGGACGTACAACAAATATTCAAAGAGCTTGTGGACGCGTCAGCTGACTCCTGTTAGCCAATAGGGTGGTTCTCCTGAGCCCCAGGTTTCCTCCATCAATCTTTGCATTAAACACAAGAGCTCACGTACACACGAACTGAAGCATGTGCATCCACAAGACAGACAGCGAACATCAAACCCAAACTCGGGTTCTGTGACTCAGAGCGCGCCTCTAGCATAAACAGTCACACAATCTCCTCGCTGGTTCTCAGCTGTCATGCATTATTAATCCCTTCCACTTTTTCAGCACACACACACACAGAAAAATCAACTCACTGTGGACTTCAGGAGACGGCGCTGAAAACATTCTCTCTGCACAAAGCACTCATGGAAGCAGTAAAAGCCACTGGCGATATGAGCGGATCCACTTTCATTTGCACAAGCACGCACACACCATCGCCCTAATCGCTCAATTATTTGGAGTCGTAACACCTTAGTAAGACATCTCCCACTGCCCCACCTGTGATGCAACGAGCTGCAATCCAGGTCTATTGTTCTGGATCCACCTGAATGTTTGTGTGTTTCCAATCTGTTTTTATCTAGACTTTTTTGTGTGTGCTGGTTAAGGCCAGGTTGGTTGCCTGGCAACACAAGGCAACCTCAATAGAGAATCTGTAGACTCTTCTCAAACAAGACAAAAGATATGTTAGAGCTGTCCATTTGGACACTGTGCAGTCAGAGATTTTTTTTTTTGTGGTGCTAAAATTCAAACTTTGTTCTTGCACTATATAGAGGACTAGAAACTCATTACTGAAGGGAGTTTACGGACCCTCCACATCACATCAGTCAAAATCTATCATAACTCACCGTGCTACAGAAGTATGCTAATGCTAATATCCACAGCTAATAGCTCATTGACTAAAATGTTCACTTTTTCATGATATAATAAGCAGACTTCCGCTGGTTGCTGGTATTCAAAATCCTAATATTGAGGTGTTAGAGAAAAGTGCTGGATATTATCTAAGCAGTAGTAGAAGTCATTTTTGTATTATATATCGCGATGCAGAGAATGAGTGGTAAATTTATTCAAGATTGTCACACAGTGAGAATTTTGTACCACCCCATGCTAATTAACAAGTCCTATATTTTGCATTGTTTAATATATTTTTTAATTCAATATATTATTCTCTAGAAATTTGAGTGGCACTGCCAAATAGGTAGAGTATGCTAATGTTAACATTAGTATGCTAATGATAAGAAGAAACTTTATTGTCACTGTATTCTTGGGCACAATAAAATGTTGTTAGCGACAACTCCAGGAGCAGCTACAATGCCTGAACATAGAACAAAAACTAATTAAAAAGACAGATAAGTAACAAAATAAAAATTTTGTATTTTAAAAATATATATCTACTAAAACGTGCAATTATTCCAGCAGAACAAATTACGTCACAGAATTGACTGAAGATAAATAAAAGCGTTTATGTTTCATGTGTGTTCTTTTTGCATTTGTGTGTCATTAATACATGAATAAGTGTGAGGAACGGACGAGGAAGAACTGGGAGACATGCTTGTGGTTCCCCAGCTCTAAGGAACAAGGTGCATGACCCTCAGAGCCAATAATTTGCTTTAAATTGCCCATTTGTGTAGCACATTTCAGCAGCAAGGCAATTCAAAGTGCTTTACATCATGAAAACATAAAAACATCATAAACACATCGAGATGGTCACTGTTTGAGAGACCAGTAACAAACATTACATTTTAATAAGTGAAAACATCAGTACACATCAAATATGTTGGTCAGTGTTCCTGTTATTATGGGCCGAAAGCAACTCCAAGCTGTGGATTTAAAGGAACTCAAGTGTTTCGGCTGTTTTGCAGTTTTTTGGAAGTTTCTTCCAGATTTGTGGAGCATAGAAGCTGAATGCTGCTTCTCCATGTTTGGTTCTGGTTCTGGTTATCCAGAACCAGAAGATCTGAGTGGTCTGGAGGGTTGATACAGCAACAACAGATCTTTAATGTCTTTTGGTGCTAATCCGTTCAGTGATTTATAGACTAACAGAAGTATTTCAAAGTCTATTCTCTGAGCTACAGGGAGCCAGTTTAAGGACCTTAGAACTGGGGTGATGCACTCTGTCTTCCTCTATCTAAAAATGTGTGATGTAGTTCAGTAAAATCAACAGAAATAGATCAAAGTACACTGTGCCCAAATTGTCCACTTGTTCAACATACATAAATTTACCAATTTTGTAGTAGTATTCAGCTGCAGTAATAATGTGATGGATTCCTCTATTTTGGGTTTTAGTTCTTATTCTATTCGTTCTGGCTCACCTTGTTATCAAGGGAAGGAGGATTGTAGGCTTCTGTAATCCAAAGAACCTTGCTGTCTGGAGCTAGCTCCGGGTAGAGTTTTCCTTAGCAGGCTGCTCTCTCAGGAGGTTCCAGACTAACACGAATTTGTTACCACATGGGGTACATGGCTAAAGCGGCAGCCCTATCATCTGGCTAACCTGCCGAGGGCTAAAAACCCAGACAGGAGAACCTCATTTTGTTGCAAAATAGCTCAGGAAAAAAAAAAAACAGACTGCCAAACCCAGGACTAGACCTCAACATACCTCACTAAGTTTGGATCATACTTCTGCTTAATGCACCTCTTGCCATGGACTATTGCATCCTATTTCCTCACACTTTGCTGACGACTACAATAATGGCAATGCTAACCTACTTCTCTCTCAGTCCAATATCTGCTGTATCACAGACACCTGGGGTGTCATTTCTAAAACCTTGCATGGAATCCGTACTAAAAGTGTACGTACGCCAAGAAAAAGAAAATGGCGTACAGCAAGAAATATTCTGATGACAGCTGTACCTGAACGTTTGCGTACCTGGTTACGCCTCAGGTTCAGCCCTCACGCTCAGATTCAATCATACATGGTCAATGCAAAGTACCTCATGAATGTTAATATGTATTACAAATGGGTCAGCTGAGCGTTTTTTTCATCATGGTGAAGTGGCAGCCATGGAGAAAAGGCAAAGAAACTGTGAGAAAAATTCAGAGAGAAGTTGAATAAATGTGAAAATCCGAGGTAAAAGCACATACGATGCCCACATTAAAATAAGTTAATGAGTTGTTAAAATAAGATGTTAAAAAGTAAACGACGCCGTACTTCCTGTTGAAATTCCCCTGTGGCTGTGCAACATTAAAAAAAGAACAGAAAAGAAAAGAAAGACCTCAAAAAAGCATTTTAGGAAGCCGATGGGTAGGAGATCTGCCTTTCAGCACCTAAGAGGGAGGTGTAGCCACTTTTCAAAAACGGGATATTGGCCAGTCCTCATTACTGGCCAGGAAATATTTGATCCCAGAAACCGCGTTTCTTCAATTCTCCCATCTGCACGGTCTTCCAACAGTGCCAAGGTATCCACCGAGCAGCATTACGCATGAGGGTGTTTGACTATTTACTGCAGTTAAAGTGATTGCCACACAACTTGTCACAATAATCTGTTAATCTGTGATACACATCTCCCTGGCGATCATTGGAAAGAAAACCCCGAGAAAATGTTGTACAGACTTTTATTTAAGATGGCTTATGGCCATGTACATGTATACTTTAGTGTCACCAACACTGCGGTTTTGAATGTTTAAGATCAAGAGGAACTATGATTAAAGATATGGAGTGAAATTGAACGTCTGAGAGGAATCCTCGTGCGGTTTGGCTGCAATTCACCACTTCTGCGTCGCTAATTTCCCCTGTCTTCAAAATGAGTGTATGCCTGGGTCGGCTGCCGGGAGGACCCCACATTTTCCTGTCAAGTTTTTTTTTAAATAGATCCCAACCTTTAGCATGGAAAGTGACGTAAGCACGTTTCAGGCCCCATTTGTTATTTACAAAAGCTTTATAAATGAGAGCCCTAGTGTTCTCAGAAGAGAACCACCTGACAAGGTACATCCCAGATTGAGGAACTCTAAAAATAAGCAAGCAAATTCTGCTCGTTCGCTATTTTGTTGTATTTATCAAGATTTCAGCTGTCATTTTTTCCCTAACCAAAAAAAAGACAAAATTACGGACTTTAATTGGTCCATTTCTATTAAAGAATTAGAAAAAAAATCATAATGCACACTTCATAGCGCAAAAGCCCTGGCTCTCAATGATGTTAACAGTCCCAAATCATTTGCAGTAAAAATGACAACCAGCTCTGTAATTAGCCAAAGCCTTAAACTCTGACATTGCTTGTTTGATGGTCCCCTGATTAATGGAGGAAGGTACTGCTGTTTTTCTTTCGCCTCCTGGTGGAAAATGTGACAGGGATTATCATTTTTGTATTTCGAAACACTCAATTTTAGTTTAAACTGCCTGTGGCCCATATCCAATTTGTTTTCTCTTTAGAGGAGTGAGTGCTCAAATTATTTCTATCTCAGTCATGTCCTTGAGACACTATTATGTGTCCCCATAAACTGTCCTTGTGCCACACCTACGCACCTCCAAGTTCCATCATGTGCGCTCCTCAAACTCAGCTTATAAATCGACAATGAGATGATCAAGTTTTGACATTTGCAAACTGATTCAAAAGTGTCCATGTCCGCATTGAGATGCATCTAATAATAGATTTCACCCCCCCGCCCCATCCCTAATGTCGACAGCTAATTATTCACACTTGACAGAAATGTCTAATCAATAACTCATTCCCTTCTTTACCAGTGCTGAAGGTTTGAGAGAATATCATGACAATATGAACTGAAAATATATGTATTTAAATAGTTTCTGTTGGTGTCGGTCCACTTTGTTTTGTTAAGTATACTGTCAGCCTATCTGTCTACCATGGGATTTTAGAGCATTTAGTATGCCTTAATCACAATCAACTGAAAGCTAGGGTAACTTCTGTTTTTTATCAACAGTTTTTCTTTCCACTCAACTTTCCATCAATGTGCTTAACCACCACCTTTAATGGTTTACCCTCACTGTGTCAGGATTGTGGAGGCGAGGACCTAGGCGGCAACGAGGCAGAGGCAGGCGCATGGGGTTAAACAAAAGATATTTTAATGAACCAAAGACTTACATGGGGAAAAACTCGGGAGCGCAGGAGACCGTGGAACACAGGATGACCAGAAGGCAAACACAGAATGACCCGACGACGGGGAAACAAACTGAGGCAACTTATATACACGCGCACACAATCAACAGAAACACAACACAGGATCCTGACACACTGAGGAGGATGGTAAAGACAGCAGTCCTTTGAAGGACCGTGAATCAGTTATTCTTATTAGTCTCATGTAATATCTTAATTTTGTACAAAAGTAACTTAGCTCTCTTCATGGAGAACATGATATAGTGAGCAAGTGAAGATTTACGAACATAAGTATAGTTGACACGAGTGACTTATAAATGGGTAAAATCTTTCAGCAGTATATTGAGGATATAGTGGCTCTGACCCATTTTACATAGGGTGGTTTTGATTCTGCTATAAAACTCTGCATGTCAGATTTAAGTCTGGCATCAGAGCTTCACAAGGCTAGAGCAGTTAATTTAACACACATCCCCATGAGCAGGGAGACACTGAGAGGTCAGGTGTGAAAAGCATCCCCCCTGACAGCGGTGTCACTCTGCAGCTGTATACATCCAGCTCACATAATCCATTATTGATGCCTGAGGCTTAGCTCACAGCTATCAGTGCTCCATTATTTACGTCTGAAACAGCTGGTGGTTTATACACAGAGGAACAACTCTCTGTGGGAGTCTGGATGCGAGAGAGAGAGAGAGAGAGAGAGAGAGAGAGAGAGAGAGAGAGAGAGCGAGCTGCGGGTAGTGGGGCCCACTATTTCCATGGCAACTGGCATCATGTTGAATTTTTTTCCCGGTGCGGCTGTTTTATAACTCAGAGGAAGAACTGCAGCAGCCACAGACGCCCACAAAGAGCTTGACAATATTTTAATTGTAGTGATCCCAACAATAGAGCAAAAGAATAAATAAATTAAAATAAAATTAAGAAAAGAAAATCTGACGTGAAGCTGCTGAGTATGTTTACACCTATATTAACGCCAACACTCCTGTTTCCTGTGCTTGAAGTTATAATTCTGTATCAATAACTATTATGTCTTTCTGATGTCTCACTAGATTACTGAACACATATTTTGTAAAAGCTATTCCATTCTCCATTAGAGAAAACATTTATGGCCCCGTAGTTCAGCAGAGGGACCAATTAGTTGAGAAATTACCATCTAATCCATTTAGCCGAGAGAAATGCAGAAAGCCCCTTAAAATAAAATACATTTCTCATTGCAGACCCGGAAGTCTGCAAAGACGAGGAGAAAATTATACAGCACCTCCTGGACCAACAGCAACAAGAAATATTATTTTATGATTTTATTTAGACCAGTTTTTTAATCATAAGATTAAATAAATAAAATTATTTTCTGTCATATTGAATTCCAGCTAAATGTAAATTCAGAATGGATGGACTGATGAACTAATAGATCAGTTAACCAGTAATGGACAAATGGATCAATGGACGGTTGGATGGATGAACAAATGGATGGATAGTTGGATCAATGAATGGGTGGGTGGACTAATAAATAGACAAAGGGATGGGTGGCTGGATGGATAGTTAAATGGATAAATGAGACTGACTGACCGATAGCAGACAAATGGGTGGGTGGATAGATGGATGGACTTATTGACAGATAGTGAATGGATGAATCTATGGATGAATAAATAGATTGGTCAAACAATAATGGAGAAATTGATGGATGGGTGAATGTCAGTAAATATGTTTTGGCCCTAGTATGATTAACCACTTAGTTAAAAACCAGGAATGTACAAAGTAATTTTTGAGTGAGGTGTTCAAGCCAAAAACAAAACAAAAAAATGTATTCATGAAACAAAAAAATAGTAGGCTATATTCAACTTGCATATTTATATTTTTAACACAATCAATGCACTTCTAATCAAGTATGGTAAGCCAATTGATCAATTTCAACAACAAAAATAATACCAGGCAAAATTAGATGGCCATAATGTGCATGCTTTTAAATAACCACAAAATACATGAAATAATCATCAAAAATTCTAACTTGAAAAATTCAGCATCTAATCTACTATTCAACTATTTACAAAAAAGGCACAGCAGTAGTCAATGGTAACAATGGGTCTATTGTTACACCAATGACATCTAATAGAAAGCTGAGCAACATTTTTCTGTTTATTCACCATTTTTTATGCATCTCTATATCACAGAATAATATGTTTTTCCTTCTACTGTCAGGATCCCCAGGGATGTGACTACTTTGGTTAGCTCCCTGGGGATCCTGCAGTCTGCGCAGGTTAGCGTTCTTTACTGTTCACTCCTAGATCCTTGTTTGTCTCACTAGTCTAGTATTTTGTTCTGTATTTATGCTTAGAGTGTATTATTGTTAGATTAGGTTCTTGTTTTAGTTAGCTTCTGTTCCTTATTATTTCAGCAGTCCTGTTAGATCTTTGCCATCTGTCTCCCTCAGCCTAGTTACCTTCAACAAGTGTCGTCGTTATCATCTGATTAGTCCCGCCTTGTTCCTCATGGCTTCATTCTCTCTCTCCTCTCAGTATTTAAGCTGTTGTTGTTTCTTGCCCAATCACTGGTTCCTTGTTGTCTTCTCCACTGCTCTCTGTCATCTGCATTCCTCTGTTCACGGACTGCTGTTCTAAGTTTGTCTATTATTCATTAAACACTCTTCACCTCATTCTGCTCTGCAATCTGAGTCCTCTAAAACCAAGAGGTGACATCTACATTAGTTTCTACATTAGTTTGTTGCGTTAATTTCCCAGCAAAAGGATTCCTCAACTGTCTGTTGTTAGGAAATATTTTATGTTGGTTCCTATTTTTGAACCCCTTGTGTGAGAGCAACTGGCGACTCTCCTGCAAAATGTTTGTGGCCATGCTTTCCCTTTTCCTTTGGGCTTTCACATAAAATTAAAGATTTTAAATGAAGGGGAAAAATAAAATTAGTGAACTGGTCTAGTTTGAAAAGCATTAAAACTGTCTTTAAATTCTCTGCCTGTCTGCTGCAGCTGTCTGTATCTCTCCCACCATATCTTCTTCAATAAATCAGATAAAAATCATTAAATAGCTGAAAAAGGGTTTGAAATCAAAGATTTTATGAGTAAAAAACATGTATGCTATGTGATATGCATGGATACTCTTTGTAATGAATTCAGCCGCTCCTCCCCTTTTTTTAAAGAAAACGTCAGACCGGAACCACTTAATGTCTTCAGCGGTGCTTTAATAAGTATTGTGGTTAATTTTGCATCAACCAAAGTTGGGGATTCCACAAACTCTGACATTACCTGTCTGTCTGATGATACGACTCAGAGGAGAAGTGCGGCGGCTGCAGTGTTTGGACCTGACAAGCAGCACTGCTAAGAGTGGAGTGGAGGAGGAGGAGGAGGAGGAGGAAGGGGCCGAGGCGGGGGCTTGTGCGCACCATAAATCCAGCCGATGCAGAATTCTTGCAAGAGCTCAAAAAAAAAAATGTGCGCTGCCAAAATATCAAAACCCGTTTCGGGGGGAATTGATGGTAGAGAGATACATTTTTAAATATTAATGAATAAAAAAACTGGGCTGCAACAAAAAGGGCTCTTTTCTCATCCAGGGCAAAGGTGCGGAGCACATTTCTGCTAAAAACTATAGTATTAGTCTTTTATTTCTTCAAAATTATATTTGAGTAACTTTAAAGCTTATGCCAGCAATATTTATGTTTCAACATTACTAAAAACATTAACCTTTGGCATAATTTTGACTAAAATGCTTGAATCACAATGATAAAAACGTGATTCTCCTCTTTAACTTGGTTGCTAGTCATGATCATTATTCATTCCAGCTTTCTGTTCATAGTTATTTTTCCTGTGTAATGTCTCAGGCTGTGCCTATTATGAAAACATGAATAATGTATTTGGTTGAACACTTAAATTTGTCTCAGCATATGAAACGAGACACAAGACTATACTTGCCTCACCATTTGTAGAGTAAAAAAAACAAAAAAACAATCCTAAACCTCTTAACACATCTTGCTATTCTGCTGGCCTTGATATACGGACTGTGTGCATACTAATCCTCTTACAAAACTCACAATGAATCTTCAAATTAAGACTTTTTAATTACCTATTGTCATGCTAAAGGGTGATTGCAGAGAAGTGATAAGACTCGTGTGCTGAGGAAATCAGAAGAATTACATTTAAACAAGAGACATGACCACACAGAGACAGTCCATGATTGGACAAGGCCCGAAGCAGAATTTGATTAGGATGTCCATTTCTGGTTAGCCACCAGCCATTACAGCACAAAAAACTTTGCTTTTTAAATTGTCCATACCTGAATATTTAAACTTAATCACAGAATATGTTTCATATTATTTGATAAATAAATAGCAGTAAATAAATTGAGAAGCTGTCTCTGACTTTTCCAGTTTGTCTGGCAGTCGTGTTAAAAATTGAGCTATTTGTACATTTTCAATGGTTCTTAATCCTTCATGTTCATTTTAAAATATAAAGCATGCACATTCACTGTGAATTAATTTAAATAATTACTACAGTGGGCAGGATTTAAATTTGGAACCAAAAAGTAGCAAAAAAAAGTGAGGTAAGGAAGGAAGTACAGAAGTAAGGCGGAACAATATATCACAACACATCGTCTTTGCAATATCAGTGTGTGCAATATTCATATAGCAAAGGACAGGAGTGAAAAAACTGTTGGCTAACACATTCCAAGTTTTAGAAACTTGTATTTCACATGTTAATGTAATATTTAGCCAGTTGGACAACGTCCCACAGCAGCAGATGCTCACACCGAAGACAAGTGACCTTGGCCACAATGCTAAAGATCACAGCGTGTAGAAAAGCATATATGAGAAAGTAAAAAACTAAATAGGAATTTATCATAACTGATATTGTCAAAACAATATTTACAAATATTATTGCCATCGCAAGAATTTCCAATATGGTGCAGCCCTACACACAACGAAGGGAGGTAGGGCGACGGAAAGGAAAGCAAAATAAAGAAACAAATGAGGGAAAATGAGACACAAAGAAAGAAGGGGAAGGTAAGACAGAGGAGAGTAAAGGAAGAAAGAACACAAGGAAGAAGAGTATGAAAACACAGAAACAGGAGAAAAGACGGACACAGGAAAGAAAGGAGGGACATTGAGAAGAAATTCAGAAAGGATGGAAGGAAGGACACAAAGAGGGAAAGAAGGGCACAAAGAAGGAATGAGGAAGGGGCATGAGGGATGAAAGACAGAAAGGAGTAAGGAAATTAAGAAATACGAGAACAAAAGGATAGAAGAAAAGACACAAGGAAGAAAGGAAGCACACAGACAGGGAAGGCTGAAAGGAAGGACAATATTTATACACTATGATAGGGAATAAAGCCAAGATATACAAATGTTTTTTCATGTTCTTATCTTGTTTTACTTGACTCATACAAGAGCAAATATAACCTTATAAGCCTACTAAGCTTAGCCTTTGTCCAGACCTGGAAAGTAATGACATCAGTTTCCAGACTTTTCCAGGCTGCGTAGGAACCGTGTCAGAAGCTGGAAGACATAAACCAAAATTTTGTGCTGACCTGAGTTGTCTGCTTCTTATTCGTGGCTGTGGTGGTTGTGATGTCACTGATGGAAGGGGCGGAGTCAGAGCGGTTGCCCCCGGCTGCAGCACTGGACTGCGGGGTGATGGAGGAGGATGGCATGTCGCCGACCAACCGCGCACTGCCATCCACTCTGATGTGCGGGTGGCCCTCGGCGGCCATGTTTAGGATGCGCAGGCCGTTGTAATAAAGGCCGGACAGCTGTCCCTGGAACATGGCAGAACCTCGCTCGCCTCCGCCGACACGAACCGTCGTCTGGCTGTTGAAGATGGTCAGCTGACGACCTGCACAGGCACAGGCAATCACACCCAACACACCACGGCGCACCAAGAAGAAAAAGTGGACAGACACACACACACACGTGCCAGTGGTCACATACGTGCATACGCACACACACACACACACGCACACACAAACATACAACAGTATTTGAGTGTTACAGAATCCAACCCCCTCCCCCGAGGCATGGTGAGAGGATGGGATAGATTAAGCATGGCAGAGCAAATCGAAGCCGTGAAGAACCGTGGAGGAGACTGAGAGATAACAGCGATGAGAGAAAACAGAGAAAAGCAGGGAGAAGAGACTGAGGAGTGTGAGCGGAGAGATGAAGGGTACAGAACAGCAAAAAAAAAAAGAGAGGAGAAGAAGAAGAGGGAATCAGAAGGCCACGAGAAGACGAGGCTGACAGATGGTTGATATGGTGATGGCTGTGCAGCACAACATCGTATCTGAAGGAGCAACAGACAGGCAGACAGAGACAGAGATCTAGAGAAATGTTGTCACAGCCCTATAAAGCATGCACAGGTTATAAGCTCTAGCACTGCTCACTGTTAAAGGGACTAGAGGCTAATTTAAGTAGCTCTGCTGAAGTTTAGGAGGAAAACTTTTACATTTTTTTTTCAAAAATCATTGCTCTTTTAGTCATTTCAAATTTACATAATTCTTACACAATAATTTGCATGTACTTTAACTTGATTACAATTTTTTCAATACATTAAATCTTTAATAAATGCTTTAGTGTTTACAATTTGACAGTACAATTATTTACCAGTCTTAATAAAGCATCTTTTATCAGTACTTCTTTTTCTATTTTCCGATTTATTCACATTTAAATCTCTCCATCGTCCCTTTAACCTGATATTATCAGATACACACTAACAAGATAGGTTCACAGGCACTAGAGTTTACACAGTATTACACACTACAGCCTGTCCAACTTTTAATTACTTAGTTATGGATTTAGATTTTTAGATGTTAGTTGATGGTGCAAAATATAGTATAATCAACTGCCTTCATGTTGTATTTTTAAAGCTCAAAGTTTTAAGGAATTTTAATCATGGTTTTTACCTTTGTCGAGTAGCCAATCGTCAACTACTCGACCGAGCCGATAGGGGATTCGCTGTCTGGCGATGGCCAGGCGCTCGTTATCATTGTTGCCTTTAATTTAGAGATGAAAACACAGTAGTAATTACGCACATCCATACGTGGTACAGGAGCTGGATACACAAAGAACAGCAATGAAAAGAAAGTAATGGTCTGCTCATTGTTGGCATGTCACTGAGGTTAAGGTAAGCCTTATGTTTCGTTATTTTTTTTGTTGTTTTCTTTTTTTCTAACAGAAGAGAAGCTGCACTCATTACGTTTCCAGTGAGCGGACTGTTACTCTCTGTTCATTGGGTTTAATTTAAAAAAACATTTCAGGGGTTAACATCTGCAAGAGCACAGGGAAATAATGTTACAGCTGCCACATGCTTACTATGACTGACTGAGTTTAGATTACATACACACACACCTCACAACAACTACCTTTTATCATTTTACCTATCTGAAGCCTCATTATGTTACCTATGATTACCACTTTTAAATATAAAAACAAACAAATAATATTCAACAAAATACACTTTTTCTTTTACCTTATTTTTTCTTTCTAGTTAAACATTTATCTCAAAATATGCCATGTTTTAAAATTATTATTTGTCCAAAAATGCACCAACTGTTATTATTTTCTTTTATGGTGAGAAAAAACACTAACAGCTGAATTGACTATTTACATAAATTACCTTTAACACTATTTAACAGGACTAAAATAACACAACCGACTAATATACAAGCTACTGTAACGACTTCATTTTATGGTTTAAAAAGTCATATTTCATGTCAGATCAAACATATTTCATTTCAAACACAATAACAATAAAACAAATTGTATTGTTCAACCTTAGTTTGTGAAAATAAACAGAAAGAAACAAAAGTTTATCATTCGTCAGTCAGGAAAAGATGGCTTGATTTGGACTGAGGTGTAGTCGGATCTGCCTCAGGACAGGCTGAGCCGGTACTGGGTTACACAGGTGGGGCAGGGCCTACCTGAGGGGTACCGCTCTATGACCGGCAGGTCGTCCAGCTGAAGCGTCGCGTTGCCGCCGCTCCGCGTGAACCGGACTACATGGTACTTCCCGTCATTGACAAACTTGGAGCTCTCCTCGATGTTGATGTCGTCCGTGCCAACGTTGAAGACCACCCTAATGTTGCCCTTGTCCTGAGGAGGAGAAGAATGCTGAATGTTTTTATTAGTTCTTGCTCCAAAAAAGAGTAATCTAGATTCTGTCTCTGATTGATAATCACAGAACATTCTTTTGTTTTAAATAAAGAAGTGAACACAAAACACAAAAACAATACTACAAAGTTATGGCAGATACTACTACAGTAGAGCTTAACTAAAAAACTTATTGAGTGGATGGATAGATGTATAGATCATAGAAACAGATGAATGGATGGATGATGATACATGGATGGATGGGGCGACAGTGGCCCAGGAGCTAGGCATTCATCCTGTAATTGGGGATGCCGGTTCGAACCTCTGCTCTGACCAGTAGTGACCGGTAGGCAGCCCTGTTTCTGTCAGTCTACCCCATGGCAGCTATGGCTATGATGTAGCTTACTTACAGTGAGCGTGTTAATAACTGAATGTACTGTGTACCCATACAAGAACAGGCCATTTACCATGGATAGAAACAGATGGATAGATTGATACAAATGAATGGATGTAAAACCTAAACAACTGGACAGTGAATAAACTCTTGAAAACACTTAATTTCTAGACCTAGAAGACACTTAAATCACATTCCAGATGGTTTGGGACTAAAAATCTGCTACTAAAAAGGGTGTGTTTTGATCCTGACTTTCCTTCTGCACATGTCAAAGTGTCCCTGGGTAAAACACTAAGCCCCACATTGTTGTCAATGGGCTTGCTGGGGAATTTGAACAGGTGACCATACCCTGTGAGGTTAAAGTACTTTGAGTTCATTGATCACAGGAAAAACCTACAGTGTATATAAGTCTATTTGCCAGTGTAGCTATATGTTAGCCTTTTCTGTTTATAATTAGACTGTTATCCTACATAACATAAAACCAAAATCTTGACTCTCTGTCTAAATGACCGCAATGTTGTTGAATTATTGTAATAAATCTGGTTTATATATATATATATATGTGTGTATGTTTATCAAGAATTTAAATGTGACTTACATAACCCCCCCAAAAAAGTTTTTATGAAAACAAGTGAGACTCAATTATAGAGACTCCTCAAAACTCTTCAAAGTTAAATATAACTTGAGCTTCTTTTAATCACTCTGGAGCTTTCCCACCAACAACAAGAGTCCCAAATTATTAATACACAACCCTTTGTTAAAATTAGATGTGTTACAAGAGAAATGAAGCTGTAGAGACCAAATGCTCGCATTTATAATGATGTGAGATGTTGACTGTTTTGAAAGTTAGGAGCAAACGCTTTTATCTTCTTTAAAGAAGCAAAGAAAATAGGCAAAAAGCAATGAAACTGTATTAGACTGGATTTTTGTTTGTGTCATTGTTCTTTAAAAGACGATAAATGTAGAAGACTTCCTAAATTTTCTGAGATAAATGTGATTATTGTTCATTACTGTAATATATATAATTCTTAAAATGTCTTAGCTGAGCAGCTACATTTCCAGTAATTTCCTATTTTGCCTGTGTGCTTGTTATAACTGCAGACATGGAAAGGCTGGTCAGGTCTTGCTGAAACATGGTTGATTAATGAGGCTGTCAAATAAGTCTCAGCTGCTTTGTTGTTCATGCCCCCCCCTCCCAACAAGCAAATAAGTAGGATAAACCATAAAGCATTATGGTTACAGCTGAAATAATTAATGCAATTAATGAACCACTTACGTTGAGTGGAGGCAATGCAGCTGTATCAAGATAATTTTGGTAGATTTTCTTTTAAACAATTTAGGGATTGATCTGAAAAGCAGTAACATCCCTGTAGGTTAATGATGATAAACCTGCTAGCTACGTTTGTTTATTTAGCTTGAAGTGATATAGGTGCATCCTACAGTTTATTAGAATATAATTGAAACATTTGTTTGTCTGAGTAACCTTTATAAAAAAAAACAGAAACTCATTCATGATGTAGATCTGTTATAGAGACTTACAGATTTTAAGTATTAACTAATGTTCATCTGGATGATTCTAACTAATGAAAACACAAGATTCAGTTTCTCAAAAAATCTAAATATCGTCATGTTATAGCCACGGTATGGGCTAACCAATCTGGGGGAAGGCTGTTGACTTGAGAGTTGCCCAGCGGGCAGTTACTCACACCCTGCTGAAGGAGCTTATGCCAGAAAAAGTCCCTCTTAAAGCACATGCCTGTTCACAGAGCTGTATCAGAAAACAGTCACGGAAAGTTGGGTGAAAAGAAAAACTCAGGCACAAAAAGGTGTGTGTCTCTCTTTTAGATAAAGCAACTAAAGGAGCTAATACTGCAACTGATTAAAAGTACTGTGGTTCATCTCATAGACTTTACAACAGGCTTAGAGCTTTTATGTTTAGCTGGTCCTCTCTACTAGATGAAGCCTCTTAAGGATCTGCTGCTGCCAATACCGCTTTCCTTTTTCTTTCCTCAACCAGAGCTGCTGTTTTTTAGTCTCTACTCTGGTTTTTGTGTCTGCTCTGTCTCCTTTTGTATGTATGAGGGATTGCTGCAAAGTTAACAACTTGATGCAATCGGCTTTGTTTCCTCAGATAATATACGGTTTACCTTTTTGGGAAAATAAACTGAACTTAAAAGCATTGTTTTATAAATGGGATAACATTTGTGATGTACATATTTGACTGTAAATCATGACTCTGACTGTTTTGAATAAACAATGCATTCCTGTACATACACTTAGTGGTGGGCCTTAATCTTATCGTTTTAACGTTATCGTGAAAAGTTTCTTACCATGATATGAATTTCGGTTTATCTTGACAGCTATAAATTACAACTAGTGATGTCTGAAAACCCCCAAAACTGCCAGTATTGACCAGATTGTTGCTATTTTCTCTCTTGTTCGTTTATTGAAAGCATCAATAAATATAATTTAACTTAATATAATTAAATGTATGGTAGTTACTGTCTGCACTTTGTTGATAAAAAATTATGTTCCATTATTAAATGTTTTTTAAAGGACAGGATTCATATTTATTGGGCTATAATTAACCTAAATGTTATCTAAAAAGACTGCACGAAGCTGTAAAAGGTCCTTTATCATCGATTTTACAGTTATTACAACATATCACCCCACCCATACACTCAATCTGTCAGGTTAAAAAATGCACCTTGAGACGGCATGCTGTGAATCGGCTCTATATAAAGAAATTCATTTTACTTGAAATAATTGATGAAACAAATACAAATTTCTTTTCTTTTTTTAAATTTTTCTTAATTTTTTTAACGGCATACCTGTATGTATAAAGAATAATGTAGTCAAAAAGGGACTGTGGGGTCTTACTATCTGTAGCTGAAGGTAGTCTCCAAGGCCAGATGCACTGTCCACTCGGAGTAGAACGGCATGTTTCTGCTGGGTGCTGAAGCCGAGGGCCAGCCGGTCTGCTCTGGTGCTGGGACGCTCATTGGGGGGCCACGTGTAAATCACCACACCTCCATCCCGGCCAAAGATATAAGTGGTGCCAGCTGGGCAGCGCAGAGAATAGCCAACATGTTTTATATGTCACAGTAGCTGGTTGTCCTCATTACAGATGGTACCACAGCTCAGATGAAACAAAAATGTTTCATAAATAAGGAACATTTGGCAAATTGGAAATGTAATAGAAACTTTAAATGTCACAGCTGAACTGTTCCTCCTACAGGCCTGAATAAGATCTAAAATCTGCGTTTCCCAAATTATTCACCATCACTGCAGGAGGCTGGGATGACTCACACAAATACCAGCTCATACATTTGTTTGGCTTAGAGGGTGACAACAAAACTATTCTGTATCTCACTTCTAAATGAGGCAACAGGGGATAATCTGGTGTTTAAGGAATTTAGTGCAGTGATTATCTTGCTTGATGCCAGAAACACGGCACTTTTAAGAGATTCAACTGTAGCGGTCGGACTTTTTGTTTAATTTTAGAAGTAGTTGACAGCGCCCTCCTGTGGTGGCTTTGATTAATACATAAAAATCCACAATGCAGTGTTTAAAATATTTAGTAATAGCGCTGGTAGATTAGTTGTTAATCCACAGTTTGTAAAAAAAATGCAGTTAAAATTTATCTTTGCATCGAGACCAAAAAACACTTTTTTAAAAAGAGGCTTTTATAGATATTCGAGACCCTAAAATGTTGGAGGAAAGAGTTATCACAGCCTTAAGAAGCTGCATCATAAACAAAATCTTCCTTCATTTATTTGTAGGACAGAATGAAGGAGAATAGTCACCATCGTTGCAAAGTGGTCCAGCGTATGAAGTCATGCTGCAGTCACAGGTGAAACCCTCCCACTGCTGCAAACAGACTCCTTGATTTGAGCAGGAGTCTTCTTGACATGTTGTGCTGGGACCTGCAGTGACAGACATGGCGGTGCGCAAGGTTGCAAAAGTTAGAGGGAAATAAAAATAAAAACACTTTGGTTTGGTTTTTTAAGCAGCCCATTGCTATTTTTGACAGCCACGTGTTGTTATTTTGGGGCTACATTTTATTGAAAAACTTTGTAGTCTCCAAGCTATAAACTATTGTGTTATAATAACATGATTAATAGTATACAGTGCTGGCCATATCTATAGGCACACCTAAGAAATATGTGTAAACACCTTAAAATAAATTAATCTTTTATTGCAGCAGCATAATATCAAACTGAAAATTTATGAAAAATTGAACTTTTAATTTAAGAACATGAATCCAATTGGGAGAGAACTGTACATGTGGAATATATTTAGATAACAATAACTAAAGTCGACAAAATGTAGTAAAAGCAAATAAAAATCACAGTAAATGATATCACAAAAACTAAAATAAAAGACAAAAAACAAAAGTAAAACACTGTCTACTAACCTGCAATCAAACATCAAGGAATAAAGATGAGTCTTGAACAGAGATGTAAATGTCTCTGTGGTCTGAGCAGTGCAAACATAATTCAGTAAACTGCTTTGGTGCAGCTACAGCACCAGAGACACCAAAGACTAGTCACTTATCTCCCTATATTCCAGTCTGGATCTCAGAAGATCTGGGAGAAACTGGCTAGTTACTCTTACAGGAGTGTTAATGTTAAGAAGATCCATTAAGTAACACAGGGATGGGCCATTTAGCACTTTAAAACATAATGGCAACATCTGAAAATCAATCTGCAAACGGGAAGTAAGCCAGTGCAGAGATGACAGGAGTGAAGTAAAGAGGACACAATTTTTTGTGAAGGTTAAAGGTAGCAAACAAACAAAAAACAAACAAATTCATGTACCGAAATAATTGTTTTTAACAAAAACACTGCTTGCACCGTTTCTGGTACCCATAAAAATCCCTTAAAACTAAATACAGCCCGGCATTTTGTGAATTTATATTTTACTCTTTTACGCTCATCAGTATTTCGGAACTTCTAATTAGCAATCATTTACTTTCTGTTTCCTGGAAGCATAAATGTGACCTGACACAGAGGACAATTTGTATAAAATATTCTTCAAAGTAGGAAAGACAAGAGAACATGCCATTCCAGAGAGGCATACTTGTTTTGATCTTCACAAGTCAGGAACGGGCTACAACAAAATAGCTACCAGCCAGATGTTGCCCATATCTAGAGCCAGAACTATCATTGTAATGTTTAAAAGAACCAGTGTCACAAACAAGGCGGGATGAGAACCCAAGTTTATCTGGACACCATGCAAAGTGAGCAGAATGGTAAATACAGTAAAAAAAAAAAATCTTCAAAGCTCAATATTGGAGAACAGCAGCAAAGTGGGGCATCGTGGAGTCACTAAGTTTCTAAAACAATCATTAGAGGATAATTACGAGCCAATATGTCATTCTGGATTGATGCCAGAATAAAGCCTTTTTTGCTCTACAATTAGAAACCTAAAATGTGTGGAAGTCGATTTGAGACACTAACTGGAATCAACAAACACTCCAGATCGGCTTGAAACAGAGGACAAAGCTCTGAAAAAGCAACTCACAGCCACCGTGAAGTACTGCGGAGGATGAGTCATGCTGTGGGCCTATATCTCTTCTAAGGAGCCTTGCAGCTCTGCTTGACTGCACAGCATCATGGACTCTGAAATACCAGGATGTTTTCAATAAAAACATCACATTATGAAGAGTAGAGGTACCAATAAATGTTTCACCTGTGATTTTGCCCCCCAAAATAATTATTTCTCAGTGTGGGGGAATTTTCCGAGCTGAATAAATGTACTCGCATTAAGGGTTGGTTTTGTCGAATTTCTTTCACTGCAATAAAGATTACTTTATGTTAAGGCTTTTTACACATTTAGCAGAGCAGAGGTACCAATGAACGTGGCCAGCACTGTAAATGCTTATTAGGATTTTGTGGATAGACTTACTAATACAAGGATGCTATATAACTGTATAAATAGAACTGAACCTGTATTGGACTGTTACCAGGTGAAAAGAGTGGCATGCACGTGGTGAGTCTAGATGTTTGGGGCAGAGGCTGGAGGAGGAGTTTGACTGTAAAGCCATATATCCCAATACTCTGTCTCCATCATTCTGTCAGTTTCCTCTCGGTGCCTCATGAGGTAGAAAACATCAAACCTTGAAACTTAGTTCCCTCGTTGAAGTTCTAACATGAGGCATGGAGGAAAGGCTGTGAAATGATTCATCATTGGAGTATTGAATTGGAGCTAAGGAGTCTTTGGGAAAGGGTACGAAGCATGCAGTTAAGAAGCCAGAAAATTGGAATAGTGGGGAACTCAAGCGGATGTAATGCCTCTAACGGTTAGGAGAGGATAAATCAACTCTGACCTCTGACTCTGGATCGCTGGGATCCACACAAACACTAAACATCACTGGGTAGTTTTGTAGCACACTCAGTCGTTCACACTCACACGTCACACAAAGCGATATACCTTGCAGGTCAGCTTTCATCAATGTAACTTTTGTCGGCCAAACAAAAAAGCAAACAAGCAAAATAAGTTAGATGGTTAGTCAATGCACACAGATGCCTGTGAGCTGTTGTAAGAGTGGAGCTGAGAGAGAAAACTCAATGTGCAAGAAAAAAAAAGAGAGGATAGGATGAAGATACAGAGAGTAAAACTCACGGCTAACGGAGCGAGAGCTGGGTTAGTGGGTTATCGTAACAGCAGTGAGTTAAAATGAAAACTAAAAGTAGAAGAGGTAGGAACATGAGGGCTGGAACACAACTGATGTCATGGCGCCCCACCTTCACATCCTCTCTCCACTTGCCCCATGGTCGTCAATGCATCAGCAAGAAGGTCCGGGAGGCGGCCGTTTAGATCTAGTGTTGCCAGGCAACCTTGAAATCCCTCTCGAGAGTGAACCAACTTTGGCAGCTCACGGTACATCTCTTTGGTAACACCCCCAATGTACAGATCACCTGTTGAGGAGCATGAAAGGAGGCACTGTGAACTGTTTGATGTATTATTGATTAATCTGTGAAAAAATTATGAGAAGACTTCTCTAGCCAAAAGTCTTTAGTGCGATGCATGGGCAAGGAGAAGTTTCCCTAAATAGGTTCTTACACAGCACCTTTTATTACAACATACTGTGTGTTGTGTCTAAACATGTTTAGGAGGATCCAAAAGTAAAGAGATCAAGTGTATTTTGTGAAACATCAAGTGTGTGGACTGTTTATGATGAACTCCTTAAACATATATTGTGCATGTGTAAGGATGCAGGGTGGAAAATATACAGGTTCTTGTCAGGTGTCATTTCTTTCCATAATAAATGATTGCTTGACCATTTTGGGAAGACAGTTCAATGCAGAGCCTAAGACGCCCCCCTGGTGGACAGATAATTATTAGCTTAATTTTGAGTAAACAGGAAAAACTTCCCTGCCATGGCAACCCAAGCATTTAGCATGCTGAGTTGAGCAAATCTTCACAAGTGCAGACAAAGCGTCTGCAGAGCATAGGAAGACATTTTAAAACTCTGTTATCAGGTAATTTCTATAAAATTTGCATAATAAGTACATACATTTAATTGCCCAGGTACCTTTGTAAGTTGCATAAGGTGCAATATTGATGCCACAGATGCTACAGCATCAGATGCTTAGAAAGGCATTGCGGGGACATTATCCCCATAAGACACATCTTTATAAACTACATAAGACAATAATTTGAAAAGGGTTATAAAGAAAAGTATGCAGGTCAGTAAAATAAACAACCCACTCCAGATCCACTACCAGATAACAAAGCTGATCATCAGCTAACATAAATTCGTCAGGCTCACATAATTTCTTCAGAAAGAGAACAATGGTGGAAAAACACACGTCTTGTGCAAATAAGCCTCTTTACCTAAACACAATAATTAGCACTAGCTAAGCATGCATACATTGTGAATTCCACAGGAAAATCTGACTATACTGCTTTAATTTAGCTGTCGTTCCATCTGGCAGAGACAACTTGTGCTGAAAAGAAAGACTGATAAAGAATATAGAGTTTTGGACGTCTAAGCAAGGGCTGCACAGTATATCATTGCCATGGCAGCATAGGGACTAGTATTGCCATAATACTGTTTGAAATGCAATATGTAGCCTGTTGGCAGGAGTCAGTCCAGTAGATGTACACATCCAACACAGATGAAGCTCAAAGCGAGTCGTGGAAACAATACTATCCCAATTCAGTTTCCCGGTAACACCGTGCGGCCTTATGCCTAGGTATTTCTTTACTAAAGTCAAAGGAAAGGTTGCTGTGTGTGTAGAGAACAAACATATTAAACACATCTTTGAAATAACGCCATTAAACTGCATGATCCGCAACAATAAACAGAATTACTCATGTGGTTCTTTAGGAAGAACCAGGTTACTTGAGGGTCTTCCACCATCGTGTGGTCCGTCCTGCTGGTCCTCTGGTGGTTTAGCTGACACTGACTTTTAATCTCATTTTAATACATGAGATTTCAGTAGGATTTAAAACATAATCTTCCAAATACCAGTAGCTCTCAGTGATTTAAAACTAGTATCAGTATATAGAAAGCAAACAAATACAAATACATCTTGTATGTGATATGATTATAATTATGCTATTTTAGCACCAGTGACAGTAGATGCTTTCTTGTTCTTAAAATAAAAAGAAACTGCATATTAAGTTTTTCTTTCAAATCATGTTTTAAACATTTTAACCGCATAATCCAATTAAACCTCGCTATTTCTTCCCAAGGTTACCATCCTCTTAGAAACTCATACCAGCCCACGCCTAAATGTGCACATTTTGCAGTTTGTTATGTGGCAAAAGCAACAAATTGACAGTGAATAGCTGTCAGTTTGATTTAATAATTTAAAAACAATTAATCAATTATGCATGCTTTTACCCCAAAATGTTCCAGCGGGAAGTATGGTTAATTGCTTCTTTTTAATGAATGCAACTCTATAAAACAGGCACCGCTCTCATGTCGGTATGATAATATGCAGCCACTGCCTGAAGACACTTAACTTAGTTTAGCACCAAGACTGGAATTTGAGAGATACAGGAAGCTTAACTCTATCCAACGGCAATAAAGAAAAAACTCTTTTAGCTGATTGGCCAGGAATAGTCTGGCACTTAACTCTTGAAAGCATTACCTAAATTGGTTTCAGTCTTTGTTTTTAACATTGATTAAAGAGAGGCAAGGTGTTAATTAGTCGACTTAAGAGGGGGAGCTAGATTCTTACTTTGTCTATTTCCCAAAGGCCGAACTTCTCCTTTAGCCTTCCAATCATTTAGGACTAATGAGTGTTTAATCATTAAATGCCAAAACAATCTTCTACCAAATATCAGGCTAATAACTGGATATAAGAGGCATCAGCGCCAACCCTCTAGTTTTTTTCTGTTTTGTGTACCTTTTAAATCAAGGTTCTTGGCTCCCATTGTGGTCTGAGTGGTAACTTTGGTGTCAATCTTGACCGTGTGCAGGTTGTTCGTGTCCCGGGAAATGTGCACATTGTGCCAGTGGTTGTCATTAAGCGGACTGTTGGAGTTGCCCTTGATCAAGTGTGCTCCGTTTCCCAGGTCAGAGATGTAATGAAGGTAACTGGGGGGAAAAATGGAGAAAGGGAAGGGTTAAAGAGAGTGAGGAGGAGGGAAAAGGCAAATTAATCACCATCGTGATGAAGACCAACACAGGGTCGCACACTTCGGGGCATTATTAACTGTCTTGTACAAGCTTAATTACAAGGCTTAAAAAAGAGGTGCTGGGCTTGTGCATTTTTCATATTGTATTTTTAACAGTCCATTTTAACCTTACTGTCAAAACCTTCTCTTTATCAAGGACAAATCCACTTTGAATAATAAAAAAACTGCTAAAACCAGAGCTTTTCATACAGTGCAGAAAAAGACAAAACCGCTTGTTTTTCAGGAGAAATGTTTGCCGTTTTAGGTAAGTTAAAACCACTAAATTATTTATATTTGCCAGAATAATGATAATGTCTTTAAAGAATGCATCACTTTCTAAAAATTCAGACATTTACATGCACTATACTATTTGGGAAAGCCCAGAGAATGTTGTCATGGCTTTGTAGGTTGCTGTATTCGCAATATTCAGACAAATGTGAATGTATTTTGAATCAACACTTCCAACAAAATGCATCTGTGTGTAAAATCACGGAAATGTCTAAAACAAAAACCAGAAAGAGTTCTATGGACCTCAAAGGGCCTGGTTCATCCTTGGGCACAAATTCCAGATGCCTGAAGGTACTATGTTCATCTGTTCAAACGCAAGTATAAACACCGCGTGAATGTCCAACCATCATACCATTCAGAGAGGAGACAGTTTCTGTGTCTTAGAGAGAAGCTGAAGCTGTTGGAGAATTTCAAGAGTACTGACGGAAAAGGCTGAAACGCCACTCAGGGGTGAAGAAGATGTTACTTCAAAAGCAACATGGGAAGTAATATTACAGCTTACAAAAGCACCAAATTTTGGCAACACTTCTTGTAGTCTGCTGAAACTAAAATTAAAGTGTTTGGCCAAAATGATCACTAGCTATGTTTCATCATGTGAATTTTAAGCAAACTTTTAAAATGACGCAAAAGAAGAAGAAGAAAATGCTAGTTGGCCATCGTTCCACCCACAGGTTTGGAGTGAATTATCCAGCCTGCGCAAAGCATAAGTTCGTCAGAAGAGCTGTAATAAACAAGAAGTAGAGGTTGCAAACTAGCATGGACCACACATCCGAGAAACAAAAGAGAGGATTTGAGGAGTGTGTTGCTTTCAGGCAAGTTGTAATTGTTCTGACATCTCAACTAGCATTGGCAATGGTACATGCCAATGTCCACAGAAATACATTTCAATGCACGTTATGGGAATATCCGGGAAGACGCTGATCAGTCATGCGAGGTAAATGTTCGCTACGTCAGAACTAATTTTCTCTTTTTAACTCTTTTTCGGAAAGCCAAAAAGCACCTCAAGCCAGCGTAAAAACTTTTTTGCCAAATTGAGAAAGTCATTTCAAATTTTTCCATTTACATCAAACTTTTCTAATTCAATTAGAATCACTTCAAATTTTTTTGTCTGATAAATAATATAATAAACATGGAGAAAAAAAAAGAAAATATTGCTTTTCATTCAATGTATGTAAATATTTAGTTTCTTTATAGCTTTATACGTCCCAGTGTATCTAACAAAAGGATACTACATACTCATGTATACTTTTTTTATTCTTCAGCTCACCCTTTAACCAACTCAATGACTATGAAGTCATTGCCGTCTCCCCTGTTGAAGAGAATGAGACCGTCCGGGGACGTCGTCTTGAACTGCATGAACAGGTGCATGGAGTAGTAGGCCTGCAGCGTGGGCAGCGTGACGAAGCTGGAGCGGGACCGGAAGGTGATGGGGTCAGCCACGATGCTCTTGTAACCGATGACAGCATTGAGCTCGCAGTAGTCGATGTCGCCGTTCTTGCACAGGTCGATGTAGGGCATGCCGTTCAGCGTCAGGCCCTGTAGGTGGCCAATGAAGTTGGAGGGCACGATTGGCATGAAGCGCTTCTCTGTCACGATGCCCGTCTCCACGTTGTGGAACTCGAGCTGGGTGTGGTCACCCGCCATCTGACCTGGTGGCGGTGGGGGGGGGGGGTAAACTTCAGAGGTGAGGGCTCTGGACAGATGTGGATCTACTAGTGCTGATTTACTCAAAAGCAAACACTTATTTCAATGCAAGAGATGCTGATTACAGTACTTAGTGGACATTTTGACTTACACTATAAAATGTCCTCCGTGAACAAATACTATAAACCAACCAATTACTGTGCAATAAAAGTCAGAAACTACATCTAATGTTTTTATTTTTTTCTTAAAAGGAGCCGAGCCTTGTTGCATTTTTGAAGGTTTTTAAAATTTCTTCTTTGGACTTTGACTGACTTTTCTCTATTTTTGTTTCCAGTCCTTGCAACTGGGACAGCATATAGTTCAGTTTGTGCTTAAACTGAAACTGGAACGGGCCTAAAAAAAAGCTTTAAAAATCTACTCAATTTCTTCATGCTATTTAGTCAGAAAATTAAGCCATATCAAGATAATGGACAATGTATTTGGCACCACCCTTTATTTGAAAGGAAGCTGACAGGAAATAGGGGTGAGAGAGAGGGGGAAGACATGCAGTAAAGGTCCACGTGTCGGCACTTGAATCCAGGACGGCCGTGTTGAGGACTGAGCCCTCCGAATGTAGGTTGTGTGCTCTACCCCTGTGCCAGAAATGGAACAAATATTCCTGCTGGTGCTTAAATAATTAAAAGAAAACTGGTTAGTTTGTAATATTGCTGTATCTAACACACATATGTTTTATTTTGATCACAGCAAAAACAATTGGGTACGGTGCCGGAGGTCCTGAAATAGGTCTTACATTTTTGGCCCACTTTTCATCATCTCGTGACAAATTTCATGCCTGAATGATTCAAAGGTCAGAATTAACTGGCATTTATTCCTCTGAACGTGGCTACCTACTGGACTGAAACTGAAATTAATGAGGAAGCAGTTACTGTCCAAAGAAAAACCTGAAAGACCTTCAGAAAGTATGAAGAAATATTGATCGAGACCCTTTCTTAAGAGTGCAAAAAACATACAAATCTATCTCCTTGAAACTTAAATATTAAGACCTTTGCACATATCTGCATATGAATAACGTCTTGTGCAGTACATGAGGAGTGGACAATAAAGACCAAGCTGAGTACAAATTTACAAGGCTGCAGTGGTTACCTTCAACAGTCTGCAGGTCGTCCACGGTGAGTTTGAGGCTCTTGCCGCGTCGGACTACCCTCACCGTGTGCCATTCATTATCATTGAGCCCCGACCCAGCAAAGATGGTCTCTGGGCCTTTACCTACACATAGCCCAGAGCACCATTAACCAAATGCACAAAGAGGTGGAAAGAAACAGAGTTGTAGAGATAGAAGAAAACCAGAAGGAGAGAAAGCAGAAAGCCAGGCAGGTTGAATGAAAAAAAAAATGTGAGGACAGATTTCGAGGAAATGGAAGCTAGGAGCAGAGGGAGGGGGGGGGGGTTCTCATTCATATCCTGGGGAAACAAACACCTCTGTGGCACCTCACACAAACAGACAGACACATCTCCTTTGAGATACAGCAGAGAGACAGGTGATGAGGCACACACAGGCTGAAGGATTAACATAAGGGAATGCTTTGGGTGCCTAAGATGGAGACTATGAGTCACAACAGGCCCATCTAGTCCATCTGCGGATAAACAACATCGCCATGATGACCACCTTTCCACAAAAAACACAGCTGCAAGTCTTTAGGGGTATATCTCTATGGGCTGTGCACATCAGAGACTGAAAACTTTGTCCTTTCTTCTTTGCAAAATAGCTCAGGCCAATCAAGGTGGATAGAGAGCATCTCGTAAAATCAGTTTCCAAGTTCTGCAACAGATCGGAAAGAACCGGGCCTTTGACAAAATACACATATGCATTTAAACCATTCCACTGCAGCTGTGGCTGTAGTGTCACCTCTTTTACCTCTTTGAACAGCTTTTCCTGCTCTGCATCAAGCTTCCTTCACCTTTCCGTGAACTTTGACCAGCCTCCTGTCTCTGCTGAAGAAAAGACTCTCGACAAGAGCACCTTCTTCCAACATGTTTGCCACCTCGTGGCTTTTCTTTAAATGACAACTTTCTTCACACCACTCCTTAATAAAGCCTAGATTTGTGAAGTACACGACTAATGGCTATTCTGTGAACAGATTCTTCCACCTGAGCTCAGCAGCTCCTCTGGGGTTACCTGCCTCTCAGTTGCTTCTCTGCTCAATGCTCTCTTTGCCCGGTCTCAGTTTAGGCGGTAAGCCTTTCCTTGGCACTACTTTGTGTTGGTCAATCCCAATAAAATCCCAGTAAATAGAGTAAATCAATGTTTTGTGTTGTAATGTGAAAAATATGAAAAACTTCCGGTGGTACAAACACTTTTGCTAGATACTGCAATTTTGATTTGCTTTTCACCAAGAGTGCAATGCTCCAACTGACCTCAGGGTGGCACTACACACAGAGGAGCCACAGAGTGCTCTCCAAGGTGCTGACATGCAGCAAAATGAAAGAAGCTGTGATGTCTTTGCATGATGTCTCTCTCCCTGTCCATCTACAACCTCATATCTTCACATACTTGACTGCACACATCTGACAGACTGACAGCGTCCTCTCGCTCCACACTTTACAACCACCCCTCCAACCTTGAACATGACACACACACACCGAAGTCACTTTCCTTCTCCGAAGAGCTTTGGGCTTGTGAGGTGTGACTGAATCTGCTTACAGTGACCTATAGGAGGTAATGACGGTGCATTGGGGAGGGGGTTGGGGGGGGTTGAGAAGTAAACTGACCCGAGCAGATTCTGCTGCAGAAAATGTCAAGCATGTCTACATCAATCATGGAGGCACGCAGGCAGGGCGCGTACACAAACACAAACTCGCAGGTAGGGAAAAACGCTGACGAGCAAACTTAATTAAACAAATATGAGAAGTCGATCAGAATGGAAGTGGCAGCGTGAAACGGCCGAGTGTGCGTTTGCAGAGCTGAAAGAGCGCGTTGTCCATTAAGAGAGGACACAGGGTTCCCCTGAGGAGACTCAGCTGTGCTCTAGGCAGTGCATCTCATCCAGTTACCATGGATCACTGCTTAGCACCGGAGTAAGGCAGGAGAATATGTGTAAGCTTGTGTGAGTTGATGCATGTGTGTGTGTGTGTGTGTTAGCGTGGTTCTCCACATGTAACTGAATACTCAGAGAATGAGCAGACTGAAGTGAGAGGGAGGCAGTGATCTGTCTCAACCTGGGAGCAGACAAACACGCACCTATTTTTGGGCAAGAGTTAAAAGGGCATCGAGCATGATGAGTTGAGACTAATAGACTGTCTGCAGTCTGTCAGCTATTTGCTGCAGAGGAAACACAAATCAAAGCAAATAAAATAAACCACCGAGGATTATAAGAGGGGGGAATAATGAAAACAAAATGGAGAAAAGCAATTCATATTTCATTAGCTCTAAATAACAAATGGCTTTTTTCCTGAACGATAAGCCTCAAATCTCTGCAATGCTGAGGCTTTTATTTGACTGCTGAGTGGACTGTTTCAGTGGCGCCTGGCTGTTAAATAAATTTCTCCTTCCCCCCTTGAATATGATATGCATAATTTATTGTATGCACAGAGTGCCAGAAAAGTGGCTGCCTACTGAAATCTTCATTGAGACGACCGGTCTAAAATTGGCCAGCAGACATTCAGAACGGCAGCGCTGTGTGGCTAGCAGGGTTTCTATGGCAACTGCAGTCGTCCATTTCACCACCTCTTTGCCGTCATGGAGTTCCCCCACCACCACCACCACCGCCACCACCATCACCACCACGCTCTTTCCTTACTCCATCTCCATCTCGCTCGTTCTCTGCGGTCGTGACAGAAGCGCCACGTGAGGGAATTAAAACTCCGTCAGGGGACTCGGCTCCGATCGCGGCGGGATAGATGGGAACGTCGCCCAGAAAAACGCACGGACTCACAAGGGCAGTAAAAAAGAAACACGGCTCAACAATGGGTTTTGTGTTTAAAGGTAAAACAACAAGCGGGAGAAGCCATTCATTCATCCACCTGCTCACTCTACTTTCTTCTTAACATGCTTCATTTTCCCATTACCCCTCCTACTCATCTTCTCTCCTCTTCCTCTCATTTTTCTTTTATTACACCACACCCAACACACACACAGACACACACCCACACTTCCTCTCCTCCATCTATCCTTCTCTGCTAAAATGGCCGACCTGGAAAACCCTGGCCCTCAGCAAAAAAAATCGCGCCTCTCCCTGCAGTGTAGCCTGACATGCACACAACTCCCATATCTTGCCGTTCAATAACACGCGTATGTATCTGCAAGCAGACATATGGCACAAAGACGTGTTGAATAAGGGATTAAGATGAAACGGTTGAACATAGGACAAAAGGAGTAAAAACTGGTCAGACACATTAAAAGCACTCATTACAACACACACACACACACACACACACACACACATACTGAGGAGGAGGAGAAGGAGGAGGGGAGGAGTTAGGTGAGATGGAGGATCACTTACTGGCTGTACAGTTTATCCTGATACAGTCTGGAGGGAGAGCAGAGCAGAGGGTTAATGCTGCACACATAGACATATACTCCCCACGCCCTGGGGACGCACACGCCGACACACCCTGCGCGTACGCTTTGCAAATACACTGCTGAGGAAACACTCACTGGACCATAAAATGGACTCTGTGTTTTCTTATAACAGTGTGCTGCAAAATTCATCTTCTCTGAGCGTGAAATTTGTTGGTAAATCTGTAGAAAAATTGGAATATTTCAATTCGGACATAAAGCCAGCGGGGTTATTGGCTGCACCGGCCCAAGCGACAACTTTAGATTGAGATGGGTCATGTGAGTCAGTTTGTCTAATGACACCTGTAGCGTGAACCAACATTTGGACTTTGGCATTACAGAGACTCTTTGTTTTTCTGCCTGCTTCACCTGGGTAGCGGGATTTTAGGATTTAGACTAAATTAAACTTAAAGTTTAGCGGTTAGAGAGGTTTTCTGAAAATATTAGGCTGGATTTTCAAAAATAGTTCATGTTTTCTATGACAGTCCTAACTTTTATACCATTTTGCTTGTATATTAATCACCAATATTGTGACTAAGATCCTTGTTGATGCATCTGCACAAACTTTATCTCTCAGATGCTGAGAAGAGAGTCCAAATTTGGTAGTGTTATATTTCCCAATGTCAATAACTAGATCCACAGTTGCACCAAAATCCACTTCTGATTGGCTACTCTGTATCCTGTGACAAAATTTAGGTGATCAAAGAAGCTCGAAGGGACCCAGTCCTGGGCTCTGATCAACTCTTTTGGACTGAGGTTTCAATAAACCTGTTTTGCATTATGGCTGCACAAAAATCAGTCAGTGCAATAATATGATATCAAGCTACTGTTAGGACTGCAATAAATGTTGGATATTATATTTTTTGCATCATGAGTTCACATATTTCATAATAATATATTGAAGAATCTGTAGATGGCGTCTCACTATGGTAAATGTTATACACAGCTGACAGACTATTTTGCCCAAAATGCTTAAGGACACAAATGAGAAAGAGAGGAGTGAAGAAAACAGGAATTTATCCAAACTGATCTAGTCATTGTCGTATTGGTAAATATAAATGCATGAATTTATAATTTTGTGGGGTGTTTTTTTTGCAACACACCCTAAATGGCCTGCCAAGAAGTTTTTTTTTGCTGACTGTCATTGGTGAATGTGGAACGACCGACAACAGCACGTGTTAGACCAAAGTAAGACGTCTTTTAACTTTCCCATCTTTGGGGCTCTGATGCTGAAAGCTGAGAAGGATTATCCCGGTGGTTCCAGGACTTTGAAAGAAACACTTGTTTCTTTTCTGCCCCTTGTCAGTCTTTTCTCTTGTGTTAAAATAGGTAATTAAAGTCTGAATTAGACCGCTGAAAGAACCTTCCTCTTGACATCTCAGAGCCAAACGAATTGTCGATAACTTTAAGAGGTTTAATCAGCTTTAATTCTTGCCGGAAACTGCATTCATCTTTTGATAAACTCTTCCTTAATCTATCTTATCTGTAGATAAATAGTTTATGTCTGTCTAGTGTTGTTTCATCAGCACTAAATGGACATTAAATGATTAATCAATGTGATTTTTGCTCTACGAGAAGTAAAGTTAATTTTTCCATCTTCATTCTTTCAATTAATATTAATCATGAAAATGGTGAGAAACGTCCTCTTTTTAAGTGACAGGTTATGAGATTCTTTTGATTTTTCATAATCAATGAGACTGACTGGTTTTTCGACAGTCAAGTCGATTCAAGTAGGTGATTTCCGCTACACACTGAACACATGCCAGTAGTTTAGTCGCCCATTTAGAGGAATAATCTTCACAATAAGCACGGAAGATTAAACCCTGTCTCCTTTTTTTTTTTTTTTTACCTGCGATGCCTTGGTGTGTCGTGTGGCGTCAACCACAGAAAAGACGTGGCTGCAGACAACCAGAGACCAACACATGCACCCCTCTGTGAGGATGTGTGCGTGTGTGTATGTGTGTGTGTTTTAGCTTGTGGAAGTAATAAAAATTCATGTGCCAGTGAGGCTGAAAATGAACAAGAAAAATGAGCTGCTTGTATGTGTGAAGTCAACAGATTGTATGTTCTTGCGCTGATAGTTTGAGGATGTTGGGGATGCACAGGTCTGCTGGGAGTGAGCAGAGAGAATGCAGCTTGAGGCTTGACCCTCTGTCTAACTGTGCTCGTTGGTGTACATGATCGGTATATAAACAGTAAGCCACATACCGGTAAGAAAATATGCTTTTGGTAACACAGAAACTGCTGTCCCTGGTAAAGGTGTGCAAAAAGCCTTAAAATAAATAGCAAATTTTAAACTTTTTTGGAGTAACATAATCTCTCCCTGAACAATGTGGACAAATCCAACCTTTAATTTGAGAAAGTTTATTTTGCTGGGGAAAAAGAACTAAATAAGTAAATTCCATTTGGTTGAATAATGTTTTTTATTAGCTGCGTAATTATTCTTTCCCCAAACAAAGGATTTAAAATATGTGTAACTGAAACATATTTTTTATTTTATACTTTATTGTTGTAGGTTAATAACAGTTTATTTTAGGGATTTCTAATTAGTAATCAATGACTTTCTGCTTCTTTCTATCCAAACTCACAGTTTGTGAACTGCAAAAAGCAGCATCTTGGCATCGCCTAGTCTCCATAACAACCTTTGTTTGAGAGGCATGTGAGAAAAAAATGCCTTTTCTGACCTTCCCTCACATGGATAGATTGCTAAAGTCTATTGACACTTTAACTGGATTGGCCTTTTTCAGATGAGACTATAGCTATAATAATAACAAGCAATAAACACTCCAGATGGGTCAAGAGTGAAACAAGAGATGAATATGTGGAGAAACATGTTAATGCCCATCGCTAAGTACGATGGAAAAACTGTGATGCTTTAGGCCTGTTCCTCTTCCAAAGACCTCGTTGCTTGATAAACTAAAAAAGCTGGTGTCTTCTGCTGGGAAAATGTTTTTTTACAACTTTTTTCAACAGTATAATTATCCAAAACATTAACAAAAAGCTAAATTACCACACAAATGTTTCAAAAGATGCACAATCCACCTTCTCCCATGGCCCTCTCAAGATCTAAGATCTGACTATTATAGAAAACCTACAGGGTGACCTTAACAGAAGCAAGCATAAGAGAGAACCCAGGCCTCTTGATGGTCCAAAAAGATCCTTCAAAGGAGAATGGAGAGAAATCGATCTCTCTCTTTACGCTCCAACCTTGGGAAATGTTACAGGAGACTGAAGGGGGATGGAAGTACAAGGTGTTACCAGCAGTGATGTTTGTGCTTTACGTGATTTAACAAAAAACAATTACCACTGAAGAAATGTACTCAAAATAAAAGTTGGATTGTATTAAATTTTTTGAGGGGTCATGCTACTGTAATAAAAGATCAATTTATGTTGAGGCTTTTTATAGATCTTCACCAGGGATGCCAACAAATTTGTATCTCTTCCAAAGTCAGTAACTCTCTCAAGAACAAGTCAAATTACTACACATCGAGTGTAATTTTCCGGATTTGTTCAGAAAAGCAGGACAGAATTATTATTCAACATATAAATCTGTGCAAGGAATAGCCAAGAGGCTGGTGTCAGCTGCATTCCCCTGACAGGTAATTAAAATTTAAGATTCTACTTTATGTGTGTGTGTGTGGGTGCGGATGGGTGTACCTAGGTTTACAGTCAGTCGGACACGGCCGCCATCCAGCTCCAGACGAAGGGTGTCTGCCGAGTTCCGGGATGTGGTTGCCATGAGAATGCCGTAGGCCCGCTGGGAGCGAAAGCGTAGCGAGACGTCCTCTGCCTCAGTGTGCATCACCACAGGCAGCTGCACCTTCATAAACTTACTGCCGTCGTAGGAGAGGATGGTCGCATCTGTGAAGGAAACGTACAAAAAGGGACAGATAAGACCGGAGGAGAAATGTAGGAAAGATGATTGACGCGGGGGGGTGGAGGTAGGGGAAAAGAAAAGCACAAAAGCATTGTCTGACATTGAGCGAATCAGATTTAAACATGACAAAGTATGTTTCAGTACTGCTGCATCCCCTTATTTCCCCCGCCGCGACATGCTGAGACTCAAAACCTGCTTCCGACAAAATTATCCCGTCACTTTCCCAACCCTGATTCATCATCACTCCCTCGCCTTGGAGGAGAGGGTGCAAAAATAGCTGCAGCTGGTTGTCTGGCCCCATTATCCGCTTAAATCAAAATGCAAGGTGCCAAGTGTGTTAGCCGCCGCCGCTGACATCCCGGACCCCGGAGTCATAATGTAACAAGCTCAGGTGATCCCACTTTAATGTCTTTTGCATAATCATTTGCATATTCATAATCTTCTCTCCCTGCTACCTGCTGGGGCCAGTCCCTAGCCGCTAAACTGTTTACCTCCGAGAGCCCCTGTTTTTGTTGGACAATTACATCCACACAACCACATGCACTCCCAATGCATCTGCATCATTATTTCTTCTCCTCCATCTTCCATTTCTCCTGTATCTCGCCACGCAATTTATGCTTTGGATTCGCTCACCCTGTTTCTGTGTGAGACGGTTGAAACTGAGAGGGGAAAAAAAAAACCTGGAAAAAAAAAAAACCAAGAGAACAGGAAGGGAGGAAGGCGTCATGAATACTGATGAGCTAAGAAGGAGGGAAAGAGAGACATAGTGAGTGTGTGTGTGCATGTCAGAATAAGTGAGTGAATTTAAGTGTGAACAGAGAGGGGTTTAGTAAAGTGAGAGCTGGGGGAGAGAAAATAAGGACAGAGCACGAAAGGGAGGAAAAAGACGAGGGAGAGGCAGCAGAGCTCTTGGCTAAAATGCAAATGAACCCTCATTAACTTGAGGAAAAAAAGAAGGTGGTTGGCCTGTTATATCACAGATAACATAAGTAACAGCCACACATATACTCACTCGGGCGCACACGTGCATGCATTTTTGATAAGCGAGACAGCTGACTAAATTTTCCAAACCACAGCACCTGACTCACAACCAGCCAAACAGAGGATGGAGAGTCAGTGAGAAGGAAGAGTGCAGGTCTATGTTTGCCAGGAAATTAAAAAGAAAGCGACAGCAAAATGCACCCTGGCTGTGTCACACACCATTAAATGCCCGTAGCTTCCACTAAATGGTTCATACCAATAAGAAGAAAGAATGAAAACAGGGATATTCTGTATTTTGCCTGGTGTCAAAATGAGGCAAAATGTAGCATCATTACTTAATTTCTGTTTAACCCATCACTTCTTTTTATGATATATTAAACAAGACTTTATATACCCCCCACACCATAATACCATCTGTATGTTACAGCTGACATTGAGACTCCTCAGACCAGACACTATTTTATAATCTATTATTCTGCAACTTTGGTGATCCTGTGTGAACTGTACCCTCAGTGTTCTGTTTTTAGCTGACAGGAGTGACTCCCAGTGTGATCTTAGGCTGATGACGCTCATCTGCTTCGTTGTACTTTCAGAGATCGCATGTGGAAAACCTTCACTTAAGCAGTGTCTGTAAACCCTGAGAGGCGCTTCTGTGTGAAAATCCCAGGAGAACCCTGGAGTGGTCCTTTGCTGCTGTAGCCCACCTGCTACAAGGTGCTACAAGGCGCATTTACAGATGTGATTCCACTTACTTTGGTCGCAACAAATGGTTGTTTGAGATGCTGTTGCCCTCCCATTAACATCAAAAACAGATTTTTGTCCACTCAGCTCTTGCCAACAGGATATTTTCTCTTCTTCCAGCCATTATCTATAAACCCGAGAAATAGTTGTGGGAGAAAATCCCAGTAAATCAGCGGTTTCTCAAATACTAAGAGTAGTCCGTCTGACACCTAGAACCATGCCACTCTCAAAGTCACCTTGATAACCTTTCATCCCTGTTCTGATGCTCAATTTGAATTTAGCAAGTTGTCTGCCATGTGATTGGCTGATTCGCTATTTGCTAACAAGCAAGTGAATAGGTGTACCTCTTAAAGCAGATGGAGAACATCAGATTTTCACTGAGACAACCTGTTGCCAAGTGTACCACTATACAGAATCAGTCTCATATGACACTTTCAAAGCAAACGTTGTGTTTTTGAGTTGTTTTACAAATTACATGCAAGTTTAGTTCAGGAACCTCATATTTAAGGATGTTTTAGTTCTTAGAAACTGTGGCTGTGAAGAGATATTTAGAATTACTTGCAGTGAGGTCTTATAAAGTTGATATCAGCCATCATCATCTTACTAACAGCACTAAGAGTTGTTTAAAGGGGACATATCTTGCTTTTTAATACATTCCTTTTCACATTTAAATCTGTCAGTTGTGGTCTACATAAAGTGGAACTGCAAAGTTTTGGTCTGAATTCCCTGTTATTGTTGCTCCACAGCCCCTCTTTTACCCCTGTTCTGAGGTTTGTCTGAAAGCAACTTGTTTTGGCGCTGTCTCTTTAAATGCAAGTGAGGCACTTCACACCTCGTTCCCCCTCCAGGTCGCAGAGCTTTCCACTCCAGTTTTGTGTTAATACACCTAACAACCAACCATTTTCATGTATCCACTTGTAGCTTCAGCATCCTTGAGCTTGGACTGCAAAACTGTTTGGCTGATTTGCGAAATTGGTATGCTGGAAGTTCATGACCTTGTTTAGCAGTTTCACAGCAAATAGTGTGAAGTTATTGTTAAAAAAAAAAACATGTAATACAGAACAGACAAATCTGAACGGCTTGAAAAACATGACACAAACCGAATACAAAGATATCTATGTAGACTCCAAGTACACAACAAAATGTAATTATGGGCTAAAAAAGTGGATTTTGCATAGGTCCCCTTTACGTCTGGATGAACAGAAAGAAAGTCTCGCTTGGAGCTGATTGCCTATCAGAGTGGGGGCAGTTCCAGAGCAGAAATTTGCCATCTTGAAAAAACTCCAGTCAATGTAAACACTTTTCAACAAACTTATGCAGAGTTGTCACTTTGAAATTGACAGTCGGCAATATCGATCATAAGCAATGCCGATCATAAATCTCATACTCTGTGTGGATGTGTCTGCTATTTTATTTTAGCTTTATACTTACCTCTCGGTTGCTTGATCTTTTATGTGAAGTTAAATCGGAAATTCTGTTTTGCAAATTGTCTGTTAGTTTGGCTAAGGCCTGAGATTTCTGCTGATGGTAAGATAACTCCAAAGAAGCTCACACACAAAACTCAAATAAAATGAAACTATTAATTTGAGAAATGCATCAATCAATTGGCAGAGATTGGATGTGGCCCTTTTTTTTATTGTTCTGACCTGTGAAAAGCAGCCAAAATACATATTTTTTTCTTGTTCAATGAATGCAGAAAAACTAATAACTCTGACAATTTGGTGCACAACCACATAAACCAACAGCATGTACCTTGATGCCTTTTATTTAATTTAGTAAAAACATCATATAAATTCTAGAAACATGTTTTGATGCATCAAATAAGACATATGAGAATATATATATATATATATATATATATATATATATATATATATATATATATATATATATATATATATATATATATATTATAAATCGTTCATTTTCTAATAGATTCGGACTTCTGTCAAACAACCAATAGGACATGTTTTTCACTTTTAATGTGTTATTGTCTTTAGAAAACAAAACTGGAAATGGTCAAAATAAGAATTGACAGATCAATCCACAAAGAAAACCAGAAACTGATGTCGGCCAGGAAAAGCCTGATTGGTGCATAACTTATTTTTATTTGTACATGTTATTTATGTAGCTTCAATGCTCTGCTGAGTTCTCGCTGACAAATAAAAAAAAAATAAAATCTGACTGCACAACAGAAATAACTCCAATGTACTTGTCTCAATACAATGTACTGTCATTGCTGAAATGTATTCTTTCTCATTAGCATGTTGGTGGTACTACTTAAAATACATACATCAATATCTGGGTAGATATACTACCTTTCTTTAAAAGACAAGACTTTTCTTGACCAGTCAGGTTTCAGGTATCACCTGCTCCATCCTGATGTCAAACTGTAGTCACGCAGGTTAGAATTACTGTAACTACATCTGTTTTTAACATACTTCTAATAATAGTTTATGTTAGCAAAGAAAAATCAATTGAAGCTGTCTATTGGGAACCTAAATCCTGGGCATCTAACATCTTCACAACTGGGAGTTTTAAACTTTTTAAATTATTGCTCTAACTGTTGATGCGGGCAACTATTTATTTAAGTGAGTAACACTTACATACCCATTCTTAGACCACTGTATTTTCACATATTTACCCGTAGCTGTTCTAAACATTTTAATTAATGCATAGAATGTAGATAGTTTGAAGCCATTTACTGACATATAAACATCAATACACGTCCGCCTTATTGTATAATCTGCGTTATTGTCTTGCTCATTTTAAAGGTGGCTAAGAGAAATGGGCATTTTGTGTTGCATACTTTTATATACCACTGAAACAGAAAGGCGTAAATTATTCAAAATATGTTTATCGTCACTGAATTAATTTGCAAAGGTAAATAAATTACAATATTCACTTTAGCTCCAATGATTTTATAGAAATTCTTAAGTGTGTTAATATCTGCAGCACTGGTAATTGTATTAAAAAGAGGCATTTCTAATATGTGGTAGTTTTTGTCAAATTAATAAATGTACTTTAATTAAATTTTTTGGACTTTTTTAATTTTTGTGTGTGACCTCTTGGTATAGCAATAAAAAAAAGTAATTAAGGCTTCTAACGTATCTCATATGCTCAGAAAGGTGAATCTTTTTTGGCCTACTCATCGTCATATGAATGAAAGTCAAGATGAATCTTAAAATAAGTGGAAAGAGAAAATTAATTTCTGAGCCAAAGCACAGTGACTGTGTTTGTTCAATAAAGTAGAAAGAGAGAGGGGGAATGTGGGAGAATGAGGAAGGAAAAAAAAGGGATGGAGAAACCGCAGGTAGAAGGCATAAACACGGCCAATGACTCCCTCCATCTGCTTCTCCATCTGTGCTTCCTCAATCCACTGAACCACCAGTTAGTGACCCCTCAGTGCACACAGAGAGGGATGAAGAAAGATAAAGATGGGAAGAAAGAGCAATGGAAAAGAGGAGAAAAGGGGCTTGCTGCAGATTCTTGTCCTCTGAAATAAAACATTTTCATATCAACACCTTTCAGGAAGCCTGTGTGCATTTGTGTGAGCTTTATGTATCTGCTGTTAGATGATAGTACAATCATCACTGGAGACGCATCAGTGGTTGTGACACAAACAACATTTCGACCTTATTTTTTTTTCTTGTCTGACTCCATCTCGCTTCTTCCAACAGGCCTCTATCACTCCCTCTGTCATTTTGAACTCGTACCTTTTCTCATAACTCTCTCTCTCTCTCAGGCAGATTTTCTATTCCCATCTCACACGCTGTCATATGGTGGTTCCAACCCGGTGAATCCTCCCCCTCCTTCCCTCCTCCCTTCTCTGTCATGGCTCCCACTCTGCACATTTCCTCTCTCATCGATTCCCAGTCACTACACCTATAGCAGCCCAATAGTCCTGTCTGCAGCGCTGCTTCCTCCCACCACCTCTCTTTCACCTTTGTTCCTCACTCTCCTTTCCCAGCCTGCCTTTTACTACGCTGGCTCTGACACAAAAAATTAGCAATTTTAAATGTGGAGAAAAATAAATAACTGATTTAGCTAAAGATAGAAATCCAGAGCTACTACATTTATTTTGTAGTAGCTCTGAGCATTTTACTCTCTTCACCTTATTTTCTACCAACAAAGTTAAAACATTTGATCATATCATACTGATTAGTGGCTTGTAGAAGTGGGTGGTATTGTCTGGTTCTGTGCAAGAATGGTTCAGATATTATTTTGCTGACTAGGGCTCACATATTTAAAAAAAGATTCTGTAGTTTAATTAAAATTGTGTTCGTTTCTGTACCTTAGGTATAAATGGTGGCATACCAACTACGCCTCCATACCTAATGCCCTCTTCATCTGCCCTCCTCTCTGCATCAGAAGAGAGGTAGTTGAGGGTAAACTCCATTTCAGCTCTTTTATTTGAAAAGGACTTTAGTCACATTTTTATCTGCCATAAATTTTTATGAGGGTGCCTTTTTAGCACATCAGAGCGAGTACTGTCATGCTGATGTAATCTGCTAGGATGGGGCTTTTAAAGGAAGAAAAGCATAACTCAAAGGTATAATGAATAAAATTTTTACGACCCAGTATAACTGATGATCATAATGTATTTTCGACGGTGGATGGGGGTGTTTCTGACTTAACTACTTCAGACTTTTCGCCCTTTGTCATTCGTCGTCTGTCACTCATTCTATTGGCATTATTCAGTGTTCTCGGGATGACAAATGACATATCTGTCATTATGACTGTATTTTAAATCATGGCATTTTAGAAATTTTTCACAAAATGTTGGTGTTTAGAGGTTGTTTTAATTTAGCTGACTCATCTCTATTGTGAGAAAGAGAGTTTGTCATCGATGAGTGTGCCAAAAGTCCAGTTAGTGTTTGTTTTTTCACCCAGTTCCTTGCTAGCGTCTCGTCATTCTCACCTCGCTCGCAAGAGCGCCCCAGGTACCCAGTCCCAGAGCAGTCACAGACGTAGCGGTTCCAGCCCTCCCTGCAGTTGCCGTTGTGCTGGCAGGGGTTGGACAGGCATTGTTTGGGCAGCTCTCTGGAGCACGAAGGCTTCACTCCGACAGCCCGCTGGGCCTCAGCAAGCCGCCTGATGTCTTTACTCTGGCCGTCCACAAACAGGTCTCTGATGCAGCCTACGTAGCCGTAGTTCAGCAGCGCTGTCCACACCTGAAGAGCAAATAACCAGCAAGAAAAACATTTTTTTTTTTTACATATTTATCAACATATTGCAGTTCTTGGTAGGGGTGTATTAAAGCTCCACTGTATTTCGTGCTTTCTAGTTGTTTTTGTGGCCCAAGCTGTGCTTAGGAGTCCTGTGGTGGGGAGTGGTGGCCTAGTGGTTAGAGCAGCGCACTTGCACTCAGAGAAGGATGCAAGTACCCAGTTCGATCCCAAGCGCCTGCACTCTGGGCCCCTGAGCAAGACCCTTAACCCCTGCTTGCTCCCCGGGCGCCGCACATGGCAGCCCACTGCTCCCCAAGGGGATGGGTTAAAAGCAGAGAACAAATTTCGCTGGAATGTATGTTTGTAATGTATGTTTCAATGACAATAAAGATGATATTACGATAACTATTACTGTGAAGGCGAGTGTTTTAAGTATGTCAACCTGCTTTCTCAGTGTTGAGATTCTTACGTTGAAGTAAGGAATTACTACTGAGTTACTGAGTTGTAGTCTGACTGAATGTGGGAGTCAGCTAATAAAGAATGCTGACCAGACTGGCTGTCAACACTCGGTTACAAAAGGACTGAAGAAATGGCATTGAAGGGACTCTGTAGAGAAAAAAAAAAAAAAAAGAGTACGATGCTGAGCACAAGGTGCTTCTGGCTAAACGTTAGCCACTAATAAAGCTAAAATTAGCTTCTGCTTTGAAGAAGCTTACTGTATGTGATAAATCAAAAGGCCATTTCACTGTTTTCAAAGAATCTAGTTTAGTTGTGTCCCTCTAATTTTAAATCTAAAGTATCAAGTTGCACAGAACCTAATTTAACACAGACTGCTGGTATTAAACCTTTATCCAATTGGTAAAAAAAAGAAAAAAAAATTCAAAGCTTTTTAGCATTAAAAAGAGCGAAGCAAATAAAACAGTGCAATAAGGACCAATCAAACTCGGACTGAATTATCCTACATTGATGACAGATTCTTCAAAACATAGTTTTAAGTTGTTGCTTTTTTAACTCTTTATGTTTTAAAACAAGAAGTTGGATTCTTAGTCTTACACAAAATATTAAAAAATCCATCTTGTTTTCATAAACCAAATACAATGTATCGTCCAGACTGGTGGATGTAGCATGACGCCAAGTGTCTGAGGTTAAATTTTCTTTATACTGTATTACATTTTATTTTCTCTTCTCTTTGGTTAGGTAGTAAAAATTAGGTGAAAAGTTATTTTAATTACCGCGTTATTACAGCCAAAAATAATTATTTCATTATTACTTTTAGTGAACAAAAACTACACAACACTAACAATAAAGAACAAATATCCAATAGCCTCTGCTATAACACCAACCAGCCTGAATTAAGACATTTAAAGCAAAGTGCAAATTTTAAGAAGCAGAAGAAAAACTTTCTCTGTAAATTTTGAACATACACAATAAATTGGAAACAGAATGAAACCTTTTAGGAGTTCGATTACCAACAAGTCATTTCAAAACAGAGAGAAGGGGAGCTAGCTTTAGCCTCCTGTTTGTACAAATTCCTCCTGGTACAAAGATCCTCGGAAGAGCGGCAGTGTTTAAATATATTTTTATGTACGTTTCTGAGGAAGTATTTTTAAAAACCTTCAGGGGTCAAATTATTGGTTGCTTTTTAACTCGGTTTATGTTTAGCAAAAAAATTTTTTTCTTTCTTCATTTAAAAAAATGGTTAAAAAATGAAACAACTGGACTTCTATTCTGAAGCGGAAGACGTTTCGCTTCCCATCCAGAAGTAGTGTGGATTGATCATGACCTGGATGACCGAGAATCTTCACCAAGTTTATTCATTTTACACATAAATTTTAACACAAATATACATACAAATTTTAGTTCCTAAGAACCCCAGTTCTTAGGAAAAAAGTTTTACATTAACCCTATAATTAGATGAGTTCAAATTAAATAGTCATCATTTCTATCTATCTATCTATCTATCTATCTATCTATCTATCTATCTATCTATCTATCTATCTATCTATCTATCTATCTATCTATCTATCTATCTATCTATCTATCTATCTATCTATCTATCTATCTATCTATCTATCTATAATATTTTCACAGTAGGTTTCTCTGGATTTTAACCATCTCTGGGTAACTGTAAATTTGTCTCAAAAAGTTTGGATGTTACAGTGTCTTTTCACACTTTATTCATTGAGAGTAAGAAACGTATGTAGCCATAAAGCCTTCATTGTCATCAAATTTAATAAAAGGCATTTGATCTATTTAAGAAATCTGATTTGCATTATTTAAGATATATTTTGAGAATTTTAGTTTTGATCTTACAAGAACTCTTTCCATGCTTGAAGAGACCAAAGGCATCCACATAACCAGTGGTGTTGAAATTTTACATAACGGAACAAGTAAGGTACATAAATAGAAGATCTGACGGAGTAGAGTGAAAGGTTCTCATTAACAGCAAATAATGGATGGCAAATTGACTCCACTCCTTTGCTTATCACTTGTGCATAAACCACCTAGAAATAATGAGCAGATTCTAGTGCAGAGTGAGTCTCTTTCATGAAGTAGGCAGACTTTACTGGTGGGAGAAGGCGTCACTTTGAAGCAACATGGATCTATCAGAACCAACAAAGGTAATTCTGCCATTAATCATGTACGAGCAATGTGCCACAAACAAAACCACACATCATCAATCAACTGCTGGTTAATATACAGCTTGGACTGCAGAGTTTTTTTAAAATCTGATATGGTGGCTTTTTTCATCCATTTTAGATTACCCTGTTTGTTGGTCTCATCACAACCCTGTTGTGTTATATCGACCATATTATAAACGCAGGTATAAATGGAGCTTTTGCTGTCAAATCTGGACAGGGCATCCAGCAGAATCACTTGATATGCAGCTTAAATGAAGTATCATATATTTTCATACCTTATAAAATTGTTTTTGCTAACCCTAATCTCTAAACGGATTAACAAATCTCTAACCAATTATAAATTAATCAGACAAGTGATAACCTATTGGCAACGTAAGTTGAGAAAAAACAAAAATGGGTACTTATACTTGTTGTCCACTGTATAAGACAAGTTAAATAAAACACCACAAAGCAGGCAGATCAATATAGCGTCTAACGACTCCAGTTGGATCTTTTCTTCAAAATAAATTTTAATAATTTATTTTATGTTAATCAACTAACTACAGTGCATCCAAAAGTAGATGATTTCTTTTCAGATTTTACACATTTTATATCTCCAAAACCTTAAAATCAACATGTTTTATTTGGATTTGGTGTAATATAACAATATAAAATGATGCATAATTATGAAGTCGAGGTAAAATAACACAGTCATGAAAATCTTTGACAAAAAAAAATCTGAAAACTGTGATGTCCACTTATATTTAGTCCCCCCGGGTCAATATTTTTCAGTGTTTTGAGGTATGTCTCCACCAGCTTTTAATATCTTGAGACTAGAACTGCTGCACTCTCTTCTGATGTTCTATTAAATTGGATGAAGAGAGTCTGTGAACATCAACGGTTTTAATTATCGCCACAGATTCCTGGTTACAGTTAGATCAAGGCAAGTCTTAGTCATTAATATTCTTTGATCTATCCTTCCTTTCCACCTTTGGCTCAAGGTTCAGGGTTGTTGTCCTGCTGCAAGGTGAACCTCTGATCCAGTTTCCAGTCTTTTGCATCCTCTAACAGCTTTTCTTGCAAGATTACCCTGTATTTAGCTTCATCCAATTTCCTATCATATCTGAACACGTTCTCTGTCCCTTCTGAATAAAAGCACCCAGTATAGAATGATGCTACCACCATGTTTCATTGTGGGAAAAGTGTCTTCAGGATGTCAGTTTCTGGCCATGTATAGGGTTTGCTAAACCTAATAAAATAAATTGAAGTTGGGGTTGCAACATGACAAAATATGGATAAAGCCAAGGGGTGTGATATATTTCTGCATGGAGCTGTATCTGGTTGTTGCAGCTCTGAAATGCATCATGCCACAGGCGCAGCACTTTAACACACAAACCTCTGTGGGGAAAATGAGTCCCGCGCGATCCTCGGGAAGTCCCCCCAGGTACAGCGTGTCATCCAGGTCCAGGATCTCGCTGTCCCCCGGGGCTGTGTACGCTGTTCTCATGCTATTCACCGAGATGGTTCCTATATACATCAAAACAACCTTTAAAATTGTTCTGACCTTCAGCATGAACATTCTCATCACAGTCTACAGCGCCATCACCACCACCTCCATTATAACAGCCGCCATCATCATTCCTTCTCCTCCTCATCATCACCCACACATCGCTGTTATAATCCGAGGCAATTGAAATCCAAAAGTACCATAAAACTACTGGGGTGTGCTGTAATTTTATTGTTTCGCGAGCAAAAACTTAGATCATTAGGTATTAATTAAGTTTATTTGTTTAGTTCAGATGGATATTTAATAAATAATAAAACTCCATAATTGGCAAAATATTGGTTAATTAAAAAAAGGAACACATTTTTAAAAATAACTTAAAGACTAATAATTAGTTGAACTAAATTGGTGTTTTTCATCTCCGGCATTGGATTTAAATGCTTTCAAACCTAGCAGGTTACCCAACACCTATCTAAAATACCCATTTAGCTAGAAGACAGTTATTGATGCAGGGCAGTGTCAAGGAAGTGGTAGTGGCTAGTTTAAAACAAATTATTTGATTTTAATTGACTAAAAATCCAATTTCAAAAAAGTAGTCAAGTTTCAGGTGCAGAATTGTTTTGAATATTTTGGACATTTAAGGCCTAAAATTAAGAATATAAAACGTAAGACTTTTTTAAGCCTTGCAGAAAACCTGTTAGCTGCAACAAAAAGGGTCTAAATGTTTGTGCTGCTTCATACCTGTCTCCTGACTTCAGAAAATGGTGACCCCTGATAGGAGACTTGGTGGGAAAAGCCGTTAGACAACGAGTAACAATGGAATAGGACTAAGAAGAGTTTCAGATTCAAGCTGATAATGTATTTTTGGAGTATATAAAGATATTCAAATATGCCCACGCTAAGATGGAGAGATGGCACTACAACAGAGAGCGACTGTTTGCTTCCTTTTCTGCTTTTCTTCTAAATATTTGCCAACTCCAGCTGGGTTAAAAGTTCTACATTAAATATTGTGCCACCAGTAAATCATTAATTCACTTATTTTCAGATATTTATACAGTTAGAACATTCAAACAAGACCCCTGTCGAGAGCACTGGCAGCCCCTACTGAAGGCTTTTAGTCTATAATTAACACAGGTAGAACAATAGCTACACAGATGCAAGGCTGAACAGAAACTATGAACAAACTGATTATAATAATTCTTTGGTTTTCCAGCAATCTGTGTAAAACACACGTACAATTCAGGAGAAATTTTTTAAAATTACCAGCAAGATGATTCTTTAAAATCAATCAGTTATTTTTTATTTAGTTTGACGCCAATAGAACAACATATCAGGGTTAATTTGTTTTTCTATTTAGTTGTGATATATTAACAAGCATTTGGGGACTTCACAAAAGGTATAAAGCAGTGGATCTGAATTCTTATGACTATATCCATCTGTATTTTTCTTTTTATTTGCAATTTTTTTTAAATTAAAAGCTGTCCTTCACGGGTGTTTACCTTTATTCTGAGTGGCTTGCAGCAAGCTGTTTGGGGCATGGATTTCAGGAATATTTGGCAACAATGAAACACCTGGAAGTGGTTTGTGAAGAAGACCTGAATGAAATGAATCTCAAATGTTTCAGAATTGATGTCAAAAGTTGTTTGTCTACCTTAACGTTTACTAATGCCAGCTGATCTGCTCAATTCCTGTGCTTCTTTTGATGCCACCAAAGCAAATACACAGAAAAAGAAATTAGTTCTTAGTTTGCTTTTTAAAAATTTTATTTAGCAATATCCTGCTGGTGAAATCTATATTTCATTACCCAGCTGCATTTTTACTCTCAGAGTACATCTGTTGGTCAGATCCATTATCTTTAAGCTATTGTGTAAAAACGTTTATGTACCAAAGCTTTTTTTCATATAAAATACTGTTTTGAGTCAAATGTGGTCACCTTACTGAATTAAAAGGTTAACATCTCAGGGCGAAAAAGGCAGGGCATGTAGGAGTTCTGCATCATACAAAGAATGTTGAAATGTTTGATTTTAAAATCCCTAAAATCTGACTTGCTTTAATGTTTACATCACATCAGAGAACACTGAGTTCACCTGAGCGCCCGTCTCTCTGGAAGTCAACATGATACCATTCTCCATCGTTGACCTTTCTGTCGATGGCCTTGGTCTTTGTGGTTCCTGAGCCCATGTCCAGCAGCAGGTACAGGTGACCATCCAGCATTTCAATCGCAAAAAAATCCACCTGTATGTTTAACATAAACAGCATCAGTGTGCTACGAAATCAATGGAAATAATAAAAACAGAAATCACCAATGCAACTAAGCAGGTGACAATACGCTGGAATACCATTTAAAAGTTAATGTTAAGTTCATTTATTACACTGATTCATCACACAAAGTGATATGTTTCAGATGTTATATATTTATAGATAACATTTCACACACACATATATATAAATATATATATATATACACACACATATATATATATATATATATATACACACACATATATATATATATATATATATACACACACATATATATATATACACATATATATATATATATATATATATATATATATATATATATATATATATATATATATATATATATAAACACCACTAGTTTTGATAATTATGGCTTCAAACTTATGAACGTTAAGCTATAAAAGGTACTGGTTAAGAAGCAAGCTGCTCAGAGTCCTTTATCTACGCATATTAACAGAAACTTGAGTGGAGGGAAAACATCAAGAAACAACCAGAGCTTTAAGAGGAATGTAAAACAAGGTCAATATGACTCTGTGTGTAATGAATCTATACAATATACAAGTCTTTTTTCCTGAAGTGAAAAACTGAAATAAAGTAACTTTTTGAGATGCACCTGTATGCCGCTGTTGGAGGTTTCCTGCAAGCAGGCACCCCTGGTAAAATAGCCTTAACATAAATAACCTTTTTACTGCAGTAGCATAATCAAACACAACGTTTTTTTCTTTAGTTCTCCATCAACAAATGTGGGAGTTTATTTATTTACTTTTTTACTTCTCTTATCATCTTCCTTTCTATGCCTAATAGCAAGGTAAACTTATGTCCTCATCCATCAGTTTGTTACAGTTCCAGCTGACTTAAATCTGGCTCACTTACTCTTGACTTTTCCATTTTAAAGAGTGACTAAAACCCTGAAGCTGCAAAACACCATGGATGATGAAATAATATTCTTAGATGCTGTAAGCAACAAACATATTTCAGTTTCTTTTCTAATATAGGAATTGTTTGGCCACCAATAATTGTGACGTGCTAACATCAGACGTTTTTTTTTCTTTTCTTTTTTTTAACAACTGAAGAAATGTAAATAAGTTAACGGATATATTGTTCTGTGTTTTCCAGTGTGGGATTATACTGCTGCAATAAAAGATGCATGTATTTTAATTTGTTTTCATCATCTTTACCAGGAAACCAATAAATTTGGAGGACACTGTATATTTGCTTGCATTTCTTTAAACATTTTTTTTTAAGTCCTCATATATCCCTACCAGGAACATATTGCTTTTAAATCTGAATGCGGGCTCCTGGTTTTCTAAGACCTCTGATTTTAAAACTTAAATACAGATCAGAATTAAGTTGTTCACATAAAAAAGATGATTAATGGCATATATTCTGGGCCCAATCTTGAATTTTCAATAGGACAGAAATAATTCATGTTCAACACAATTCACGGTAGGTTATTCTTTGATTGGCGAACAATAAATTTCAAGCATCATCTTTTGATTAGCTATTCATGGTTCTATTCTACTCTAGCCAAATATCAGAGGTTCTTTCTTTGCTTCACCTTGACAGTAGGAGGGGTGCGGGGGTCTTTGCGCTGCTGTTGTCTGGGTTTGCCATGGCTGAAAAGCATGAGTCCGTTTGGCTCTGTGGTCCTGAAGTCAAACGAAATGGATCCCGCCTTCTTCGCCATCCACTTGCTCAAAGCCACGAATGACTCTGGGGTGTCAAACGTCACTGGGTCCAGCGTTGCTACACTCTCGCACTTAAAGGATACCACACCACTGACCTGTGACAGGTGCACAGACACCAAAATGTAAAGAGGTTTGACTCATTTAGCAGTTTGGGTTTCTAAATCGCTGCAGTGAGAATCAAGGCCAAAAACAGTTCCTTTGTAGTCTGAGACTGAAATGAAGCCAGCTCCCAGCTGTGAGCAGAGTAAAAGACCAAAGAGGTTGAGTGCCTCTGACAAATGTAATCCCATTTAGTTGAATTCCTTATAGTTTAAGACTCGTGAGACATGGCAGGAGGTTATGATACAAAAAAGTGCATATGTTCTGTGTGTAAGCGGATAATACATTGTTTAACGCAGCTAAAAGAGAATACCTTCATCTTTGGGTCGCCCTGTTTGGCCAGTCTGGAAAGCTCCAACCGTACGTCGTTGTTCTTGTACACCACCTTTACAGGAGATGAGAAAGGAAAGAAAGAAAATTCATGTTCAGTTTTAAAAAAAAAAAAAAAAGCTTTTTAATTTTTGTACTAGGCCTGTTACAATAATAGTGAATGCATGGATGGACCATTGGAGAAATAATGCCTATTTGAAAAAAAATAAAAATAAAAATAATAATGCCTATTTATCAAGCTTAAAAATAGGAAACCAAAAATGTACTTCTTTTATATATAAGGATTTTATGTGATTGACCAGCACACTATTGTGCAAAAATTGTCAAACTGAAGGAAAACAATACATGGATCTTAATAGATTTGAGCAAAGTGAGGTGTTTATTTGTATTTGGTGCCCTCAAAACATCTGATTTGACTCAGATAGTAAACATCTGTCAGGTGTTTTCCCCGTCTCAAAAAACAGCAATTATCAAATCACTGTTGAAAAAGAACAATTTAGACAAATTACTACTGCAGAACTACAGGCGCATCTCAAACCTCCCTTTTATCAGTAAGATTACTGAAAAAGCTGTGTTTCAACAATTAAACACCTTCTTAACAATGACCAACTGCTTTGACGTTTTCCAGTTAGGTTTCCGTGCTCACCACAGTACAGAGACCGCCCTTATCAAGGTGTTTAATGACATCCATATAAATACAGACTGTGGAAGAACCACCGTGCTGGTTCTGTTGGACCTCAGCGCAGCATTCGATACTGTCGATCACTCTGTTAGAACGCCTGGAGAACTGAGTCGGCCTTTCTGGTAGTACATCACTCGACTGGTGATGTACCAGCCTACTTAAAGGACAAGGACTTTTTGTGTCAGTAATTTAACTTTACATCAGAGATGACAAAAATCACATGTGGGGTTCCTCAAGGGTTCATCTTGGGTCCCCTCCTATCTAATATCTACAAGCTCCCTCTAACTCAGATCATAAAAAAAACAACATGAGCTACCATAACTATGCAGACGACACACAGCTCTACATCACCATGTCACCAGGTGACTATGAACCCATTTAAGCACTGAGTAAATGCCTAGAAGAAATCAATGCATGGATGTGCCCAGCATTGAAAAAACTAAAGTAATTACTTTTGGACCGATAGAGGAGCGATCAAAAGTTAGCACACAGTTGCTTCAGCTAGTAGCCACCGATCAGGCCCTAAATCTGGGAGTAGTGATGGACTCAGACCTGAACCTCCAAAAGCATCTAATGACAATTACAAGGTCGGCTTTCTATCACCTCAAGAACATTTCCAGGATTAAAGGACTAATGTCACAGCAGGATCTGGAAAAACTAATCCATGTGTTTATCTTTAGTTGAATTTATTACTGCAACGTTTTTTTTCACCAAGACTAAGAAAGTAGAGCACATCACCCCAGTTCTAAAGTCCTTACACTGGCTCCCTGTATCTCAGAGAATAGTCTTTAAAATACTTCTGTTAGTCTATAAACCCCTGAATGGTTTAGCACCTAAATACATCACAGACTTGTTATCAGTGCATCAACCCTCCAGACCACTCAGGTCTTCTGGCTCCAGCCTTCTCTGCATACCTAGAACCAGAACTAAACAAGGAGAAGCAGCATTTAGTTCCTATGCTCCACTTATCTGGAACAAACATCCAGAAAACTGTAAAAGTGCTGGAAGCATGAGTTCCTTTAAATCGAGATTAAAAACACATTTGTTCAGGGTTGCCTTTGACTTTTCTAGTTAAACTGTTTTACTGAAACACCATTAGTTTAAGTTTGTAGTCCAACTGTTTTTAAAATCATATCTGCTTTTAGTTTCCATTTTCCATGTTTTATTTTGTTTCAATTTTTATACATTTTATTCCAACTTGCTTTTATTATATTCTAATTTTCCTATGTTTTAATCATGTAAAGCACTTTGCGTTGTCCTTGTACTGAAATGTGCTACACAAATAAATTTGCCTTGTCTTGAGTCAAAATCTTGTAGAATGATGTTTTATTGAAACTATGTCTGCAAGTCTTTAGTCTACTAACTTTGTAAATGTAGAGACACATTTTTGTGTCCATTCTGCTTTCGAAAATACCTGAAGCTCAGTCAGATTGAATCAAAGGTGCCTGTTAACATCAGTTTTCATGTCTTGTCACACATTCCCAATTGCTTTTAGGTATGGACTTTGTGTTTTTCCACCTCTAACAGGTGTTCTTCTAGGCTTGCCCTGTATTTAGCTCCATCTTTCTGGACCAACGTTCCCATCCCTGTTGGAGAAGAGCATCTCCACAGCACGATGCCACCATCACCATCTTTAACAGTAGGGACTATATGTCATTTGCAGTGCTTGTATGCCATAAAGTGTTATTCTTGTCCTATCGATAAGAGAACCACATTGTTTCTTGTCTCCCCTACAATTCTTGAGACAAACTTTAAATGGGACCTCTTATGGCTTTCTTCGAGACATATTTTTGGAAAACATGCCTAACAGGTATCCGGTCAAAATTCTCCATCCAAACTGTGGCTCTCTGCAGCTCCTGCAGTTATCATGGGCCTGTTGGCTGTTTTTTTCTGATTTAATGCTCTCCTTGACTGGCGTGTCAGTTTAGGTAAATGACCTCTTGGTACATAACATCTTAGGAGGTTTGCAGTTGTGCCTTACTCTTTGCATTTCCAGATGATGGATTGAACAGTCCTCTGTATCATGTCCAAATCTTGAGATATAATTGTAAAGCCAAGCCCTGCTTAAAGCTTCACCACAACCTCATCTGACCTGTCTGCTTTGTTCCTTGAGCCTCATGATGCTTCGTCTTCACTAATGTTCTCTAGCGAACCTCTGAGGCTTTTAACTGTCCTTATCATGAGGTTAAATTAGAATTAGGTGAAGCCTTTTTACTAATTAAGTGACTTCTGAAGGCAAGTGGTTGCACTGATTATTATTTCATGGTATCAAAGTAAAGGGGGACGAATACAAATGGACATAACATTAAATATGTACTGAAATCATTTGAAATTGAGTAATTTGAAATTGACCCATCATTTAGGTTACACTAAACAATTATCCACTATTTATTGATGGTTTATCTATAAAAACTAGTTTAAACACAGTTCAGTAAGGTTGGTGGTTATACAGCGAGAAAATCTGAAAAAAGTACAAGGCAAACCACTGCCTTCCTATACTTATCAACCTGTTTGACCCCCTTTAAATGTTTAAGCATTTTTATTCAAAAGAAGCACGGCGAGCTTCTTTAAGATCAATTCTTTGAAACATCCTGACCCTGCCACTTTCATAAGAGCTTTTTCAATTTTATCCCCTTTGCTTTCACTTTTCTTTCATTCCCCTTTTCCACGACACAGTCTGCATTATCACTGTGCCGTGTGAGTGTAGAGTGTGCCTGTGCTGAGCATTCTGATGCTGACAGGGACAGGCTCACACAGGCTCCTCTTTAATAAACCAGATCTTCTCATATGACCTTTGAGCAACAACGCCGGTCCTCTGCACTGACTTTCCACCGCTGTTTTCTCATTTACTGTTCGTCAGGGGCATTTGGATGTGTTTGCAAGGATACTAAGGTGACTCTTGAAAATAATAACTTCTGCAAATTGGTGTTAGCGTTTGGGAGTGCGTTTGTGTGGAAGAATGTGCCTACGGCGAATCAAATGCTCAAAATTGTTATAGCCGCGGTTGTTCACGCGTGCGATTTGCTGCATACATCTTAATTTGCTCACACGGATTATCATATCATTGTATTAAATATGTAAATTTGGCAGTGGAGGGGTTCACTTTGACTGTGGCGGTCTTGTTTAAACACCATCAGTCTTAATGAAGCAACACAGAGAGCATTCAGCACCGATACAGATAGCTCTCTGTTTGGCACATCATCTGTCGGCTTGTTGGGTTGTTTGTTTATGCCTCTGTGTGAATCCTGTGTGAGTGAAAGGGAAACTCAGTCAGGTTGTGAATTACATAAGCAAAACGATGTATGAGAATTTAAGTGCTTCGCGTTCAAAGCTACATTTCTTCTGGTTTGATCATTTAATTTTTTTTGTGCGTTTTTTTTTTGTCGGCAAATTTGTACAAATGAAGACGCAAAGCGCTGAGATTACATTTATCGGCATACGTTCGTGTGTTCTCGTCGGTGTGTCATGCCGGTCTTTGGTGCTGCGATGTTGTGGCCCATTTCAAGCCGAGCGGATGGATGGAGCGTCTCTGTGGCGTAGCTAATTAGCATGTTAGAGCTTAGTGCTGTATCTTCTCCCTCAACGACACTCATCACTGATTCCGTCTGATGCTGGATGGGTATGTGTGTGTCTGGGACTGCTTGTGTGAGTCTGCCAAGTGGAAGAATTTCGGTGTGTGCGTATTAAGAGATAACGTGTGTGAAATGTTTGTGTTGCGTGACAGCAAGAGAAGGGGGGAGAGCAACAGAAGAAAAGAAAGTGTAAGAAAAAGAGGACTATTTTATGAAAACATAAATTTGTGCAGTGCGAAAGCATAAAAAAGGCAGGCTATACTCAAAGGTTATAGATTACTGACTTTTAATAGACAATATAAATGAGGATTATAGCACCTTGCAAAACTTTTCATACTTCTGAACTTTTTCCCATTTTGTTTCGTTACAAACTTCGCTGCAGTTTAATGGGATTTATAGACCAATACAAAATAGTGGATAACTGTAAAGAAAACAGATACATGGTTTTATTTTTCAACAAATATATATCTGAGAAGTGTGGCGTACATTTAGACATCTAGAGAAAGAGAATTTTGCCCATTAATTTTTGTAATTAATGAGCACAACCTCAGTGAACACCAATTTATCAAGTGGATTTAGGTCTGGACTTTGACTAGGCCATTCTGACACATTAATATCCTTTGAACTAAACTATTTTACTGTAGCTCTGGGTGTATTGGTAGGCTCAGGAATTTTGCAGCATCTAACACAGGAGCTTTCCAAACGGCAGCCTTGCAGGCCAATTGTGGCCTTTGGAGTAATTTGATGCAGATCTCTACTAAAATTTAAGAAGGGTAGATTTCAGCCTGTGGGCCTTTTGTAAATTGTAAAGGTAATACAGGATGAAGTTTTTTACAAATCCTAAAGATTAAAAATCTTGTTAGAATTAGCAGCCTTTAACAGGTTTTCCACTGGTTTTGCCCTGTTTTTAGCTCCATCCATCTTCCCGTCAGCTCTGACTTTTTGCACTGTCCCTGCTAAGGAAAAGCGCCCCCACAGCATTATGCTGGCACTTCCACATATAACCATGGGTAATGATTGGGTCAGGGTAAATGCAGCTGAATAAGAATGCACACCATACTTTTCAGATATCAATTTGTAAACTAATATTGAAGATAGGGCATCATTTTCCTTTAACTTTCCACTACTTTGTGATTGTTTATCACATAAAATCCAAATACAATAAATGTAAATTTGTAGTTGTAATGCTTGGAAATGGAAAGAAAATAGAGGTATGACTGCCTTTGAAAGCTCCTCTGTTATCTGTTCCCAGCTAAATAATATGCATTTGAGCAGTTATTTTGTACACCTGTGTCTCCAACATTAAACATACACAGTTTCAACACCAATATTTTTTGTATATTTAATTTAGCCCTTTATATCTCCAGCTAAATGTTAATCACTTTTTGTTGAACACACCTGGGATTATAAAAAGAAAAAAAGCATAAAACAGTTTATTTTCTAATAATTTTCTAGTATATTAAAATACAAAAAGACACATCACAGTCACAAATGTCATACAATCATGCTGTTTGCCAACATCTGATAATGATTGTTGTTTAGAGTAGCACAGGATGTAATTAAGAAACATTATTATCATGAGTTGTTCCACTGCCAACTACCTTAGCTGTTGCATGATGCATTTTTGTCAATAAAGTGCTATTGTTGCAGTGGAAATAATATGTTTCATGTGTTTTTTTAGCATCTGCATAGACGCCTCTCTCTGCAGGGGTTATGTTTGCAGTGACTCTGATGCAGAAAGACATTAACACTGTACAATCAAGTACTGGTATTTGCTTATTTTTGCAACTCACATCAGTAGGTCACTGCATATTGCATGTTTTCATATTACCCTGCAGCCCTGATAAAGGCATTAGTCTCAAAGGCTAGGTTCGGACATCATAATGGGCAGAGTTGAACCTATATTTTTAGGCTTAAACTAAGCCTAAAATTAGGCTTAGTTTAAATTTCAATGTAATCTGTCAATTTTATCCTCTGACTGGAAGTAACATTAACGTTTGGAGTGTGCCAGGCAGAGTCCTAACTTAAACCGACTAAGGATCTGTGAAAGTAGCTAAAGAGGCCTTCCAACCTCACACTCTGAGCTCATGACATACATTAAATCGTGAGAACACCAGTGGAAACATGCAGAAAGTAGGTCAGCAATTATGACTGCTGTAATGCTGTAATGTAAATAATGTTCAACATGCCATTTTTTGTTCAAATCCAAATACAATTGTATTAAGTTTGTTTTTTAATCAAAACTGACCATGATTTTCAATTGTTTAATATCTTTTGAGTGATGCCTATCACATTATTTTTAAATCAGAAACAAACTTCTAGGTTGAACGAAAGAAGATTAAAATTGAAATCTGTCATTGGTGTGACTAATTTTGGGCTTAACTATGTACTTATATTGTCTGCTTAAATAACAATTTTGTTAAATTTTTCTCTCTGATACCTCATTCTTTGTCCAATATCAGTTTTCAGTCATCATTTTAATGTATATTTATACCATTAATCATGCATCGCACCTCTTTGAGACAGCCCATGAAGTTGTTGCTGACAGGAGAACCAGGCAGGTCGGCTGTGCTGGGACTCCCTCCCACATAAAAGAAGTCATCAGAGCCCAGCATGGTGTAGTCCTCCTGCGTGTAGCCCGTCGTAGTCAGGATCCCGTCCACGGAGATCGTCACCTACATAACAAAGCACAGGGAAAGGACACGCTATATACTCACACCAAAGGCAGCGCTAAGCTCTAGCTAGGCGCTGACCAGCCAAATTAGCCCCCGTTACTGTTGTAACCAAATGTATGTGCCTTCTGTTTGTAAAAGCCTGGATTGGTTTTGGAGGAGGGATGGTTGTGCAACTGGTGGGATTTGATTTAGTGCAATTGGATCAGTGCTGACTGTGAAGTTCAAGTGAACCGATCTGATTGTGGACTTTGCTGGTAATACTGGGGCTATCATAATGTTCATACCATACGACTCTTTCCCTGCACCCTGGGAGTCAGACCGTGCTGTAGGCATCTTCAAACAGTAAACAGCAGTCACTCCATTATTCAGAATGGTGATTCTGTGCTTGATTAATTTGGACTTGCTGAAACTCAAAGCTCTGGCGCACCCAATATTGGATTGGGACTCTCGACATGCAGTCTTTCATTAACTTTACCTGCAAACTACTCACATCATAAAACAAAACTAATCCGCCCTGCTTTATGCAAAATCAGGGTAAATATTTTTTTGTCTTACTTTAGTGGCTTATTAATGAAAGTTTCCTTATGATTAGCTTCTAAGCTGCTTTACAGCTTAGGTAGAAAATGCAATAGGATTTACTTAGTGGTATACAAACAACATCTCTCTTAAATGGTTTACCTACAGAGACACTAGTTCTTCTGTAATTAAATTAGCTCACTCTGCTGCATAATGGCCGCTATAGGGGCTTTCAGCTGTCACAGAGATCTAATGCTGTCACATGCACGTTGCAATTAGTTTTATCACTCAGATTTTCTGCAGTACATTACTGACCATGTTTAACTGCCTATAAAGCTTGCAAGCACATTACTTTCCCACTAAGATACAGTGTTAGCATCACCAGGCAGATTTTGCCCAGCCAGGCAGCTGTTAGTTAGGTCTTCACAGGCATCTCCGTGCTACACAGCAGGTGTTAGTGCTATTTACTGGTTAGTAGTTGTTAGTTGCAGCACTGCTGGCAGGCAAAGTGGTGTTACATGTGGTGGGTTACTGAGATCGGGATTAATGATTTTTGATGCTGTTAGTAGTTGTGATGATGTCATGTTACTGTGTGAGTTGTGATGATGGTGTTAGTTTGAGGTCTGAGGGGGGGTTTGTTGGATCAGCGAGTCTGAATGAGATGACAGACAGAAGAACACACAAGTATTGACATACACACAGGTGTTAGCAGGGCGAAGGCTCATTCCACGCACACGCACACACACACACACACACACACACACACACACATATATATATCAATATTTAAAAAAAAAACATGCAGCCTGCTCCTCTCTCTGCATGCAACCACTGGCGAAGAGGACACAGCAGATAAAAAACAAAGGACAGGATGACTCAGAGGCACCATGAGGAACATGCATGACAGATCGGAGGACGAGAAATTCAAAAGAATAAAAGAAAGGAGGAAAGGGGGAATCTCTCAATCCACTTTGTGGAATAATCAGAGAAGGATTTCTTAATCAGGGCATGCAGGGAAGGGGTGTGGGGCTCGACATTTGCGTGCATGTGAGAGATGAGCCAATCTGTGCACGCCTACATGTCAGTCACAAAGTGATGAAGTGAAAAAAAATTATAGAAATAGGGGAGGAAAGGGATTTTTTTTAAAAATAAAAACGTGGTTGGCAAGGAGAAGGGGAGAGGGGCTCTTTAAAGCGTAAGAGATTACCAACCGCATTTATCCTTTTATTGCTTTATTTTTGATGTCTATGATTCAAAAGGAAATAGACACGGGGAAAACCCAAACTAAGAAACAATTAGAATGATATCTACCGAACAATGGAGTTTGTTTACCATAGCGTGTCCAATGCCTGAGTGCTTTGTAGGAGAGGGGGAGAAAGGAAGGCAAAAAACTGTGAACAGAACAACTCCGGGAACAAAAAAAAAGAAGGAAAAAGCTAGAAGGCCTCTGGTGAGATTAGTAGGTTGGTTGGAGTGGTTTTGCTAGGAGAAGGGCACAGGTTAGGTTAGTAGAATGAATCATTCCATGGATGGTGGTTAGTTTCACTAGCAGGTTAGTTCAGTTAGTAATCAGGTTAGTACAGACAGGCAAACGGCTGAGGCAGGGCACAAGAAGCACCTGAGTGCTGGTGGATCCTCGGTGTTTTTCTAGTTCACGCTCTCTTATTTGTTCATTTACACACTCGCTCACAAGCACGCACTCGACTGAGAAAGCACTCACCTAGAGCTGAAAGCAGAGCTGGCCTGGTGGTTAACCCACTGTAAACTAAGACCAAAACCTCAGGTGTTTTCTTACTACCACAGCATCGCTGCAGCTGAACAACAGCGCGCTGATGGCAGCTTCTACATTGATTATTTTCTTCCTGCGGACTACAGTCTGCCCTTCATCTGCAGCAGGCTATGCGGTTCACCAAAGTCAAGTACACACAGAAGCTGCCTAAACTGAACACATTCATCAGTTTAATCTGTAAAACATCACTTAAATGAAAAAAAAAAATACATTCTGGGTTCTTTATTTATTTTGCCTCTGGTTTTTCATTTTGCATTTACCAAGGAAATAGCTTTGTAATCACACTGCAAAAACATGACTGAAAATAAGTAAAGTTTTCTTGAAATGAGTGTATTTGTCCTTGATTTGATCAGCAAGTTTAAATGATCTGCCAATGTAATAAGATTGTTGCTCTTAAAATAGGAGCAACTCATCTCCATCATCTTATTTCAAGTGTATTTTATCTAATCATCTTATTTTAGGTGTAAAAATACTCATTCCATTGGCATATCATCTTATTTACCTGTTCAAATTAAGGACAAATACACTAATTTCAAGAAAATTTTACTTATTTTTAATTCAGTTTTTGCAGTGCAGAAAACAGTTGGTCATATCAAAAGAAATTCTGATTAGCCAGAGGTGACATTTGCAGAGATTTAATCTGAAATAAAAATGCTAAACCTCAGAAGCCAAAAACTAAAAATTTGCAATTTTTTTCTTACCTCAAATCCAACATGATTATTTAGAACTATAGCTTATTAATTTGTAGGGGTGTAACAATACATTGAACTCACAAGACGAGACTGTGAGCAATAAAACAAAAGTAGGTGAAATTTTTATAATATTTCTGGGGAAAACTAAGTTTTTTTGTCTGTTTATTGTTCACAAATAAAATAAAGGTTTTTGAACACAAAAAAACAGTGCTTTAAAGTATCTATTATCAGGGCAGAGTATTCCAGTCCAACTTTGACTACTTCATGCCTTGCACTTTAATGCTCGTCTCATTCTAACATTGGAAGGCAGAGGTGGGACCAAATCATTACTTCTTAAGTCCCAAGTATGTCCTAAGTCTTTATAGTCAAGTCTCAAGTCGCTGTAAAATAATTTTTGCTTCTCTTGTGGCTTTAATTTGATATCAGACATTTACTCCAGGGCAACGGACACCGGCGGCGTCAGGCCCTATTATTTTTTAAACACAAATGCCACCATATTCTGGCTCCTGCAGCTGTTCTTCATCAGTGCTGCCTTGGTACTTCTTCTTCTGTGGTTGTATTGTAGCACTGTGTCTGGTAGAAAATGTGTGCACATGGAAAGATACATTTTTGAGATTTAAAATGCATATGATCAACAATATTGTCTGTAAAGACAGTGCGAAATAAAGACATTGCCTGACGATCTATTCTCAACAAGGTTTTCTAATCTGGTGAGAAATCTGGTTTAAGTTACGTTATACAGAAGGAATGCTAAACTAATATTTTAAAGTTGTTTAAAAGTTCTACATTGTGAACATTTTACTGCAAAATAAATGTATTTTAGTAAAAAAGAAGAAAAATATTATGGCGATTTAATATCATAAGATTTTGTTACACCCCTATAGATTTATGTGGATTGAGTTATATAATCATGAAAATGTCCATTCTTTCATATTCTGATGCACTTCCTGTCCTCTGTGTCTAAACATTTTATTCTAAATCCTCATCATCGTTTCTCCTTTCCGCTCGGCCGCTCACTCCTCTCTCTACCCCTTGTAGTCTGGTTACCTGTCTCAGGTTGCGGGTGACTTTGACGTCGTGCCAGGCGTTGTCGTTGAACTTGCCGTTGACGGGCTCCACCAGGGCTTCGAAGGCCCCAGAGCCAAGATTAATGACAAGGGACACGGCACCGTTCTTTAGTGCCAGGTTCACGTAGTCGGCTGACTTGCCCGTGTGCAGCATCAGGCCGTTGCGCTGCAGGGTCTTGAAGGACAGCGTGATTTCGTCACTGCTGGACTGGATGGGGTTGGGCGACAAGTCGTAGCAGAAGTACTCCGAGCCCTTGAAGGTGGCGACATATTCTTCGCGAGCTATAATGAGAAGACGGAGAAAAGGGGAACCAATAAGTTAGTAAATGTTACAGGGTTGTTAAACATTATTCTAATGATTAGCACATTATCTCAGGTATAATGCCTCTTCCCACACTGCTCTTCATAAACCTCTCAGGGAAAGAAAATGGTGGGCGTTCATCAGAGCCAGTCGAGTAAAACAAATCTCAGAAGGCTGGTTAAATTTGATTCCAATGCTCAGTACAAAAACATATTCCTTAAGATGCTGAAAATGTTGTTATTGTCAAGAAAAGCCTCACTGATGCCAGCAGTTGGAAGAAACACTTCCTTCAGTACCTCTAATCGCACCATGGAGTGGTGGGTAAACAAGCTTTGATCAGTCATGTGGGTTAGAGATTAAACAGCGTGGATATGAGAGAGACAGTCGCGAGAGTGGAGCGTTCCAAACTCGTTATGAAACCTGCCACGCTCTCTTTTGAGAGAACAGCTGTGCTGGCAGTCGAAAGTGATGTGGTCTTGTTTGACAACATGGCTCATTTCTCCAAGTTTGGAAAAAGACTGACATTTTTTTGGTGTAAGTTTGTGTGGCAGCAGTCGAGATATGGGGGAATTTGATAAGGTTGGGAGAAAAATTGCCGATGGAAATGGAGAAGAGCAGCCTGCAAGCATCATGGCAGCCAAAGCCAATTATAGTACCTTGCAAATATATTCATAGGGCTTGAACTTTTTCATATTTAGTCTCACAACCACTAATTTTAGTGTATATTCCTTGGATTTATGTGGTAACCAACACAAGGTAGTGCATGATTATGAGGTGAAGGGGAAATTAAACATGGTTTTCCAACAAATTTTCAGATAAGTTATTGTATTACTGTATTGTATTACTTGGATACCCTCCAATTAAAACCCTTCACAACTATCCATCAATCCCCTGTCTATAGCTGCTTTTCCATGCAGGGTCACAGGGCTGATGCTAGGGCCAGGCAAGGAAAGCATTAATAAGGGTAGCAGCCAAGAGGCCCATGATAACTCTGGAGGAGATGTAAATATCCACAGCTCAGGTGGGAGGATCTTTTAACGGGACAACTATAAGTCTTGCATTCCTCAAATCTGTCCTTTATAGAAGAGTGTCAAGGAGAACCCCATTGTTCAAAGATAGCAATAAGAAGTCTAATTTGCAGTTTACCATAAACAATCTAGAGGACACCCCAAACATGTGGAAGAAGGTGAAAAACTGAATGCTTGTGTGTTGACTTTAAGTCAAAAAGGCATTATGCAACAGAAAAACTAAAAATTGAAAAGCCCCCTGAACTTGTCAAAATGAAACAAAGTGATGGGAGCATTATTCTGCCGTGATTTATTTTCCAGCCAGGACAAGGAAGCTTGTCAGACTTGAAGGTGGAGATAGGATCCGGAAAGAAAATTTCAATTTCTAAATGTGCAAAGCTACTAGAGACATACTGCAAAACACCTGCAGCTGTAAATGCAATGAAATGCGGCTCTACAAAGCACCTTTTTTTCTCAGATTTTTGCTCATAAAAGATTTTGAAAATAGTGCACCATTTTCTCTCCATTCTTTAATTATTCACAACATTGTGTTAGCTCGTTACATAAAATCCCAACTATACAGAAAGCAGCTTGTGGTTCAAACGTGACAAAATATGAAAAAAAGTTTAAGGTGTAGGAATAATTTTGCAAGGTGCGGTAGAATTGAGAGAAACAGGCATCCGGCCAATGGAAACTTACCTTGAACACCCTCTGTGACCTCCAAGGACACTATACCAAGGTTTCGCAATCCATCATACTTAAGCTCACATTCACTTATCTGCTCTCACACCTACTCACACATCAATGCATAGCAGGCAGAGAGGAAAAAAACAAAACATGCAAGCCAGAACAAAAAACAAAACGATCGCATAAACAAGCATGAGATGACATTATCTCTCCTCCACCAAAGCATCACCCTTCCTCTGCATCCCAATGTCTCTCACACCTCCCTCCTGGCCTTGCGCCACCATTCCCCTCCACACATCTTGTGGGCCTCTTATTTTCTTTTCTTTCCCACTCTCCTCTCTGAGGAGCCTCTGGCACAACCACCATCTTGCACTTCGCAATAACGACGAGAACAGTGGAGCGTTTAACGCAGACCAGGTGAAGCCGGAGAAAGACAGACACTTGGTGAGGGAACCGCCGTAGAGTCGAGGGCTGGAAGGCATTGCCACGTAATGAATAGGCTGAAGTATGCTAGGTTATTAAGGTGGTGAGAGGAAGAGATAGGAATGCTAGAATGGAATTGGCCGTACTCGAGTGAATGTAACGCAAAGAGAATAATGAGGAGGAAAAAGTGAGAATATATCACAATTCAACGGCCAAATTGTGGCAAATTGTCTTTCTGTGGTTCTGTTGCATGTAAAAAAAAAAAAAAACCAGAGTGTGAATGCCAATATACAAGTGAGAAACAACACGCTATTTGCCAGCATGTGTGAGAGTTCCTCTGGTGTGTGACTCCTTCCCTCCCAGCATGTTAATTAGGATTGTGTGTGTGCGCCTGCAGGAAGAAGACACTGTGTGCAACTCTGCATTTAGGCCTTTGAACGTGCTGGGGAAACTATATATTATTTTGTGTGCATTAAATGTGTGTGGTAGTGGGTGGGTGCTGGTCTCTGTAAATATTGGTGTATAGTTGTCAGAAAAGCTATTACCAACTCAGGGCCTCGGGCTGGTCTTTACTGAGAGAGCGAGGGGAAGGGAGAGAGGGAAAGGGGCACACACACACACACACACACACACACACACACACACACACACACACACACACACACACACACACACACACACACACACACACACACACACACACACACACACACACACAGACAGAAACAACAACCAGCAATGTTAACACAATCACACAAACACACAGGCTCAGACAAATGTAGATGAGGTGCCGGCAAGGAAAAGGGGAGGGCAGCGTGTTCACAAAGAGAACACACGCAGGCGTCCAACAGCATTCAAGCGGTAATTTACAGAGGTGCCATTAGGTTTCAGTGCGGCGCTCCGCCGTTCTGTTGTTAATTTACAGACACGTCATTAGAGCAGACAGGAGAACATAAAGAATCTCCGCATCGATCCGGGCGCCCCTGTCCGCGAACGCTCGCTCTGTTACATCACGCGTGCAAATCAGACAGGAAACGCGGGGTTACGCAAACGTCAACAAGAGCATGTGGCGAGCATGCATCCAAAGGACGCAAAGAAACAACCCCTCCCCTTCATCTCTCTCAAGTGGGCAGGTTGGAGTGGATCTGTTGTAGCTCAGATTAATGGAGTGAGTCAGTATTAGCTCAGAGTAAACACTGGAGCAGACACTGACATACACGCCACATGTCACACTTCATCCTGTGGAAAGGACTGTCGATCAAAGCCAGGGAGACAGAGGACGGAGGAATACAGTGCGACTGACACTGAGACAAAGATACATTAAGTGAAAGACGAAATAGGGAGAAGAAAAGTTTTCATACCTCTTGAACTTTTTACCACGTCCCAACCATCAAGTTCAACGCATCTCTTTGGGATTGTGTGTGAAAGTAGCACCATAAATTCTTTACAAATAAAAATACAAAGAGTCGCTCGCATTTGAATTCAGTCACAATTATTTTGAAGCTCCAAAATAAAACCCCATCCAGTCTAACTGCACATTCTGCAAAGGCCTCAGAGGTTCATTAGAGAACACGAGTGAACAAAGAGCTTCATGAAGACCAAGCAAAACAGCAGACGGGTCAGGGATAGAGCTGTGGAAACATGGCCTTCCATGGAGTTCTTTTAAATCAAGATTAAAAACACATTTGTTTAGGATTGCCTTTGACTGTTCCAGTTAAACTGTTTTACTGAATCATAATTAGTTTAAGTTTGTAGTCCAACTGTTTCTAATATATGCTTTTAGTTTCCATTTTCCATACATTTGCTACATTTATTACAACTTGCTTTTATTATGTTTTTATTGTCCTATGTTTTAATCACATAAAGCACTTTGCATTGTCTTTGTACTGAAATGTGCCATACAAATAATTTTGCCTTGCCTTGCCTTACTAAACTGTCAGGCCGGACAAGCAGAGCATTACCCAGCAAAGCCGCCAAGATGCCCGTAGTAACTCTGGAGGACCTGCAGAGATCCACAGCTCAGGTGGGAGAATCTGTTGACAGGACAGCTACTAGTGTGCACTCTATAAATGTAGCCTTTGTAGATGAGTGGAAAAGAGAAAATCATTGTTTAAAGACAATTGTGAAAGCTCAAGAGATTCATCTTCCAGCATGACAACGACCCTAAGATCAGATCAGGGGATATTAGAAAATCTTACGGATATTAGAAAATCTTACGGTGGCAATAATATTGGTAAATATTATGTTACGATACGGGTCTTTTTTTATTCTCTCCACTCTTTCTCATCAGTGGTCCCCTCACTCAGTGACCTTTAGCATTTTGGACAATGTAATGTTTGTCCGGTGTGAGCATCTGCTGCTGTGAGACTCTGTCCAATTGGCTAAATATCACATTAGCATGAAAAATACTAAAAATGTTAATAACATTTGGAAGTCAACAATTAATGCACTCCGAACAGTCCTTTGCGAAATTAATATTGCACACACAGATATTGATACATTTGCGATACACTGTGCAGCCTTAGAGGTCATTTCATGTGTTAGAATGGCCTAGTCAAAGTCCAGTCCTGAATCCAGTCTAGAATGTGCAGAGAGATTTAACAATTAATCTTCACAGGCACTCTCCATTCAATCTAGCTGAGCTTGAAATATTACACAAGTAGAAATTTCAGCCTCAAAGGTGGTAAAACCCACCACAATAGACATGTATCTGTAACTGCAGCGAAAAGGCGCTTCTACAAAGTATTCGCTCCAGGGACTGAATACAAATAGCTGCTGCAGTTTTCAGATTAATATTTAAAAGGAAAACAAGTAAATCATGTATTTAAATTTTCCACTCTATCAGTATGTACAGCTTTGTGTTTGTACAAAAAACGAAAATCCCAGTTAAAAGGTTGAATTTAGTATTGTGACAAACTATGATCAGGCTAAAGGAATTGCATGCATGTTTCAAGGACTTTTATGAGCTATAAATGCTTGGTTTATATCTAATTACAGTAACTGGTCTGAGGTCTGTCAGGCTATTCTTTGTCTGGCTTTGCTTCTTACAAACCATCTCAACAATACAGTCTGATTAGATTAAGTTAAACAAGCAACAGCGCAGATACGCAGTCCAATCCCTCAAACTGGGTTTCTGCCTCTCCAGGAGGCTTTACTGTAAAGCTCCCTTAACTGCTTGGATATTGATTCTTGCTTAACTTGTTGATTTAAAAATGAAGTGAAAAAGCAACCAACTTGTTATTTTTTTCTTATAGAAAAATGTCAAGTATTGGCTAGCTTCGGCTGCTGAAAGGTGAAAGATTTAGGATGTTAGAAACAACAAAAAATAAGCTTTTTAGTGTGTTTTATTGTTTTTTGCAGTTTCTGATGTTTATATTTTAGAGGACCTTCAGGAAAAAATGTATACAAATGAAAACCTACCCTACCAACTTTTGGCTGATGCCAAACATTGTTGAACTGTGTGACACATTATTAGTTTGTGTTTAAGGTGAATACATTATAAACATTTAAAATATGACAGTGTAACATTTAAATTGTTTTCTAATTTAGATAAATATTGCAGGTATACTAACAAGGTTTGGCTGCAGCTGTGTGTTTCTCTGATGTTTCTGTCCAACATAATTTTTTTTAATGTGATGCTTACATTTTACTATTGTTCTTCTGGGGTATTTAATGCTTGTATGTCTCTAATATTTGTTCCTTTGCCTTGCAGTAAAGCCTTTTGTATTGCCTTGTGTAGAAAATTGTGCTATACAAAATAACTTGCCTTGCCCATGATTAGGTTTTTACAAGAAAGTCATTTCTGATGCTATGTTTAATTCAATGCAGTTTCTCTTTATAGCTTTTATTTCTGATGAATTTTGGATGGAGTAACATGACTTAGAAATTAGGCAAGCAGTCTACAGGTGTTTATTTTACTTGTTAAATAAGGAGTGCAAGGATGTGTTTTTCTCCCTTACACTTCCTGTTTTTCATGCTTGCTACCAAATTTAGTGAGAAGCTCATGGGTGACATTTTTTTTAAAACTTTTTCACAAGTTCTAGAGATAGATCAGTCCCAGAGGTTGCTTAGCTTCAGTGCTCACCTGTTTCTCAACCAAATTTAAATGTTCACAACGTCAGCACTTATTTGGCAAATATGTTTCTAGCTCCCGTTTAGTGCATTAACTCTTTGAGAAAAGCCATAAACCGCCTCAGGCGAGCGTAAAAAACATTTTTTTCTTAAATTAAGGAAGTTATTTCGAATTTTGACATTTCCATCCACCTTTTCTAATGCAATACTTCAAAATGCGCATAAAACAAAAATGATGGAAACACGGCTACTGTCAATTGACCTGTGTGACCTGTATGAATGAAATGTCGTGACTGGTTTGAAAGTATTAATAGACTGCGAAAGGTTTCTGAAAGGAAAATTTCAATGCCCGTTCGTTTACTTGGAGGAAGAAGAACCATTTTACAAAAATTTAGCAAACTGTATATTAGATAGTTTATTAACTTTCCTTGTAGGCTGTGTAACTTCAACATTTTTGTATTTTGTATTTTATCTGCCTTGTCATGATTATTAGGGCTTTGTGTTTATGTATTTGTGCTCCTTAGGTCCCATTTATAGTTTTTCATTTTTAGGTTTTCTGTTTTGTTTTATTTAGCCTGGTCCTTTTTGTTCCCTTACTTCCTGTTTTCTGTTGCCCCTGTTTCTGAGTTTCTTTGTCTCCTCCCGTCTTTGTAATGGTTACTCTAGAATTTAATTGTGTTCTGTTTTGTGATTGATAGTTTCTCGTCACCCAATTATTCCATTACATTCTCTCTGGCTCCGTTCTCTGGTTTTCTAAATCAGCAGCTCTCACCCTGGGTGATTAGTCTCCGCCTGTGTACTGTTTCACCGATCACCTCTCCTCAGTGTATATCCCTCTTTGGTTGAGTCTGTCTCTGCTGGTTGTTGTTTCGTATTTATCTCAGTCCCAGTTTCAGGTTTCTGTTCTTCATGTCTTTCCACGTTTCAGATTTTGGTCTCTGGAATCTGTTTTTTGGACTCTGGCTCCTCTTTTCTTTATTAAACCTCTTTATTTTTGCATCCTACTGTGCCTCCTGTCTGAATGCATTTGAGTCCTACACACAAAACCTCAATGACTTGCTTGTACAACAAATACTTTGTATATTCTTTGCACATTTGCTTTTTAATGTTTATCTCTGCCTTAAAGGCATCTTTGCATATCTGTACTCACATAGGCTCTCCTAGGCAGCACTGTGAATTAAAATATGCCAGCTGGGAACTGTTTGTACGAAAATGTCCGCTCACAGCTAGAATGTCCACTCAAGTTGTTGACTTACTTAAAATTCACTCAAACATCTTGTTTTAAGTCCATTTAGACATCCATGAATTTAAATACTTTAAGGTCAGTTTTTCAGTGTAGAAATAAGGCTTGTATAAATAGCAGAAAACTCTACTCATGACAATTTTTTAAGGTTTCTGTCCAGAAATAAATCTTTTGCTGGTCACAATAAATCTGTCTTAAACAGCCTTTGATACAATTCACATTGTATATTCTGTATCCAGCTGTTAACGATGGGAGCCACATTAAATGTTCTGCCACTCAGCTAAGAAATGAAAAAGGTGGAGCATGCAGATAAACAAAATACCTAGACACTTCTGATTTAATTCTGATCTATTCAGACTTGTTACCAAGTGGATCAGAAACACCAAAACATTTAACCATTTATGCTATTACTGAAGGAAGAAGATCTCCAGATAGCTATTTTTAGCACAAATGAGTTTTTTTAATATGAAGTCAGGGGATTCCCAAAGGGATCACCAAAGACACGCCTAAAGAGTTAAGGAGAAACTGTCCTTTCTATGACGTGCGAAAGAGGAAAAGAGCGAAACATTGAGCAGATAACAGGAAGGCTGAACAGATTAGAGCATAGTTCTTCTCTATCCATTTGAGCTTTTTAGCCAGTCTTTCACATCGGCAGCCATTTGGAAATCACAGGGAATACACACAGCTGTTATTGTAATGCAAGCAACACAAAACAAAAAAGGCTTTAGGCTCCTTGAATGAGGTGAGCAGCTTTGAATCCTAATAGATTTTCTCAAATTACAAGGTTATTCCTATTTTTGCAAAAACTTGTATGTCTCTTATCTTTACCTGATTTTTATTTTAACTTAAAAGTGCATCAAGGTACATGCTGTTGGTTCATTTGTATATTCAACAGAAAATGGTGGGAGTGTTTAGTCTCGATGCCCCAAATGAACAGGAAAAAATATAAAGATTTTTCAGTTGACCTTGAGAAAATTGCCCAACCCTGCTTTACGGTGCTCTTTTGAAGCCTGTGTGAGACAGCAGAGAAAGCAAGACTTTGGAGAAATGACAGGAAGGATAAATTGAGTACAGCTAAGTCGTTTTGTTTTATTCTTTTGAACTTTTCAACCTTTTGGTACAGAGCATGTTGGATTTGGCAAATTCAGAGGTAAACTAAGAATCTACATCTTCTAGACTCTAGAGCATAAACATAGAGATTGTTGTTTTAGTGATGCTAGTGTTAACTACACTGAGGGCTAATATGTTAAAGGCAGTTTAAAATACCAAGTCTGTAATAATTTTGCTTTTGTTTTAAATTAATAGTAAAATTCTGTTTCATAGAGCGTAATCTCAGAGAGCGGCATTACAATGCTAACCTGACGAGCCAGATGAATTTCGTTCCGCTTAGCTCCGCCTAGCTTCACTCACATCCATCTGGGACCTCTTCCATAGAGAGTGATTTCTTCAACCAATTTTATTGTCCAGCCAATCAGGACGCAGGGCTGGAGTTTCATAGATGTGACGTAGTGGAGAAGCGACCGTGAGACTGTTTTGATTCAGACAACAATGGCGGCTCGCATCGAGGAAGCAAGCGTTAACATTGATGCTGCTATTTCTTCCGTGTTGTCCAATCTACCTAATATTGTTTCATTAAAAGAACATCAGAGAACGGCTCTGAAGGCTTTTGTTGGTGGAAACGATGTTTTCGCCCTTCTCCCGACCGGATTTGGCAAGTTTTGTTTTCCGGGGCGCGCCTGTGGCGGAGCGGTTAGCGCGAACCATGTTAGGAGGCCTTTAGTCCTCGACGCGGTCGGCCCAGGCTCGACTCCGACCCGCAGCGCTTTGCCGCCTGTCTTCCACCCTCTTCCTGTCAGCTCACTGTCAATAAAACGCATGCCACTAGAGCCGCAAAAAAAAAGTTTTGTTTTTTCCTGCGTCGCTCTCATCAGCGTGGTGTGAGTGGTTAAAATAGCACGTCGATAAAGATGACAGACAAGTGGCTTATCCAATCATATGCAAGAATTTTTGATAAGGCCCAGCCTTCAATAAAGGCAATTCCTATAGAGATGTCCCAGATGGATGAGTGGAGCTAGGCGGAGCGAAATACATCTGGCTAGGGTCAGGTTATTACAATGCCGCTGCTTCTAATATAAAAATGAATGAACACTCAAAGCAAGAAGGATGGTGACTTCACTTATGGCGTAAAAAAGGGATTCAAACTAAGCCATGTGCAAAATATTATAACCCTAACGTTGTTGAATCATGAATTAACTGATCAATCACATTTTCTCATTTAGTTTCACTAACCACATTCAGGCCACATACTATCTGACCCACAGAATAAAGATGTAACTTAAATAGAACCTGTCTAATAGCATGAAGTAGCCATTTCTAAGGCTTTGGGAATCTAGCGAACCACAGTGAGAGACTATCTACAAACAGGGAAAACATGGAACAGTGGTGAACCTTCCCAGGAGGGGCTGAGCAACCACAATTATTCCCAGAGAGCGTCACATCTTGTCAAAGACGTCACAAAAGAACATTAAAACAGCCAGGTAGGGTGTTTAAAAAACAGAAAAAGCATTTTGAATGTGTTTGGTATGAAAATTTGTTGAATGATCTCAAATATTAGTGTCAGAAAAAAAAGAGAACAGAAGCAATCTGAAAAGGGGCCAATACTTTTGCATGGCACCATAGTTCCTAAAGAGAGATTGGGGTTTGACCATAAATCTGTCAAAGCTTTCAAAAAACAAACAAACTTGAGATCACAAGGTTTGTTAAGTGAACTAATAATCTGTCAGGAGAATATCAGATCTGTGATTAGTTTCATGAAAAGTTATTTTTAGATTGCCATTTATTTGAAACGAGTATAGATCATAAGACTTACCATGCAATAATAAACTATAAGAGGCAAGTATAAAAAGAGGGCAGAAGGAGAAAAAAAAACTTTGAAATGCATTTGAAAATATACGTGAAATGTGTTTAAAAGGAGTAATGAACGAACAACGAAGGCTACAGGAAGAGTGGGAATAAGCAGAAATTTAAAGATGATTGACATTAGACCTTGAAAGCTGCCATTAAGCTGCTACTCTTATGAATAAGGCCATCTGTGATGGGACAGGAGGGAGAGACGGCATAGCTGATCGGATCTCTGTGGCTGCGAGGGACCAGCTGCAACTGTACCTCCCCTCAAATAATCAAACACACATCACACAGATTTTCCTGTGTGCTAGTACGCATACGGTGTGTGTGTGTGGTTTATGGTTTTGTCTCATCTCATGGGTCTCCTCCTCAACGTCTTATTTGGTTTCTCCATGGCAACCCTGTGTTACAGGGGGCTCCAGCAAAAAGAAATACAAGAGTGTGCATGTGTCTTTCAGTGTTTGAGAGAGAAAGAGAGAGCGAGAGACAGGAAGAGAGATGGAGAAGGAGGAGAAGAGAGAGAAAGAGTGATTGAGTGAACAGTACATTATCATGGACAGCTGTACTGAATCAAAATGGCGGATGGAGGCTGGGAGCACATCAGGGGAGCCTTCATTATACAGCACCTGATAGAGGGAGCAGGGTTGAAAGAAGCAGGGGAGAGAAAAGAGAGACGCACAGGGGGGATTTGAAAGGAGAAAGCAGGGAATGGAAGCACTCATTCAGATGGGAGAAATGGGGCGATAGCAAGACGGCTCGGGTATGGGAGTGGCAGATCGAGGGGCTGGGACGGCCGGCCGGAGAGAGTGAAACAGAGAAAAATGCTGGTGTATCTAAATCCTAGTGTTGCAAGCCTCAATCATGGTAGCCCTGTCATTCCGTAGATAGCACACTGCAATTCCCCTGCACCTCGATTTTAGCCCACCATGCAGTTCTGCTATCAGCTCCTCTCAGGCACTGCATGCACGCACGTACACACACGCACAAACACACACACACACACATACCCTGAATCAAGGCATTCCTTCTTAATAACCGACAGGTGGATTAACTAAACACTTGTATACAGTGCAGGCCAACAGATGTAGATGGCCAGGGTTAGTATATATATATATATATAAGGTGTATATATAAAAACGTTCCACTAGCTGTTCCGTCAAATCGGAAAATTCAGTCAGTAAAAGGCGAGTTCGCTAAACAACTGCTGTTTCCATCTCTGCTCAGTGATACTGGCTTTGAAACCGATTGGGTTATCACATCACAGCCAGGGGAGCAATACTGTAGAGGAGGATATTACTGTCAGGACGCAATGACAGATCGCCTGTCTGAAATCCTGATGTCTTTTCTTTTCCTTTTTCTTTTTGTTGTTCGAATGAAGACATTAGCTCCTAGTTTGAGACTCCACATGGGTAATGGAAACTGGCATTAGGAAGGACATCGTCAGTTAGATAAAGTAGTAAAAAGGCATTGATTTGACTGGGGAAAAAATATGAGATGCACTAATTAATAACTGGCCAATTTTACCTGGACCAGCTCAGCATCAAAACAACTTGAATAGCAAACACCTTTTAAGATGGAATAAAAATAACATACTAGTTAGGGATGTTGGGCTTTGATGCACAAGTGCAGATAATCTTGTCATTTCTTCATTTTCTGTTGGATTCAAAAGTACATTCATCAAAGATTCTATCTCTTTTATAACAGCCCTTTGACTAAATAAATGGGAGTTGATCCAAACTGGAATCTGCTGATTCGAACTTAAAGGTACATATTCACGTTATTTGACTTTATTAAATTTTATACGCCAGCAACTCACTCTGGTTGCATACATTTTTCTGAAAGACTATCTTGTCCTGCTCGCGTATTATTTATTGTTTTTGCTCAGTTTGTTAGTAAATATAGCCTTTTCTGTGTATATTTACCATTACAAGATCATGTGACCGGGGTTACATCACTGCACATGCGTACAATTGGTCAACAAGCGTAATATGTAATTTTCCTCGATTTTGTGGAAGGAGGCTCAGGGGAGGACTCACTGGAACTTCAAATAGGAGTAGGTTGGGTTGGTCTTTGACCACGGTTTTCCGCGAGGCATTACAGCACGGTCGGCTCGGTCAGGACTTAGTAGCTGCAACAACGGCGACCATCTGGCTTAATTCTGCGGTAGATGGCGCAACGTCTGTTTATGTCAGCTCATTGCAACCATTGGTGGAGTTCTATTTAGGCTAAAAAAGGAAACCACACTAACTGGACGGATGCTTGAAGTACATACTATAGCCTTATTTTGTCATAATCAACTGGATTTTGGTCTTTTTGGTACAGGCATATAACGTGGCTATGTACCTTTAAAGGGGACATATCATGCTAAATCTACATGTTTAGCCCTTAAATACATTTTGATGTGTACTTGAAGTCTCTAGGAGTGCAGAAAATTTGAGTATAGTCTCTCCAGGTGCTGCATGGATATCTTTTTATTCTTTTTGGGTTATATTTTTTAGGCCATTCAGTTTTCTCTGTTTTCAATTAAGTATTTTTGAACACTTGACAGTATTTGCTGCAGAACTGGTGAGCTAGTTTGTAGTCCAAGCTGAAGGATGTCGAGGCTACAAGTGGATAAGGCATTGGTTGTTCACAACGTTTATAAAGCACTGCTGATAATTGTCCTTGCATTTCATGGCATTTCCGATTATTTTTAGCTCTAAATGTATTTTATTCAACTCTCATGTCATTTTACACCATACCGTAGATTGTGTGATTTAGTTTTTCCCCCTGCTTTTTGTCTTTTTTGATCCTCCAATGTGTTGTCATCTTGCACCAGGTTTCTTAAATTGTTGTATTAAAAGAAGAAAGCATTAATACAGAAACCAATTGGGAATGGAGAGAAGTCGACCCAAGCCTGAAGTAAACATCCGCATTGCAATACTGTGCTGACAACACAAGTCTTTAGTGAGGAAGTTTTTACTGAACGACGACCACTCAAAGAATAAATGGGTATAATCTTATAAATCCTTCTCTTTTTTTGATGGATTTAAAACTACTGCCACTATCAGCATATTTCTAATGGTCAATATCCATTACATTACATTATTCAGTTGACAGAACTTAGTTTTTATGTGTTATAGACCTTGGAAGGAAAATCAAATACTAGTATCGACCAGTAAAAGCAATTGTAGGTGCTTCTCGAATTTCTAGTGCAGTTAGTACCCTATTAAATAAAAGCTGCACAATATAGGGGAAATATGCAACTGCTATATAGTTGCTGAATTGATGCCAGATGCAATAAACTAAGGTTTTCTCTCTCCTCATTTCTTTACCACAATGAATCTCTACCTCTTGCATCTAAATCAGGTGTGTGCATCAAAGGCAGCTAGGGTTCATTTGATTGGTCAACGATAATATTGGTATGCAGAGCATGAATGCATGGCACTAATAAAGGCCTGCCAGGTGTTGCAGTCCAAGCAATCTTTTGCAGTACCGGGCTTATTTCTGAATATGCAGCCCTATTTTAAATACATTAAACTAACACTAGTCTGTCATTTTACTTGATTAATAGAAGATTTACTTTTTCAAATTGAGTTTTCATCACATTTAAGAGTCATTTAACTACCTGTGACTTTCATTTTAGGTAAAGTAATGAGAAATGCACCTCCTGCCACTTTGCTAAATCTTTTTCTATTCTTGTCTTTTTTTGCCCATATTTCTCCCTCCCCTCTGCCTCCATCTGTAGAGTTAGAATTTGGCCTTCTCCCTGGTACCCAGGGAAACCGGTTTGTTTCCATGACAATGTCTTCAGGCGGAACAGCGTATTTGTCTTAAGCTGGATAAGATCAGAGTCAGTTTCATTCCTTTTTAGACAAACGCACACAGAAATAAGCGTGGCAGTATCATGTTGCAAATGCACAGCAAGGATCACAGAGGGAAGGTGAGGCATGCACAACGTGAAAAATTTACATTTGCACAGGTCGTTTGTATAGCAACAAGGACAAACCCTCGGAGATATACGTACAAGGAAAAATAATGAAACGCTTTCAGCTGCTTGTTAATAAACAAGGAGGGTAAAAGGGAATATTATCATAAAGGTAAAATAGTGGGTCCATAATGAGTATTGTGGCTATTTCAATTATCTAAATGCCAAATGCCAGACAAGCATTTCCAAATCAATGTGTGTTTGGGTATGTTCTTGTTTTGGCAAGCAGCAAAGAAATGAACATCAAATGCCAGATGGGGTACTGGAGTGAATCGCCAATTGGGCCGCTACTTCCAGCACCCGCCCAAAAATGATGGAAATTGCTGGAGCAGGTAAGAGACAATTGGAGCACCCACTAGACTTCCTCTTTCATTCCAAAAAGACAAGTGTGTGTGTGTATGTGTGCGCGCCAGTTCTGTGTGAGCAATCTGCATCATGGATGAAAACCATCCGGGCTGATTCTGAGACGAGTGTCGTGTTGTGGAGCCCAAGGAGAGATGCATCTCTCCTGCTGAGAAACGCTGCAGTCTTATCTCTCTCCTTGTCTCCATGCACGTCTCCGACCTTCTCTTTCCACCTCTCTTCTACAGCTTTCCGAATGAGTTCGTATCTTTCCTCACCATCACTTTTCCACACTCCTGTGCCCGATCCTCCTCGCACCCTCCCTCCCGGCCTCCGCTCTATCTTTCCCCCTCCTTCGTTCTCTGAAAATCGTGGGGTCCGTTTGATGTCTTTATTTTTAGCCGATTACAGAGAGCCTAAGCTTTGTCTGTTCCCTATTAGTAGCAATGAACGTTAAATGTGTTAATATGTACACGTGTTAACAGAATGGAAATTGCATACAATTAGCCAGGGTACAAAAAAGCCTACATTTATCAGTGGAATTGCAACACATCTCTGATGTTGAATTTAGTATTTCCTTGATAATGTGGGGGCAGGACTCTGTATGTGGCGCTATGACTTTCATTACAAAAGCTGCATGGGTGTTAAGCATTAATGAGCGTTCTACTGTAATGCGTGTTAGCAAAAACGAGACGAGGCAGAATTAGTCCCATTAGACAAGGGGGAAAATCCAGGAAAATTGTGCATTTCGCAGTAAAAAAAAAAAACTTTGCAATTGCTTCTCGAGTCCTGATGGCCGGAGGGGACAGCTTTTTTCACAGCTCAAGATGTGGCCATCAGAAACCAAATTCACGCCAGTCAGTGAGGCAGGAAGCCAATCAACAGACACTTGCCTCTTAACAAACACCAAGCGTCTCTCTCTTTCTCCGTCTTATGTTGGACACTGCTCATTTGCTCGTCTTGTGACATTACGCAACCATTATCGACTAATGTGTGTCTAGTAAGGATCCTTCATTGACAATTATGCCGTATAACTCAGTATTTCCTTTGCATTTTATCTGCAGATTTTCCTTGATAGGACGTTAGGGTTGGTTAGGTGACAAACAGTTTTTCTGCTTATTATGTTTCTGGCAAATCAGAAAGACTAGTTTTCTTTTTCCATATGACCACGGTGACATATTATATGCTTCAACAAGTAGATACTATCATTTGGGAAGAAAACACTCTATAGGTTCTCTGTAGTGATACAAGCACAAACGTCAATGTATTTTGTTGAAATTTTATTTCTGGGCTTAAACAGACATGCATTAATCAGAGAAGCAGCCAGTCGGCCCAGGGCAAATCTGGAGGAGCTGAATAGATCCATAGCTGAGCTAGACAGGACAAGTATTTGGTGTACACTTCAATCTGATCTTTATTACAGAGCCGTGAGAAGGAAAAAAGAAAGAGCGGCGAGAATAAGGCTGTTGTTGAATGACAGCCATAAGAAGTTCGACATCAGGGGACACAGCAAACACGTTGAAGAAGGTGAACTGGTCAGAAGGGATCAAAACGTAATTGTTTTTGCCTATGATGAACAGAATGTGGAACAGAAAACTAACACTGCACGTCTACTTGAATATGCCAAAGCTACATTAACTCATGGTGGTGGCAGCATTATGCTGTGGGGATGCATGCCTTCATTAGAAACAGGGAAGCTGGTCAGTTTCCTGTTAAAGGCACCAAAAGAATTGACACTGGGATGGAGGTGCTGTAAATATCCAGCCAGAGCAAAATGTTCGAAATTAAAGCATATTCACACCCAAATGCAACTGTGAATCTGTGGCAAGATTTAAAAATTGATGTTCGCTGATGATCAATCTGACTGAGCTTCAGCTAAGAACAAAGATTTAAATTTGTAGGTGTGCAAAGCCAGAAGACATATGCCCTAAAGACTTGGAAATATCACTGCAGTGGAAGGTGGTTTCTCGGCTGTTATTTGCTCAGGGAAGCTAAATACAAATGTACGCTACACTCTTTAGGCTTTTATTTAAAATGAAATACATTTAAGTTTCTGGTTGTAACTTGGCAACATGTGAAAAGGTTCAAGTGGTATATATACTTTTACAAGCTATTGTAATTTGATCACTAAAAAATTATGTTTTCCTAAAGTTTCAATGAAATCATTGCAGTTTGTGTCTTTAAAACCCCTATGTTGCATAAAATGACACTTGAACACAAATATTTGCTCTAAGAAATAAATATTGCGATGTAATTATACTAAAATGTGTTTTCATACAAATTTACTTTATAGGGATAGAACATTTGTTCTGAACATCATAATATTATAACTAATATCATAATTAACTTTTCCTGCTAAACTCATAGTATTTTATTTCCTTCTGGGATGAATAAATTCTTTTTGATTAAACTCAATATGGCATTAATTCACTAGCACCCATTTAAGGATCAGGAGTCACTATTCTTACATTCAATCTATACTTGTATGTAAATTTATAAGGACTAAGACAACCAATCATCCTTATCTTAGGAAAACCAGAAGCTAATTGTGGTTTTATTCCTGCCTTTGTGCTGAGCCAGGTAGCAAAACAATGTGTTGTTCACAAGATCAATCAGGACTTATCTGATAACACCTGTACTCAACCTGACTCAATACCACACGGATTGTTATTAAACACGTTGAAAACAGTAGATTTGCACATGCTCTTATAGTTTCCCCTCATTGGGATCAGAGGATCAGACCTAAACGAAAACAGGAAGTTGGTATCGACCCAAGAAAGCCTGATTGGTGCATCTCTAAATATCCATTTTAGCGACATCCCAGTGGCAAATGACTGTGTGGATGCAATATTTAGTAGGTTGTCACATTTCAAAGTGTGCTTGCCAGTAACATATTTACCAATGAAATTGACTCTCAATGCCTTTGATGCCCACATTTGATGTAAATTATAGAGCCCAGATTGCTAAATCTGGTGTAACGTGACTGGGACAAATGACGGGAAAAAAAACAGGAGAGTAGTGAAGAAGGGCCAAATTAAATCAATACTGCCATTGTAATCATCAATAGTGACATCTGAATGTTAGTTTTCCTAATATTAACTTGTATAATGAGAGGTTTTTGCCCAAGGTTTTCAGATAAAGAAACACAATTTTCAAGAACGTTGTTCACTCCAATCAAAGCCAATTAAATCACGCAGCTGTCATAAAGCATCAGACTATAACAGGATTAAGTAAAAAGCATGTTTAACTAATTAAAATAGGTTAATTTCTTTTACACTCAGTGGCTGATTTATTATTAGGACCGTACATGTCGATGAGTAAGAGGCATGAGACATGCTGTGCGTTGCTGGTACTGACTGGTTCTTCTTGCCTTGGCGTCTGCTACCATTCCCAACCCCACATATGGTGAAGTCAGCGTGCCGCACGTCTGCTGCGGTTCTCTGTGGGGTTTTTTGTGTTTGTGAGATATGGATAGATCCAGGACAAAGCGATGGGTGGCGGAAAGGACAAAAAAAAAACCTCAAGCAAACAATTGTAAGAGAAATCTAAAGTGTGTGACATTGAACATGTGCCCCGTTATTGAGTGGAGTGCATCCCCCATCTGTGCGTTTCTGCCACAAAACAATGTGTTAAAAAGAGCAGTTTTGGTTGCCGACGCTTTATGAGTCACAAATGATGACTCACAATCCACCTCCCCTGAACAAGCACACACACACACACAACCACACACACACTCAATCCAACACAGCCTCAATCCCTCTCCTGCCTTCAACCACTGACCATGAAGAATATGTGCAGGCAGCCTTACTCATGCATATTTACACCCAGCACACACTAGCTCACACACTCAGCAGGCACTCTCTAAAGGTTAGTGTGTGTGAGTGTGTGTCCGTTTGTACGTCCGTTCACGTACTTTTAAAGGTCACTTCAAGCGAGGCTGACCACATGTCTAGGTTGTGCATAGATTCTTGGATTGATATCGAGAACATTTGGACAGGCTGCAAACAAACATCCATTATTAATTTGACATTGTGCCTCAAAGCTTAAAGGAAGATGAAAAAACTCACTCTGCACTTTATTAGTCAAACCTGTTCAATTTCTTGATGGCACATCATAGTTAATCATTAAATCAATCCTTATAGGCATTCGGATGTGATGGAGATGGCTTTCTGAAGTCAAAACCAAGCATCCGAATGGTTAATAAAGATTATTTTAAAGATTTTAAAAGTGGCATTGCTGCTGGGATCAGCAGTTTTCGTCCACAAAAGGTCTGGAAAGAAATTCAGTGAGTCGCAGTTGTGTGGACAAGAATGCCATGTTTGTCTCACATCAAAGGAGACTATGCGGACTGGTTTGATATGAAAAGCAGTAGTACCTCAATAACCAAATGCACATTATGTCCAACCTTGGAGCAGATGGACAACAGCAGCAGAGGACCACACCATGTGCCTCTGCTGCCAACTAAGAACAGGAAAATGAGATTACAGTTCACACAGGCTCACCAAAATTGGAGGAAAACAAATTGCAAAATTTTCCCTATGCTCTGGAGTCTGGACTTCAGTTGCTACGAACATATTACAGGTTCAGAAATTGGCTTAAACAAAGCATGAATCCATTGTGCCTGGTGGAGGTAGTGCATTGGCTAGGCACCATGTCGAATAGCTCAAATCAAATGCAATTTTTATCTTGAACATGGCAAGAAGTTCACTGCACTCCCGTGGCCTCCACAATCACCAGATCTAATTCCAATAGAGCACATATAGGATGTGGCTGAACAGGAGATTTGCATCATGGATGTGCAGAAAGGACAAATCTGCGGCAACTGCAAGATGCTGTCATGTCAAAATGGACCAGAATCTCAGAGGTATCTTTTCGACACCCTGTCCAAACTACGCCATGAAAACTTAAGGCAGTTCTGTAGGCAAAAAGACATGGTACTAACAACAGTGTTGATTTTGCTGATGATTTTGTCTTAGACTTCGACACAAGTAAATGGAAACTATTGTAGAAAGACTAAAACTTTCAGGATTCCCTGGATTTTGATTATTCAGTGTTAGGTTCCTGGGGGATCCTGCAGTTTTGTTTATGTGTTGTCACTTCATGTTATTAATCAGTCTGTTAGATTTGGTTCCTGTCTTAATCAGTTCCTGTTCATTATGATTTTAGTAGTTGTGTTAGATCCATATTCTCCTTGCCTGTCTGTCCTCAGTTTAGTAGTTTATTCCTTCATATTTGTTCATTCATCCATTCCTGTTAGATTCTGCTTCCCTTCTGTTTCCATCAGATCATTGCCCTCTCTCTCCTTCGGTCTAATTACCTCTACACTTTCCACCTGTGCTTGATTGCTCCACCTGCTGTCCCCTGTGTTTTCCTTCTCTATAATCAGCCAGCTAAGCCACACTCAGTGACAGGTCCTCCGCTATGCTACCCTGTTCTGGTCTCCTCGTTGCCGTGTTCCTGATTCTTTTTTTTTCACCAGTCTACCTGTAGGTTTGTTGTTTGATTATTTTATTAAATCACGCCTCATCTCACCACACCGCTTCTAAGTGTCTCTCTAATGGTCCAGCAATTAACATACCGAACCTGACAAAAACTGGCAAAAATCCCATTTTTCTGGCTATATAATGATCAGATAAATATATTGAAGGAAGATGAAATGCCATCAAATCTACTGTTAGCTGTGTTCAGTTTTATCGTTGATCCATTTTGGGATAAATATTTTACCTAAATGTAAAGAAATTACTTCTAATTATGCAAACGTCCCTGCAAATACACTCACCTATTGCTTTTTAAATTATGATTAAAACTACTTTAGTTTAAAGAGTCTGACTAAAACTAAATTAAGTGCTGTCAAAATTAACATAGACCAGCAAGTATCTTTCGGCCGGTGACTGTGTATTAAGCTATTCCAAATCTGCAATCACTCATTCACCTGGTGCACCCCGTGGCCAGGCAAAAAGAAGAGAAAGAAGGCAAAAATCTGCTACTTGGCTTTAAGCACATTTTCCATCCAGATTATTGCTGCTCAATACTTTGAAAAAATAATCCATTTCCCCTTTCTTCCTTTGGCTGCTCGATACTTATGAAAATCCAATTTGGCTGCCTCTTTTCTGTCTTCCTTCCTTTCACAATTGGTTGCGTTTCACCCACTCAAAGTGATTAGTGATCTGTGGGTATCATTTCCAGGGAGAATGATAGCTGTGTGTTATAGAGGAGGGGAAAGGTCCACGGCTCCCCATCAGGCCCGGTGTCCCTTGGAAAATGACTGGACCAGGAGGGCAGGCGGGAGCGACGCTGCCGCTTTGCAGATACAGCCAGTTGCTCTACATCACAGGGGCGAGAAGACGACTCACTTTATCTCTCGCTCTTTCCCACTCTCTCTCCCTCCCTCTATCATTCATTTCTTTAGGTCTTCTCTCTCAGACGCTGTCTCTTTTTCTCAATTTCTGCTGCCCACACAAACACACACACACACACACACACACACACACACACACACACACACACACACACACACACACACACACACACACACACACACTATATCTTTTCAAGACAACCCTCTGCACACCCCATCCACCCCCTCAAAGAAACTCATTTCAGCTGTGCGGGCTCCTCAAAAAGCCTCTTTACGCTGAACTAACCTAAGCTAGGCTCCGTCTGCACCATTTGACAGCCTTTACATCTCAGTATGCAGAACAAAAAAACACACACACTCGCACAAAAACACACACCTTTTTTCATGTGTACACAAACTTCAAAGGTGGGTGGAAAAAAACAGCTATACTTTTAGCCTATCACTATCCAAACACACCTCATAGTGAGGGGCAACGACAAACAGATACACAGAATACATTGTGTAATAACGCTGAAAACATATGTTAATACTTGTCAGTACCTAAGCAGGTGATTTAAAATGTTGAGCATAAGCCAGATTAAGCAATTAAAAGTTCACTGCCACCTGGATGAATCACTGCAGACATTTAGCGGCAGAAATGGGCATTATGAGCATATTGACAGTGCTTTGCAAAAGGATTTGCACCCCTAGAACTTTTTTGTTTGATTTTTCTTTATTTTACAAGTACAAACTTTAATATATCTTTTTGTAATTTTATGTACGTGGCAGAGAGGTGCAGCACAATGCAGTTTATCATTTTAAAGTCGGAATAAAAGTCAAAAAAAACTTTTGATACCCCTAAAGTGTGATTTAAGCTCGGTGTAAAGCCAGGTGTTCTTTGAAGGCCTCAGAGGTTCGTTAGAGAACATTAGAGATCAAACAGCATCAGGAAGAGCAAGGAGCAAAGCAGACAGGTCAGGGAGGAAGTTTAAAGCAGAGATATGTTATAGAGCAATACCCCGAGCTTTTATCCACTTACAGAGCACTGTACAATTAATCATTGAAGCACAGCAGAGGAAAACTGCAACCTCACAGAAAATGTTCATACACCTAAAGTCGCAGGCCAGACAAGAGAAGCATTTATTAGAGAAGCAGCTAAGAGGTAACTCTGAAGAGCTACAGAGATCCACAGCTCAGGTGGGAGAATCTGTCAACAAAACTACTATCAGTCGTGCATTTCACAAATACTTTATGTCCTTTTACAGATGAGCGCCAACAAGAAAGCCATTGTTAAATGAAAACCATAAAAAGAACTGTTTGCCACAGGCCCTGTAGAGGAAACAACAATCAGACTAAATTCTGAGTAAAATTAAACCTTTAGACCCACGTGCTAAATGCTAACCATGAAGGAAAACCAGCTCTGTTCAAGACTCTGAATGAAGTCTTGAACAGAACAATGCCTATAGTGAAACATGGTGGTGGCAGCGCCGTGCTTTTAACCTGGCCAGCCAGACTGACCTACGCCGTAAACACTGCATATCAGTCTAGAAAGCCGTGGTTAGAGCCCGATTTTCAAAGGAGTAGGAGGAGGAACAGAGTCAGCGAAAACAGGTTAGAAGAACCCAGCAGATAACTATGAATGTGACTCAAACTCCAAGCAACACGCTCTGTTTCAGCCCTTAGAGCAGCCAGGTGTTGAGGTTTTAAAAAATATATCCAGCTCATTCAGAACATAATAATGGGCATCATTAAAATATTGCTTCGTTTGCGGCCGACGTCTTGACTGTTATGGTTACAGAAAAGCACTGCTGCATTATGGGTAAGTCTGGCGCTAAGACTGACGCATCGTAAACTCCCGCCTCCCGTGCTGTGATTGGTCCAGTAAGTTTAGGCTGGACAGTCAAAGCCTGCCCAGACTGACTCACGCCATGTGTATTGAATACACATGGCGTGAGTCAGTCTGGCTGGCCAGGCTATCATGCTACAGCGTGGCTTGATAGCCAGGAACAGAGGTGCACCTTACTAATAGGACAATGACCATAAACATACAGCCAGAGCTACAATGGAATAGTGTTAGATCACTAACATTCATATGTTAAAAGGATCTAGTCAAAGCTCAGACCTAAATCCAATTAAGATTCTACAGCAAGACATAACAATTTATGTTCGCAGATCCAGTCTGCTTGAGTTTGAGCTAGTTTACATACTGTTGTTTGCACGTTATTTGCAAAAAAAAAAAAAAAAATTCCTTCCTCTTCAAGACTATGCACAACTTTGTGTTGTTCTAGGACATAACATCCCAATGAAAGAAATTTAAATTTTGGGGTTGTGACAGGACCAAATGTGAAAAGGTTCAAGGGGTATATATACTTTTGCAAGGCACTTTATCTAGCAAAATGGAGCAAAAAACAATAATAGAAGCATAGTTGTAACAGAGATAACTCCCATGATGGAGCTTATTTGTTATTCCATCAAGAAGCTTCAATCCACCATCTTTAAAATATATATTTTTTATATATTAAATAGCCCATTGCAATAAAATGCACAATTTCTCACTATGGGGCATATCCATCACTATATCTACTTTTGCCCAATCAGAGAGCACAATAGCCCGTCACGGTCAGGCTTGTCTTCATGTGCACCAATCAGTGTATTCATCAGCGTCATGCAGAGCTGAAAGATCAAGCAGCACCTACCTTCAGATTTTCACATTTTCAAAAGCACAGTAGGCTGGAGCTTCTATTCTTTCGCATGCATGCAGCCACACACACACACACACACACACACACACACACACACACACACACACACACACACACGCTTACATGCCGCAACACCTTACCTTATCAAAAATGACACATTCCAATTCTATCTCAAATATACAAAACCTGTCGCTGAGAAGCTCTGAATGTCTGCATTTAGTGTACAGTCAGGAGCCTGTCAACACATTCAGCAACCTCTTCACCATCTATACAGCCCAGCAGCCAAACACATAAGTAAATCATGGGTGTACCTCTGAGTTTTCCTAAAATCACAGAGGGGTTGGTGTCCCACACAGTGAGAAAGAGGGCAGGAACAAAGAAGGAAAGAACAAAGAAAAACGGTGGCACTGTGAGTTCTGGCAATCAAAAAAACCCATTTTTTTTCTTCTCAAAGCAGAGCAGTCGTGGCTCTTGTTTTTGGGCTGCTTTCAAAAACAATGGGCTACATGGAGGCTGGGTATAACAGCATAGCTTTTACACACACTGCAGCAAACAGCTGTATGGGATCACATGCGCTCGTCGGCGTATGATCGGGAGCCCGTTTGAGCACCGGAAGTAGCATAAAAGACACATGCTGGAAGCTGATGCACAGTGGAGGAGTGCAGTGAGAACTGCCATTGATTTATGTAAAGGCATGCATGTACATGTGTACAAGAATTATGCACACACACACACACACACCACATTACTACAATCATACTCCTACATACGGACAAGGGAACCCGACATGAGGAGGAAAAACCAATTCAAACCATCCGCCATCCATGGGTCAGTGGGTCACACGTCCTTTAGCTCCAATGCCATGACCTGGAGTTAATTCCAGCAAAGCTATATATATATATATATATATATATATATATATATATATATATATATATATATATATATATATATATATATGTCTGCATGTGTATACAAACAAATGTGTAGTGAAAGTTGCTCTCAGGTTGAGAGATAAAAGACATCTTAAATTAAATTGTTTTTAACAGTATCTCATGAATAACTGACCTGACGTCTGTGCCTAGAGAAACAACTTCCATCCGCACCGGGTGTTGATGAGATGGAGGAGGGATACGAGGAGTTTTGAATTTAGGGGTGTGTGGAGGAGGAGGAGGGAGGGGAGGGGGTGATGGAAGAGCAGAGGATAACAGGAAGTGAGGTAAGAGGAGGCCATACCTTGGTCGCCAATCATCAGGTGTGCCAGACCTTGAAGGAAGACAAGAGCACAGTCAGCACAGCAAAGGACCATGAAGTGTGTGTGTGCGTGCTTATGCATAGACGTGTTTCGATGGTGCAGGAGTTTGTCATGCTGGTGGAGGCTAGTTCTCTGCGTGTGTGCGTGTATATAAATATATATGAGTCATCTAAACTATAAGAATAAAACCATTCTGAATGCACTTACTTATCTTAGGCACTGATCCTACGCACAAAACAGGTACGTACAAGGATGTGTGCATACAGCCATGAACTGGGTCGTACGTGGCGCCGTATTTATCTGTCTACGTCTATGTAACCTTGAGGCAAGTGCCACTTCAGATGATTGCAACAAGAGATGTAGTACTTACCAGATGACAGCAAACAACCTTTACTGTACATAACCACCCAAGACCAAAAATATACTTAAGTTGGCTAACTTCTACCCTGGCTATGTATTGCTACTGTATAGAAACTAGGAGATGTTATGAGAAACAGAAGCAGAACGAGAACATTAGAAAAGCCTTGAGAGACAGAGAAACAGAGATAGATAGATAGATAGATAGATAGATAGATAGATAGATAGATAGATAGATAGATAGATAGATAGATAGATAGATAGATAGATAGATAGATAGATAGATAGATAGATAGATAGATAGATAGACAACATGACGTACCTGGAGTGTAGATGTGCTCTGGAAGGGCGTGGCAGCCGGGCGAAGAGAGAGAGAGACAGACATTCATTAACATGCATGCTCAGCCCAAGGGTCACCATGGCTACTTACTGTACATGCACACCCGTCCAGGGGTCACCGTTGCATTGTGCATGCAAAAGTCAACACAAACGTCACGATGGGTACCATGCTGCACTGGTATCCAAAACTGAGGTTTGTTTAGACGCATATTCACGCAGCCACATTAAAATATCCACAAGTTTCTTTCTCTTTTTTTTTTTTTTTTTTGTCTTAAAAGCACACACAAGCGTCCACATTTTGTAGGAAGAGAGGGTGGAAGTAAGAGAGGGGAGGGGTGTTTTGCCGTCAATATACACTCCTACCTGTAGATTTGGATTCAAGAGCCGTTCACCCCACAACTTACCTTGTAGCTGCTTCCTCTCCCCAGAGCACCCCGACAGATAGCATGCAACACGCAAACCCACAAACCCAATCACACACATTCCCTCTCACAGTCTCTCTGTCTTTCACGCAAACACAGCAACATTTACTATGGCAGTCATAATGACATGAAATAGCTGGGAAAACATGTAGGGATGGATTAGCAGTGCAAAGAGGAGGAGGGGCATGCATGATTCAGTGCTGGGTCTGACTGTGTGTGTCTATGTTTGTGTGTGTGTGTGTGTATGTGTGTGTGAGAGATAATGTGTTTGCATGTGTGTTTTGATTTGCGTGGTCAGAAGAGTGTTTCCTTGCCTCTGCCCTTGCGATAGTAGCATGGCAGAAACAGGTTGAGCCATTAGCATGCTAACAGCGGTTTGCCCTCAAGGACAATGCAAGCCAGGCCAGGTTTAACAAGCCAGGTTGATTCTGCTCTCACTGCGGGGCAAAATGCGTCAGACAGCGATTATATTTAGGTACTGACCTGCTCAAACCAGGGCTGCCACTAACAAATTAAATTTTTGGACTAATCGATTAATCTAAATAGCAAGTTTAGACAAAAAGAAAGCTACTTTATTTTATTTAAAATTCTGTTACAACAATCTTAGGGAATTTGTTGCATACCAAAAAAAATAGAATTCAAACAAAAATTAGCATTTTAAAGTATCAAATACATAAGCAAAGAGCCAACATCACCAAGACAGAAGTAAACTTAAGTAAACCCTTATTATTTATGTATTTACAAATAAAAAAGCCTGAACACTCAGAATAAAAAATATGGAAAGATTTAACTGGACATAAGCAAAAGTGGACTCCAAACCAGTCATAAGTACAACTTCAAAGGAAAAATGCTTCTATTACAACCTTTTTTAATGTAAAGTTGCTGCCAAACTGCTTTCTGACTTGTCATGCGTATTGAAAAACCTCACAGTTGGGTGCAAAGGTAAGGAAAAAGTTCTGTCTCTTCTTTGCAGCACTAGCTCCCATTCTGAATAGTGCATGTGTATTGGGATCAAGAGTGAGGAATTTACAGCCTTCGCTTCACCATTTCCGATTTTATTTCATTTTTTCATATTTAAGGATGGCTGATGTTCTGAGAATTAAATTTCAAATGCACTAGTGGCCGAATTAATCCAAAAATAAGTCATGCTCTCAGTTTGAGCTTCAAGCATCCAGCATCCCCAGGTGAGAGAGGCACCTGGATAGCGTAGAGTGAGATTAAGTGATTTTATTATTGGATCACTGGTGCAATATTTGACTCGCAGCAGAGTCGGTTTTTGAGGCAGTGGCATACGGTTGCTGTATAGATGGCACGAGGGAGCCGTGGCACTCATAAGGCAAAGATTTTTCAACATGTTTAAAGAGTCTGTGGTGACCTGGCTTAGCTGGTGATCAGATTGTGAATGCTACATTGTCAAATGCATGGTGGGACAAAACCAGAGCTATTTTTCACACGACATCATAGCTATAATTGTGCGATGGGGGTATAATGGAGAAAGAAGCATTTACAATTAACTTGGATTCGTTAGCTGTAGTGTGTCTAATCTATGAGTTTATCTGGTTTAAATCTGATTCATTAAGATATTAATATTGTATAAACAAGTACTAACTTTTAGAAACCCAATGTGATTAAAAAAGGATTAAGTAAAATTGATTTAGTCAGCTGCACAAAGATCACTGATTTCTGAGAAAATCGAAGAACTTTTAGAAACCAGCTCAACTGATTTTGAAGCACACTTTGTCCACCATGTTCGCTTTGAAACTATAGCTTAAACGAAGCCATCCAAGAGACAAGCAAATAAAGCTTCAGACAGAAGCCAAGAGATTTGCAATACACAGCACAGTTGTGAGGAAAACTAATTTAACTTTTGTTAAAAAGTCTAGGAAACTAACAACAGGTAAATTCAAAATATCATGTATCAATTAGAATAATATTATGGTTGAAATCATTGAATAGGTTGGCTACATATATGAATATATCTTATTAATATTGAAAGTTGTATTTTTGCCTAAAACTGACATTTAAATGTTACTTTAAAGCACAAAGCTTATAAATGGCACAAAGAGAAATGGCAAATAACATTATGAAGCTCTGAAATCGTTCCCTAAGCTTGTCTAGAATCTGCAAAAAATATGAGCACAAGAGTGAAATAACAGGGAGCTTCAAAACCTTACTTTGCAGCAGTTTGCATGATCCATGATATAATTTTTTTTTAATTTCCCTTATAGTCCCACAGAAGGGAAGTTACTCTCTGCATTTAACCCATCTTTTAGGGAGCAGTGTGCTGCCGACAGTGAGTGGCACACGGGAAGTAATCTGTGGTCAATGGTCTTGCTCAAGGAGCCAGAGTGACAAACCAAGTACTAAACTGCCGACCTTTGGGGCCTCTCCAAGATGCAAATGCCCGGCTCTCTGACCACTAGGCCACCATTCCCACATAGACCTTGCAGTAATTCTTATATTAAAAAAATCTCTGTTTCTCAGCATCTTTAATCTTTAATAAAAAAAAATGCCCCAACACATCTGAACTAAGTTTGCATCTTCTGCCTGGGTATGGGCCAGTCATCTGTGTCAAGGTGTACTGACATATCAAAATATTTCACTTCCACAACAACAAATATTTTCCGTCATGCTGTTTCTACAGTTTAAAATCATTTTAATGAGATACCAGAGAAGGGGCATGAATGACCATAATTTCTATATGGTGTAAAGAATAACACAACACTACCTCTTCCACTACCTGTGCACTGCTAGTCAGCTGCCTGTAACATGTTTCCCTGCCTTATAAAAAAATACAAATTTGGCTGTTTGGAGATATTCTTTGGCATGAAAACCAGCCAGCACTGGAGTGGACGCAAAGGGAGCACCACCAATCAATATTATTACGGTAATGCTGTTTTAAGACTAAAGCTGGCCTGCTGCAAGCTGCATGTCCATTTGTCAGCAGGCTCAACAGATTAGCTCGTGATTAACTGGCTTAAATCAATTTATTAACTTATCATATATAATATTCTGTGCAATGACCACTTAATCGCACAGTAAAATTTAAGCAGGCATATATTAAAATTTTGAATAAGTGCCTGTATCAAAATGGCAGTAAATAATTGTGATGATTTTATAACATTTTACTGCAGTAATCACTGTTGTGTTATACTAGCAGCTGCAGGAATTGATGTTGCTTTTTGTTGTAAATAAAATCAGTTATATCATAATACACATTTTTGTGTAAATATAATTAGATTATATTATGCTTTCTTCTGGTAATCATACATTCAGAATCTCATAAAGTCTGAAGTTTGCTTCTGACATACTCTAAGTTGATTAAGGCTACTCTGGTTGTGGCATGAATATTAGCTGCAGCTTACACAAACTGCGGTTGGAGGCATACCACTGAGGCAGTATCTTTGTCAGACCAATATGAACTGTGGTGTATGGGACCAGATGTAAAAACACTTCACACCATAAAAAGCACTTTAAAGCACAATCTAAGTCGTCCACAAAAATACATCATCTGCTAAATTTTCCTCTCTAAGCTATCTGTATCTCTAAACTATTTAAAGAAAATGAGAAACATGAATCAAGAGGGTATGGGAGGAGAACTAGAAACACTGCATCCTGTTTTCCAAGGTTGATCTTTTTGCTAAATTGCTCAGAAACGCTCCCAGTTCAATAGCACACTGATTCTATTTCCTGGGCTAATGTTGACAAGTTACTGTAGTTTTATAACAAAGACTTGAATGAATGTTTCCAGACCATCCGTTATCACCCCTTTACTATCTCTCTGAAACAGAAATTGCTCCTTAAAGGGATAGTTCAGTAGTTTCAAAGAGAGGTTCTGTTAACAGGCTATGAGTAGCTCATGAGACCAGATGCTATATGATGTTGGCTACACAACAATTAGGTTAGATTATAGCAATTTTTTGTAAATAACAACTCCCAAACAAGCAAACTAAAACTTCTGTCTTATTAAAATTACGAGTAAATGCTTTCACTTCTGTAGTCAGAGAATCCAAATTTTGACAGGTTCATATATTGCATTTTTGCCTAATTCTATGGAGGTCTGAAGGCCCTTTGTGTTTACTAAATAAAACGAAGGCCTCAAAAATCTATTTATTATAGAGTAATAGTCTATTCAAGTCTAAATACAATTTTGATTTGCTAGAGATGATTTACTACAGTCCGGACCCATTAAAAGCAACAAATTAGGTCTTTATTTAAGTTCCAACCCCAAGCTTTAGCATTGTTACCGGCTAACAGGCAGTTGATGAGATCTCACAGTGTTTACAAATTGTTAGTATTTTATCTGTCACTCCGTCACTGTTCCAACTCCTCACCTCTTCAAATTCCTAAAAAAAAAGCAGCTGCTGATTCTCCTTAAAGATATCATCATCTAATTTAGAAAACTGAACGGAAAACAGCTGGAACAATTTATGATCTGGTTTACATCTTTGCTTCCTGAACAAAACGTTTCCTCTACATGGTCCTAGATAAGTAAATAACAAAATAACTTTTGATTTTCAATTAGAGAAGATCTAGTTCAGTCCAGACTAATTAAAAACAGTGTAAAACCCCTTTAGCACAAATAGGAATCTACAGTGCAGATACTAATTTTGGCATTGTTAGCGGCTAATGGTCTGCCAGTTGTGGTATTATTCTGACAGCCTGAATTGTTTGAATCAGCTTTGTCACCATATATTTTTTTTCTTCCAAGTACTCAAAAAGGATGTAGACGTTTTGGGGAGATTGTTATATCCTTTGGTAACCATATGTTATTGGGCACCCTGATGAGGAGTCCATAATTTAACTCCGGCAACTCAGGAACCACTTCTTTCATTACAAAATTCACAAAATAAGAGTGTGAAACACGGATACTGCCGTGTAAATTAATGGAATGTTAAATAGGATTTGCATCAATGCAAAAGTCCACTTTGATACAAGTCCCTCTCTCACTAGCTGTTAGCTCTACCCTCCAAAAGAAACTAATCTTTATACAAAATGAAGATGTCACAATAGTTATCTACTGTAGGTAGATTAATAACTGCTCCTACGCTTTTAACAGAAGACCACCCCCCATACTTAAAGGTGCCTTTAATCTCAAAAATGGAAATATTTTTGAGCACAGAAAATGGCTCGGAAAACAAACAGAGACCCTGCTACTCAGCTCATAAATAACACCCTGTTATATTTTATCCAGGTCTGTAATTTTATTCAAGAGGCAGCATAAGTATCATTTTTCTCTTGTAAAGCTATATGATTTTACCCAATGTCAAACATACTATTGCTCAACCCGTGAACCCATTTCAGGAGAAGATCTACTGCCAAGAGAGAGAGCGAAATAAAATCTATGTACCAGGTGTTATCCACGACACCCGCAGCTAATACGTGAGCCCATTTCGAGGAATATATATCTTCCACTTCATAGATGTGAGCAGTCTCTTGTTGAGTGACAAGTGCCAGCGCAATGTAGGCGATGTTTCTGCTGAGAGCCTTTATGTAAAATGTATGCATCTCCTATTTAGCTCGTAGAGCTTGCCCTGCTGTCAGGTACATCAGCAGCGGTGTGAATAATGGTGGTCCTGGACGCATAGCTCATAAACGTGTGTCTACATGTGTTTGTACGTTTGGGTTGCATATGTTTGTGCAGGTGTGTGTGTGTGTGTCGCTGAAAAGCAGCAAAGCAGAAGACTGGATTAGACTGGCTTGGATCACATATACTGTAATTCTTAGTGCGGCAAGGAGCCTTTGAAAAGCTTAACTTGCCACCTCCCGTATTTAAGAAAACCTAAGTGCTTTGATTGCAAACACTTATGACAGGAGTTCATTTACTAATGAATCGTTATTCAGTTTTATATCTATATTCAAATATTCAGATTACTATTTCAAAGCACCGCATAAGACTTGAATGCTTGCTTAACTTGACCTGTAGTCCAAAAACCATGGATTTTAAACAAACAATTAAGCGACAGAAAGAGTATGCATCTATTAAAAGCAAGAGCAGCTAGATACTTGACAAATTTTAGAATCAATTAATCAGCAGATGATTTGTCAGATTATGTCTTGGTATATCTCTAGAGATGCAACAATCAGTGGTGCAGAGAAGGGAATTGGCCGATTTTCCCGTCAGATCAAATATTGAAAATCACATTTTTATCCTATTCGTTAAATGCATCAAAACTAAGACCTCCCGCTAAGTTGGGAGTCTAAATGCGTCAACCAACAGGATGTACTGTGGTGCACCTTTTAGAGTACAATAACGATCAGATAAAAAAATTGGTGACATACCCGTTGATGCGTAAATAGTGATCGTCTTATCCTTGATTATCTGTTGGATTTAAAACTACTACCTCTATCAAGATACCCACAGCACTTTTTTTTTCTTATTGATGTGTTAGAGTCCTTGAAATTAAAACTTTGTAATCGGTAAAAATCCTAATAGGCAAATGAAAAGAAGAAGCCTGATCTGTGCATCTCTAGATAACTTGTCATATATATGGCAGTAAAAAACCTTGAACCTATAAATAATTAGTGTGTGTTTCTTTTGAGCGTTCACAATTGAGCTACTTTATGATTCTTTTTTTTTTTTTTTACAGAAAAACTAATTGACTAATTGCTGGAGCGTGATTTATTAATTCTCCCCCCACTGGATTAATTATTTCTGCATATGCGAACACAAAGCAGCAGCAAATGTACCTTTACTGCTGCTTGGTAAAGATAGCTGCTTCCCGCAATGAACAAACACGTCACATACAAACCTATCACCGTTGAGGTTTAACAACTCTAGATGTTAATGGGAGAAAAACGATGCCTGACGTCACCGAGCACCGGCCACAGGTACCAGGGAAAATGGGAGGCTAAAGCCGAAAGGAGAAATGAAAGAACTATGATGAAGAGACACTCCTGGCATGAGGTCTCCTTATTAGTCCTGTCTCCATGGCAACCCAGGCCATCCCACGGTCCACTAAATGAGAAGGTGTGATGCGGTGGGTGGCTAAAGAGATGTGTGTGATGCTGACAGCGGCGCTGGGTGGAGTGTAAGGTCATTTTTATTATTTTTTTTCTTCCCCTGTGGAGAAACCGCAAGGCCACCCAGCCGTTTTTGGCAGATGCATTTGGGTCATTAAATTTTAAGAAAAGAGTAAAGCAAAAATCAATCGTCTGGGCAAAGCTGGAAGGTATCTTAGGTTTACAGCAGTTTCGAGAGCTATTGATCAAGAATGCAGATTTTCTCTGAATGAAGTCGAACAAATCTGACAACACACACATCTTTAGCAGGGTGGCAATGAAAGCATTTGCACTGTGGGCCATAACAAGGTAGCGGAGCTCATTAAGCAACTGTTTTGCTTTTGTAATGGCCATAATTACAATGGCCTGTCTATTGGCACTCGTTTTGACCACATGCTTGTTTGGCAGAACAGAATGAGAGCATCTCTGTGGCTTTTAAATATTCAAGCATATTGTTCCTTTTCGAGTAGTTATTCATTGATGAAGTGCGCCCTGGACTGTTTCTGTCTTCTATAGGAGCACTGTCACATTAACACACACTACACCAAATCACACAGACACAAATAGAGCATCTCAAAAGGCTGGAGGCTGTTAAAATTAATGGCAAGTGATAGATTCTACACACATCATTTCAACACCCTATGCATAGTAGGTCTGAAGGCCGTCTAAAATCAATCCAAATCCATTAACACAGGCAGTCAGGTGTCAGCCATGTAACAACCGGTGATTTCCAGCCTCTTAGCCCAGTTCCAATTAGAGTTTCTCAAGGCCAGCCAGCTACCACATCCATAATGGATCTATATGGTTACTGGGCTCTGCCAAACACACCAACGTAGCCCTTCAAAGCCGGCCAACCAGGTTACACCTTTCATTGGGTTTCAGGAATTTTTATTGAATCTGCTGACTCTAAGGCTTTTCCGTGCCACAGCTGTTCCCACCATCTCAGCACAAGGCTCACTAAACGGGTTGCCCTTCCTAGCAGGGGCCTTATATCTGGCTTTGGGTGAACATAGTACACTGGCAGTTGTTTGCAGCCAAGAAATCAATACCAAGCGTAATCAGTATGCAGGCCTTGCCTTTTTTTGTGTGAAGCCTGCTGGTCTATAGATGCCAACCGAGGAGAGTTGGGAAGACGCGAATGCTACGTTCTTTTAAGGAACCAAGGGTAAGGAATTTTTTTGTTAAATGTGCAGATATGGTTTAGGAGAGATCTGTAAGTCAGTGTGTTTTATATAAATGTGTCAGAATATGTAAAGGATGAGATGTATATGATGGGTCAGCATGGTTTTGGGCCTTACCTTCGCTGCAGTCATTGCCTTGGTAGCCAGTGTCGGAGCAGTCGCAGACGGTCTGATCGTTGACCACGCTGCACACCCCTCCGTTCTGGCATTGGTGGTCCGGCCCGCAGCCAGCTGTTACAGTGACGCCCTCCGAGTTGTCCAGCGTCACCAGCGATCCGTTGATGCTCACTGCCGTGATCCAGCCACGAAAGGCTGGTTGTTCCCGCACTGAGGGTGAGGTGAGGCGTAGCGGCGAGGAGTGGAGATCTGCTGACAGCCCACCCATGTATGTGTGACTGAATACTGTCATGTCTCTTCTCTTACTCTTCACTTCTGCCCATCCCTCCAGTCGACCATCCACCTCCAACGAGGTGTTCCTCCAGTCCCGCTTGACACGCACCGCGTGCCACTGCCCGTCACTCACCGCCACGCCTGACTGCAGCTCAGCTGGCTCAGCACAAAAGATGGAGAAGCGTAGGCGCAGGTGGCCGTGGAGAAGCAGCAGCTCCAGGAAGTCGCAGAACCCTTCGTCATCCAGGTAGAGCAGCAGGCCCTCCTGGCTCTGAGTCCGCAGGCTGAAACTCAGCACGCTCTCGCAGCAGGCGTTCCACACTGGAAACCGCCCCCACTGGCTGGATACGCCCCCAAACTCCAGGACCTCTCCTTGGGCCTGGCCCCCTACGCTGCACAGGCACAGTCCCAGAAAGAGCAGGGGGGCTGCTGCCCAAACGCAAACCGCCATTACACTCATGCACACACTCGCTCTCACACTCACACACACACAAAATTGAATAGGGGCTAGAGCTGGGGAGTTCCCTCTAGCCTACAGCTCATGGTGACAACTGCAGGGCACTTCGTAGAACACCGTCACCTGTGCACCCTGCTGTCTTGGTAATACTTTTAACCAAAGAGAGCTCAGATACAATGCGCCCCCAGAGACAGAGGGAGGGGTCAGACAGCAGCACCCTCTGTTCTTTCAACACCCTTTGAACATCTCCTTTTGCCTTGGCCTGGTGTTTGTCTTGTCTCTGCGGTGTTCAGCGTCTCCTCTTCATTCCCTATTTCAGTCATGAGACTCCAGGTGTGTGTATTTGTACGTTTGTGTGTTAGATGTGGAGCAAACAGGATGCAAACTCCATCTTTGTGCCCTAGATAGGGTCTTATCCCCCATGCAGGCAACTCCCCACGGAGCGCGAGTGTATTTGTGTGTGCGTGTGCAGCTCACACAATGGTAATGGTGAGAAATGACACCGTCATAGCAGTATTTCCTCCCTCTCTCCTTCCTTTTCTTAGTGGGGCAAGACTTAAAGCGTGTGTGGGCAAATATGCGTGTATATGCGAGTGTGTGCCAGCAGGTTGAGGTATGTGTGTCTCTCACTGCCGCGTCATCACTCTCTCCAGCGACCTACAGAGAGAACAGAGACGGCACAATCAACCAGGGTCAACACACACATTCTTCATACATTACACACACATACACACTCAGGCTGAGCCTGTTGTTCTCAAATTACACTTTCTCATGGATTTTGAGCACACCCTTGGCATGGTCACATTGTGACAATCTGTAAACACCGCTGGATTAATTTAGGTGATAAAAGCTTCACTTTAACTCTACCTCACACACACACACACACACACCATCTTCACAAAGAAGATTCACAATGCCGCAGGAGGATTTTTTGGTGCCATACCTGCAACTCGGCTTCAAGTCACAAATGTATTACTCCAACCCTCAATATTTTCCTGAATACAGTATTTATTGAATTAAATTTTGATTGCATTTAATGATTTTGCTAAAATATATATTCATCAGTAGAAGCTGTATTACTGCACCTTTTCGGACTTCAGTTAGCTACATCCACCACCGCTGCTACTGCGGCGGATGACTCAAACCGAATTACAGGCTCCGAAGTCCCCGTTTCTAACGTCTGAACGCCTTCTGTCTCACGCACGCACGCACACGCGCACACACGCACACGCACAGCCCGCACCGGCTGGGAATTGAACCGCTAACTAAACTCACAGGCGGCTTCGCACCGTCTTTGAAAAGCCAACAGAAAGCGGAGACATCACAGGTATTGATAGACAGCGTGAATGAATGCGGCTGAGTTATCGATTCTCGATTTGCAGCCATACCTCTTCTCCATTTCCCCCCTTTTCTCTCCCTGTGGCAGTTGCTCAGCCTCATCGTCACCTGCGCCCTATTCGCTCCTATAGTACATTATCCCCTGCTTTCGTTTTTGTTTGTTTGCTTGTTTTATTCTATTTTTTTTTTTTTACAAACAAAAGCAGACGTTAATTGGGCCAGCGGGGGTGAGAGAACGTGTCTCTTCTGTAAATAAAAGCCACATAATCGCTTTTGTTCAAAGCATGTTTGCTTACCTCACGCGCATCCTGTGGTTCCGCGGCAACAGTGCCGCGCGCGACCCATCGATCTCCCTTCCCATTTGAGGTGGATTCTGAATCCGCGAGAGGAGAAGAGAGGAAAAAGGGAAACGACCAGACAGGAGCACAACTATCACGGGCTCGAACTGAAGATGACAAGGTGTTATCGCCTCCCGCTCTCTCTCTCTCTTGCTCTCTCTCTCTTTCTCTCCCGCTGTCTGACTCTGGGTCGCTCTCTCCTCCGTTCTCCTGAGGAGGAAAAGGTGCAGTCTGATGATGCTCTCGCGGCAGACTCGGCAGAGGGGTGAGTCACGTGGTTGAGAGGGAGAGAAAGTGTGTGTGGAAAAAGGGAGGAATGGGCGAGGAGGTGCGCTGCTGCAGCCCCTTGGACAACGTTCACTCAAAGCGTGCACTAATATATATATATATATATATATATATATATATATATATATATATATATATATATATATATATATATATATATATATATATATAGATAGATAGATAGATAGATAGATAGATAGATAGATAGATAGATAGATAGATAGATATACTACTTACACATACACACACACACACACACATTGAGGTTATAGGACTTAAACAATTGGGAAAAGCCCAGAAGCTTATACCATAACTCTTGGCTGCTATTGGTTATTGGTCAAGTGAGTACACATTTTATCAAACCAGCTGCAGCTATATAATTTGATGAATTATGGGGATAAATTGCCATAAAATACACATAGTTTTCATCATTCAAATGTATTTTAACACTGTAAGATATTTCCCCTCAGTGGTTCTGAAACCCATTTGGTCGATTCGATTTGACAGATCATGGCCACTGAATAAATAAGAGTGACCTCTTGTTGGAAGAGGATATTTGTAGAAGTCACAAATCATATTTACGTACAGTTTGAGTAGAGTTTAGCAAAGCAGGTGTTTTGACACATGGTTGGTAAAAAGGTTGTCTGGCAGATAGCTTTATTTTGTGCTAATATTTATGATACAAAAAGACTGAAATGGCAAACGTACAAATTAGCAAAGGGGTGTAATTAATGCTTTAGCTGAACAGGTAAGTCAGAACACTGCAATGGTGTTATAAAGAAGAATTGCTTGAACAAAGCAATTAAAAGCTCACTCAATGCAAACTTAGAAAACAAGTTATATTTTAAGTAAGGAAGTAAGTAAAAGTTTATTTATATAGCACCTTTCACAGACAAGAGCGGGTCATGAAGTCCTTAACAAAAACAGTTTTAACAGTCAAAACTCATGAAATATTTATTTTTGCTGAGTGCATTGCAGTTATTATGACAAGATGGAAGATTGATGAGTGTTTTTCACAACTCGAATAACACCCAAAGAAGTTTAAAAAGTTAATAAGAGCGTATGTTGAACAATGTTTGCTGAAATGTAACTCATCCTATGACTCAGTATGACTGAGAATGTGGAGGTGAGAATTTTAGAAACCACCAGGCAGGCTAAGTGGAAGAAATGACTGCCAAACTCAGCGCGACTAAAATAGAAAAAAAAAAAAAAAATCTACATTGAAAAAAATAATACCTGCTTAACGTTTCAAGACCTGATAAAAAAAACTTTTCCTAGAATTTAACACAAAGCCGTAAGGTAACAAACTCAACACAACATTGTTAACGTCACCCAGCTCTGTGTTTGCTTCAAAATGCAAACGCTGCGATGTTTGAACACTAAAATCTCAAAAGGAGTTAATCATGAAAATCTCATAATACCATTTCTGCTACATTAACTAAACAGAAAAAAGTTTACTGAATATTGCATGTGTCTTGTCAAAGAGTTTGTTAGTTAATGGCTTTATTTGTGGTAATCTGATGATTTAATCCGCTGCCACCTTGCTTCAATTCAAACATTTAATTTAGGATATTAGAGGGGGAATAAAAAACATTTGTGTTTTAAGTAATCTGGAAAATTAGTTAATTTGTGTGTATTAAAACATTTGTTATATCAACATAGCTAGAACTAAGTCTAAACGACAGCTTTGAACATAAATGTTGTTTTAGAGGTGGTAGAGAACATTTAATAAAGATGTAAACCTAGTTTTGGTCCTTTGTCCTGAGGTCAGCCAGCTTGAGGTGAAGAAATCTGGACAACAATGGACCTGACAAGTGATGGATCTATAGATGGATGGATGGATGGATGGATTGATGCATGGAGTTTTGGGAAAATGTACAAGTGCATATTTAGCTTAGTCCTTCTCCAACATTACAGCCAGCGTGCTACAAATAATGAAGATTAAACTGAAATTCCTTTCTTTTTTTTTAGGTACGGATTTAAAGCTGCAAACCTACAACACAATTTAGTATAAATGTGTTAGAGTTCTACAATTTGTCTTAATGAGATTTTTTTTAAAGGGCGTAGGGAAAAGACTTTTTAAATATATTTCTTCAAATGTTCAGTTGCAAAATCAATTTTTTTTATCTTTCCGCCTACATGGTCTGTGTTGCTCATTAGTTACAGTTAGTTTTTGTCTCACTGTGCACAGAAGGTCACATATCCTGATTATATATTTTTTTCTTTTTTACTGTTTGTGCCATTTTTATTTGGATTCTGGATTTTTTTCTAACCATTTTTTGTATCTGTCCTGTCTGACAGTGTAGCACTAACAATTGCTTTCTTAGTGCCTAGGAGAGCCCAACCGATTACCTTTCACAAGTGGAGCATTACACTATAGTGCTTCACTTGATACTTATGCAAATAGCTTTGGACATTATTTTGGGATTATTTCAAATTCAATGGACACAGAAACGTAAAGGTAAACGAGAAAGAAAGGAAGAGAGAAAGGTAAGGCAAAACGTTAAAAGGGAGAGAAGGTGACAAAAACAGAGCAGAGGGAAAAGAGATTACAAGACAACGTCTTTGCATTCTGCTTCTACGACTGCAGAAAAAGAGATAGAAAGAGAAGAGTAGGGGAGAGCCCCAGGAAACCCCCCCAGCAGCCACAGTGTAGAAGCCCCCGGGGTCTGCAGGGGCGAACCCGCCGGCATCCAGCTATGCCAGAGCAGATGCAGCCATGGGCACAGGGGCCCAAGGCCACACCGCCCCAAAGCAGAGCCCCGACAGAGCCAGGGAGCTCAGGCCCAGCAGAGCAGCCTCCAGGAGTGAGCCAGCACACCCCAGGACCCAGGCCCCGACACCGACAACCACTAAATTCACCGGCGGGTCAAGGAGCAAGCCACCGGCAGGGAGCCTGACGTGGGGGATGGGCTCTACACTTAGTGGAGACCTGAGATGTCCCAGGAGACGCGGCAGCCCAAAACCCAACCTGACAAAGAAACAGGCACACAGTCAGAATCACACGTTCTCACCCTGACGCCCACACATGCAAACGCTCATAACCATACACGCAATGTAATAATATGCAAGAATAGATGCTGTACAAACACTTGCACTCACCACACACATCCTGTACTCTCAGGTCCAGGTACTGATACCCCAGAAGGGCGTCCAGCACCCAGACCCGGGAGGTGATCCCCTTCACCAGGGTGGAGGAGAGCAGTAGCTACAAGCTGAGACAAGGGCCAAGCACCGCCCCAACCTGGGCATACCCCATCCATGCCCCAACCCCAACCCTCTGCCCCAATCCCAGCCCCGAATACCCCAGATTCCATCTATCTAGAGGCGGGGCCAATACAATTCAAACGAGCCAGCCAACCAGAGCCCATCCCACGAACCCGGAGGAGCCCAGACCAGCTGGTCATGCCACCCCTACACGGCACACCCCTGCCACAAAGCCACACCGAGCCAGCCAAGTGAAAATTTGTGTTGTTGCGTATAACCAGCTTTTAGGTTTCTGTAACAATTATCCTGACAGCTCTAAAATATAGGCCATCACTCAACTTTCACACAGATTGGTTATTCTCAATGTTCGCTTGCAGTCCAAAGTTTGGAAGAGATGTTCTGGTTTGATTCTAAGAGTTCAGCGTGACAGAGCTATAGTCCAGAATCAACATATATGTCTCAATCTGTTGCTGCACAATATATAAACATTATTCTTTCTGGGCAAGAACATTTTCCTGACTTTGCACAGTAAAAGGCTTGAATGATGACATTTCTTACAATATGTTTAGTCGTCACTGGATAACTTTATTGTGAACATTTGAGCCAGTATTTGAAGCAGACTTTTATAAACAACACAGGGTTTATAATATTATAATATCATAATGTTATAATATTCCAGTAGTTTTGCTTATTTTAGCATTAAACTCTGCCATCTATATAGATAACAATGAATAATATACACCAATCAGGCATAGCATTGTGATCACTGACAGGTATAGAGAATAACACTGATTACCACTTCATCATGGCATCTGCTAGTAGGTGAAATATGTTAGGCAGCAAGGGAATATTTTGTCCTCAAAGAAAACATAGGTGAGTGTTGTCATCCCTGGTGTTCTGTATTCATTTACTGTAAACCTGTATTGCTTACATGGTTTGTGTCAATTATCTGTTGTCTCTATTCTCCTCTAGTCTTGCTCCCCACATAAAAGCTTGCATTCAGGTAATTAGACTCACCTGGTTCTGATCTTGGCAATCATCCACAGTTGAAATACTCTTTACACCCTTGCAAAATCCTTCCATTATCAGGCCTGTTCTCCCATTCACTTGACTGTTGCCCCATATTTATTTACAAATGGCTGGATCTTTTAAGTTTTTTTCTTAAAAGTTTGCTTTTCATTAAACTCTCTAAAACTGTTGTCTGTGCTTCTGTCCTCCATCTCCAAAACACACGACAAAGCTAAGGGTTTGAGAAGCTTGAGTTTGGCAAGGGCCAACTTGTGAAGGCTAGACGACTGGTTTGGAGCATCTCCAAAACTGCAGCCCTTGTGGGGTGTTCCTAATATGTAGTGGCTACTGTAGCTCAGGTTAAGGAAGAAGTTAATGCTGGTTCTGATCGGAAGGTGTCAGAATATACAGTCCATCACTGTTTGTTGCCTAAAGGCCACCAGAGACCATTCGGGGGGTCCATGTTGACCCCTGTCTGTTGACTGGAAATGCAAAACAAAATGCACACAACGAGGATCAGATATGGTTGATGATGTGGAGTTGTGGGAGAAGATAGTTTGAGAAGCAAAACAACAAGCTTCAGGTGTTGACTCTAAATTCTACACATCCCAGTCCATTCAAGCATCTGTTGTCCTGTTTAGAATGGTTTGTCACTCAAGTGCCTGAAACAGCTGGAAACCAAAGGACGCTTTTACGAGATGAAACAATGAGTCTTAGGTTTCCAATCATGGACATGCTCAAGTCTATCTGAAAGAGAAAATAAGGTTAGTGATGTTCAAGTGGGATTAGTATGGATTGAATTATCTGGTCTGTCTTTGGTTCACAGGCCCTGCTGTAGGAAGCAGTGTAGTACCCTACTGTCTGCTTTTGTTTTTTCAGATTGACTGATGGCGCCAGAGAGGATGGAGGATGGACCTGCATGAAGGTACACTAAAGTCCAAAGGTTTTCAAATGTCTGGCACGTTTAAACTTAATATCATTTTCATTCAACCCAGAGGTTAATTTGTGATAGGAGAGAAAAAAAGATAATACAACAAAGGAGTATCGGCGTTGAACAAAAAAATCCTGTTTTTTTTTTTTTACATTTTATTTCAAACCTGCATGCCAATAATTATTTATATCCTTGAAATTAAAGTAATCCAACCCTTCTTGTCATTACTGATCAGCTTTATGCATGTTTTGCATTTATCTTAGGTTATGAGCTTCAAGTCCTTGAGTTTGGAGGGCGTAATGGCCATTGCCATGTGATAATATTATTTCTAGTGAGAAATAACCAGTTTACTAAATTTAAAAGATTACTTAAACCTAAATCTCTCAGAAGTACAAATATTTGTGGACTTTACTGACTAGTATTAGTTTGTGTGTGTCCTCTGTTAATCAGCACCTTCTCCACCTTGAGATGTGTGAAAGGTGTAGCAGAGGCAGGGCTGTACTCTGGGTGATTCAGTTCAGAATCTCAGATGATCTGAAGATGAGGAATCCAAGTGGTGGCTTAGAGAGGATCCAGCAAGTGACCAGAATGCTGTGGTTTCAGAGAAGACAACATGAGAGGAAACACACACTGGATAATTATCCAAGAAATAGTTTTCAGGCAACTGATAAAGAGGAACACTGTACCTAACCAAAGTGAAAGTTGCTCATGAATCAACCCAAGCCAGGAGAAATAGGAGAGACAATACAGAAAAAAACAAAAAACTTTTTGGATAATGATAGCTGGGAGATAAGCTGGAGAAACAAATGCTATGAATGGAGGATTCACTGTCTTACAGGACTTGGGTCAGGGGCCACCATAACGTTATGCCAAATAAGGATTTAAAGGAGCTATAAGTAGTACTGGCAACTTGTGGCTCAAATCTGTACAACAGCTTACCAATCACAACAATCTAATATGCTGTTTTTAAATGGTGTGTTCCTGTTGTGATTTTTTTTACATACACAGGATAGGTGTATGATGTTGTATGCTGTTCTATTTTTGGTTCCGCTTCTCTTACTGGCTTCCATGTCAGTAGACTGCTGCTCTTTTGCCAAGATAAAACACCAAATGCTGCGCTCTGAACTCTCATATGATTGGCTAAGGGACCAGGAATTAAACACAGGCTACACACTGCAAAGAAGTCGTTCCGCATCGTACCTCTATGTTTGGAAGGAGAAAAGCTTGACTAAGACATTGTTGATGGAGAGGACCGATTGTTTATAGAGAATGTTACTTCCGTCTTGGGTGACAAATGAGAATGATATAGGTTGATTTTACAGTAAATAGGTTACTTATAGCTCCTTTAATTTCCACATTAGTTTTTTACGTCTTTAATTTTGGAGTCTGCATTTGCACATTCCCTCAGAAAACCACAATAAAAACTGTCTTGGCAGTAACATGAGTGTAGTGCAAGTGATTTTCTACAGCTATAGTAACTGTTATAAGACGGTAGAATGAGGCACCTGTTACCCACAATCTTTCCAAAATTCAATTGATGTTGGCCAGTGGAGTTGTTAGGCATGTTAGCAGCTGGACGGATTTAACTCAAAGCATTTTATGTTATTAGAAGCAGTCTCACATTCAGGCAAGGTTTATCTACTAGTTTCGATGTAAGGAGATTAGCTGGGTTTGATTCAAGCGCTGAAGAGCGTGAGTAAAAGGTTTGGCTTGGTGGCTTGGGAGAAATAAAACATTTCCAGTACAGTCCTTAACAGCCGACGGCATAACCAGTCCCTAAAGCATTAGTAGAATAACACCTGCTGTCACAGCTGCTGATTAGCAGCCACTATTAGCAGTTTTGAAGGTTGATTCCTGTAAGTAATTGTTGTGAAGGAGATGTTTTTCCAGTGCCCACATGTCCATCATACCTTTTTTTCCCCAGCCTCTGTGGGACTCCAGCTGGGTTGAGCCCAGCTTAGGAGTGCTCTCCCTGGGCTCTCTGTCGCAGCCGCTCCCCCCTTTAGTTTCCTGGATCCTTGTTTGTCTGTCTTTGACAAGCCAACATATGCTTCACCCCTCAGATACTCTGTTAAAATTGCTTTTTCCCACCAACACCTTGAGCCGGAGAGCAGACCAGCTGGGGAACTGACTGGCGGCTTGGGTGTCCTGTAAAAAATGATGAAAAAAAAACAAAACATGACGTCATTGAGGATGCTCTGCAAACAATAACCGGAGCTCTGTTGGAGATGTGCAGCTGGCAGCAAAAAACATTCCTTCCTCCTGTTTTTTCGCAGTGGTTCTCATCTTTGGAGGATTGTTTAATCTAACAGTTGTTTGGTGCTTGGAGGTATTTGCTTTTATGCATACACTGTTTACTCCAGCAAGGCAGAGGACTGTCAGATGTAGCAGAGAAGCATCTCTATGGATGAGCCAAACTACCAGAACGGCCACACAGCTGGAGAGGAACGAGTCAGATCGATTTAAGCAACAGATATCAAAGCAAAAGGGTTTGACTGCAAAAACCGTAGCCGACATGAAGATAGGAAGTCCGAGCGTGCAGCCGTGTGCACGTTTGGATGTCGGTTCTTGTGTGTGAGGGGAAACATTGGAGAAGCAAGAGGAGACAGGGTGGAGGAGGCGTTACTATGGAAACTATCTCAACATCAGCACATGGTTTTTCCATTGGCGAGACCACCACAATTCCCTCATACTCCACTGGTGCTCCTCCTTCTCCAGCTCCTGCCCCCCAACTGTGCCAGGATGACCTTTTAAGCCAAATGGCATTAAAAAATAATAGCATTCTTCCAAGGACACCTGGCAAAGAGAAACACCAACGATTTAGAAAGAATTGCAAATTACCAAGCACAGAGAAGGTTCAATACATACCCAGACCATGACTACCACTTTGACAAGATTAAGGTGTAATTAGGTTTGGCCGTTGATTAAAACATTATAATTCAAATCACAGTAGTTTAGCCTTTAACCTTTAAAACATCCAGTACTTAATGTGTTTTTTAAAGAACAGAAAAAAAACACATTTTTGAGAATGTCATTTTCGAAAATGATGTTTATGATTCAAAAATATTTTAATTTAAATTTCAGTTAAAGGCAAAATATGGAAATGTATAAACTACATACAATTTAATTTTAATTACATATTTTCGGTTTAAAAGGTTATTTTTTATGATTAATAATTGTGTCTACAGTTTTGAAATATTATCTTCAGATATGTCTAGTTATGTATTTTGACCTTAAAAAGAAAACACAAAAAAATTATATTCATCTTTAAATAAAACATTATATGCCAAGAATTTGTCCTGACTGTTTTTACTTAGGTCTTTTTAAACCTGAAAAGAATTTTGCACCAGGTGTGATCAACAGGCATAAACATTGTTGTGCCATGTGCCAGCAGTACAGAGGAACAATCAGAAAACAAGATGGTGACAAATTGATGCAGCTACTGTAATGCTAAGTCTATGGTGGATGCGCGTTCTGGAGTGTCAAGAGGTCTTGAGGTACGTTTCATGCACGTTGGGCGTGGCATGTTTTGAGTTTTCAAGCATCTGATGCATGTCCAAAGCAGCAGATGCTAGAGTTGGAAAATCTGAACTTTTGCAGCCAGACGTGGAGCCTCAGCCAATCAGACAAACTCCACTACTGGGGAATAAAAAAAAAGCATATTTAACATTTTGTTTTAAAATATTTTCAATACAATTAAAAAACAATATTTGCTAAATAAATTGTATTAGATTTGAGTTGAATATAAAAAACATGCATAGAAAAAACTAATTATTCAACAAATTGTTTTAAGTATAATGACTTACATTTTAAATTTCAATAAATAATAATTTAAATAATTAGTTAAATGTGAAAAGACTACATATAATAAAATAACTATTTTATAGTTTAGATTCAAAAAGTAAACTTTTAAATGTTTGTATTTTTATTTACATTGTAAATAAGTAATATAGGACAGCATGCCTTTAGAAATAAAAATCCTATATTCTGCAGTTCAAACATTTGAAGATTTCTCGTATTTTAAAACATAATTCTTAATTTAAAATTAAATTGTAAAATTAATTAAATGTTGCAAAATGTTACATTTCAACTTTTTAATATTTTAAATTTGGATTTACATGTTAGTATCCATTTCAATTAATGGTTTGTTTGTTTTCAAGAGGGGAGAAACATAATAGGCAGTTCATAAACAAAATAAGGCACAGTTTCACTGGATTACAAAAAAAACAGTAATGTATTTTATCACTCTCCACATATCTGGTATTTTTTCGAATAGTTGCAAGACGAAGACCACAGTTAAAGCCATTAGAAGTCCCTTTTACAGTTTTACCATACTCCATGTGGGGGCCACAGCAAACATGTGGAAGATGGTGCTCTGGTCAGATGAGAGCATAACTGGACTTTCTGGTCCTAATACAAAAGCCTCTGTTTGGTGGAAAACTAACCCTGCACCCCAACCTGAAAACACCATCCCTGCAGTGAAACATGGAGGTTGCATCACAATGCTGTGGGAAAACGAAATTTCGTTCTGTACGCACTCTGTGCATACAGAATGACAAATAAAGTTGTCTAAGTCTAAGTCTAAAGTCTAAAACTTTTCTTCTCCAGAGATGGGAAAACTGGTTAGTTCATAGGAAGACTGATGAAGCTAAAACAAAGGAAGAAATCCCGAGGCTACAAAAGACTTGAGACTGGGGCAGAGGTTAATCTTCCAATACAAACATAACAGCAAGAAAGGAAGCATATTGTTATGTTTGTAAGATATTATGTCACAATTAAACAAAATAAATAAATTCTAGTTAAAACTCAGTATTTTTTGCGGCCATCACGGGAGATTTTTTTTGTCTTTTTTTTCCCGATGAACTAAAATTAGAGTGCATAATCATTTTCTATAATTATTATAGGTGGAGGAGAAGAATTCAGGAAATGTTTTTATTTTTTTATTTATAGGGTCTTAAGACAGAAAATCAAAAACACAGAGGAAAATGGTCAAACATAAGGCAGGCTCTGTAGGGCATTCTGCAGAGCATGTTATCTGTTTTAACAGCAGCCATCAAGACATGACGTGATGCATCTTCTGTCTCTAAAACACAGGGGGGGAAATGCATTATAGCACAAGCATTTAAAACTGCTGCGACTCTATCTGTTAACATTACGCTAGACAGATATAGGCTGCAGCTTTTAGCATTAGGCCTTATTGAATGATGAGCCAGAACCTTGTCCTGCGCTTCCCTCCCCAACAACGTTTTGCCTTTCTTGGCCTCTTCTCTCTTTCCCTTTCTGACAGGCTGACAGCGAGCGCTGACCCCTGACTCTTTGCCTACTCAGCAGAGAGAAGGTCACTGTATATGTGTGTGGGAGTGCGCGTGTATACATATTTTCTTTATATACAGTATGTGTGTTAGCGGTAATATATGTCTAAACTGCCAGCAGAGAGAATATACAACTAAAAATAAAAAACTCATCTGTCAGCATCCAGTCTGTTTGTGTCTCCATGTGCTGTCCGTGCTCCCAGAATCGGATCTTGCGTCTACATGGAAAATATATTTTGAACATTGCAATGTTTTCCTCTGATTGTATTCATATCACGTGTGGTTAACAAATCAGGTAATTCACCCAACAGAAAATCAACAGAAATTAGTGCACAAATTAAGCTGTGTGTAACATTGTGGAATGATACAGGGGGAAAGTATTGAAAACATGAAGAAAGTCAGGTGTACAAAGGTTTGGACTAACTGAGAACCTATAAAAAAGGTTTATCACAACAACGGTATCACACAAGAATCATTTAAAGGTAGGCTCCATCCGACTAACCTTATAGATAAAGACTCTTTTTTGCAAAAGCAGAGGTGCATCCGAATAGTGCAGTCAATAAGGAAGGAGGTAGGAAAAGTAGCCTGTATATGCTCCCTCCCACGGCTAGTTTTGCCTGGGAACCCCGCGAGGTCCCTTACCAGTGCTAAGAACCCTTAAGGTGTCCCACAGTCCTTTGTGTGGCATGACGTACAAGCCCAGCCCCCTCACGGAAATCAACAAAACTGTCCGGAGAGAAGAGAGCGTGCACTTTGTAGTTCATTTTCGGAGGGCGGTAGACCCGGATTCGACTCGCATCATCATTGTGTGTTCCCGTCACGCAATGACGTCGGAGTTAAAGGCTGTCCGAAATCGACACACCAGCCCGAAGCTCCTTTCCTCCCCGTGATAGAGTTCTTACTGTTGAGGTCAAGGAACTAGGAGTTAGAATCTATTATTAAAGATAAAATGGGAAATGTTATCAAACCATTATTGGTAAGAATGTAAAGAAAAAACTCTTGATGGATTTTTAACCTAGACAATGAACCCAAACGCTCGGCCAAGGAAACTGAGCTGGTTTCAGGGAAATGAAATAAAACTGGCAACTGACCCAAGGAGTTAATAACCTAACTTGAATCCAATTAAAAATCAATAGGAAGAACTGAAGATAAGAGTGCATTGAAGAGGCCCACCAGAACCTTTTGCTTGGAAGAATTAATGAAAATCCGACTGAGTGATATAAAGAACTACAAACAGATATTTATATCATTGTGTAATGTTTCTCACTGTATACATTGAAAAAATATTACAAATTTTTCACAATTTGACATTAAATCAGGCTACATTTCTTTTTATATTTTAGATCATTTAGGATGACTAATTTGTTCAAATTCCGAAATGTTTTACCCAAAAATGCCTTACTGTTTTGCAGAATTGGCCTTTTGACTCCACTTATCTGAGAATGGTTTACTTGTCACAATAGCTGGCTTTAATTTTGCTCCACTATTCTCGACAGAAATTGTGTACCTAAGGTTGTTTTTGCACCTAGTAGTCTGGTAAATTTAGTATAACTGGCGACTAAATTCATTTGGGTTTGCCACTCTATGCCAGTTATCAGTTTCTCCTAAATTGTCACTTTTAAGTAGCATTTCATGTATTCCTATATATTTCTGGTGCCATTTTTCACTTCACTAGTGTAGAGGTGAACCCCACAGCCTGAATATTACCACAAATTATTTTTTAAACTTCTGGTTAAGAGCTTACCAGCAGCTGTGATATATTTAGAATTTTATCACATTTCTATCAGCGCTTTTACGTCATCTTCACTACCGCAAGCCACTTCCTCCAGCCATTTTGCTACAGATGTTTTGGTGTTTTTTTTACCCAAAACAATGTGCATCGTAGGCTGCTTCCTGGTTTTGGGTCACTTGAAGAGGACCATGACACATGTTTTTAGGCGGACCAGTTTGCTTTTTTATGCTGCGCTGGCCTTTCTTTTCTTCTAATGTGAGGATTAATATGCTTGTTATCAAAATATTGCGCAAATTTAATGTCAATAGCCCCGGTCTGAAATATGTTTGGTGAGAAAACATTGACGTGTGCAGTAGTTTTCCACTCAATCCCTTCGGTTGCAACCAAGCTTAAGATAGCCAGGTTCACGTACTTTGAGTTTTAAATGAAGGCAACACATAAATAAGTGTGGCTCTTAACTGTAATATGATATCAGAGGTGGGATTATGTTTGAGTGAAAGACTCTTGGTGTCATTTGAAACACTTACCTCCAGAGTGGTGGGAGAACATAATTATAAGAGCATCATTTTATGAGTCAGTCAGACTCATAAAACGATGATACAGAAAGGGTCATCTCTGTCTAAGTATGAGTGTGTATCAGTGCATGTATAAGTGAGTCTTTGTGTGTTGGTGTGAGTGCGTATGACAGGCACCCACCCTTTTTTAAATGTGATTAAATGGGAGGTTTGTGTCTAATCGTGTTGTAATGAGTTTCTGTGTAGCTCATACATTTGCTAATTCCGCTTGCCAATAGTGCAAACAGCCACGCGTGTGCATGTGTGCGAGCGTGGGAGAGGTCACCTCCCAGCAATCTCGCTCTCATTTATAACAATACCGCCGACCTGTCCTCATCAAAGGATTTGCAATTTCTAAACACAAATAACATTAGCTCGTGTGTGCACAAGCATGCACAACCGGACGCCCCCTACGCGATGCGGCCGAACGGGAGCAAACGTGCAGTCCATCTGTGTATGGATCTGTGTGTCATTAGGACTCTCAGCAGTCATTAGCATTGATCATTTGACCAGCAGAGGAAGAGTGACCGACAAGGATGAGACAAAGCCTGTCTGATTTGGTTTAAGTTAGTTTTTTTGTTTTTGTTTTTTTGGAGGGTGGGGTGGGGGTTCTGTTCAGTCTGGAAATGTCTGGAATTGGACATAAGTCCTTGTTTTCCTTTTCTTTCAAGATTTTGTGGCACCAGTGATCTCATTACTAGCCTGACAGGATGAAGGACAGAGAGAAAGAACTGCTCTACCACCTGAGCCACATGTCAATCTAGACCTGTAAGTATTTTACAGACATGGATAAGATTCGAAATGAAAATCGAGCATGCTAAAATATTGGCATATTTCGACTTAATTACCTTTCCATTGTTTAAATGTTGCGTCATTTAAACAATGTTAAATGTCGCCTCCTTCCGTCCATCCATCTCTCTGCCTGCTCATTATCCATCCATCCATCCATCCATCCATCCATCCATCCATCCATCCATCCATCCATCCATCCATCCATCCATCCATCCATCCATCCATCCATCCATCCATCCATCCATCCATCCATCCATCCATCCATCCATCCATCAATCATGTGGTCTATTGCTGCACATATTTCTGCCCCTCTGTAGAAAATATTTGTCACAAATTAATTCTGGTCTTTTGTGTTCATACTTGGGCTAAAAAGGACTGGAAAAGTGTTAAATTTTGATCTGAAAATTTTATAGAAACTCTGACACTACAGACAGAATACAAGTCCTGGGCCTGTATGGATGAAGGTGGACATGCCTACATGTGTAGCCAAATGGAAAGAAAAAAAATAACGATTATCTCTTGTACGAGATGTGCTCATATTTGCAGGGCTATGTGTCTGTGGCTGCAGACCATACAAAACTACATTCTGACCATCGTTGCTGCTTCTGGTTGTCTTGGTGATGCAGCTCCTCTCTGCCTTCGGCGCACCGTGCCCTTCAGCTCGGTGGGGGTCAAGGGTCCGAGCGGTTTGTGTCCGAGGGCCACACTCGCATATTGGATAATGAACAGGGAAACCAGTAACAAGGAACATGCTGTCACCTTTTCCCTGGACTCCTGGCCTTCTACCTTGTGGCCTCCAGAATGTCAAATAAGCTGCAGAGCACACACCCTTTAGAGGTTTAATGGCAGAGCTGCAATGTATCTCAGAAGAAGTGAATACCTCCAAATTACACAGCCAGGTAGCTTATCTTTACCACAATTTCTTCCACCTTGTCTTAAAAATATTCAAATGGGCTTGTTTAGGGCTGTACGTCTGTTCGGCTGCTCCCTTATTCGAAGGTCTCCACAGTAAGTCAATACAACTTACACAGAGGCTTGGCAGAGTTTTCAGCTTACTATACCACAGAGGGACATAGGACTATGCAATAATATACAAGCAGGCCTATATAACATGCAAGTGGAACAAGAGAAGTACAGTTATGGGAAAAATAAGGTTTTTAGACTGCCGATATAGCAATGGGGAAAACCAAACACAGCCTTGCTGTTTCCATGGGATTTAAGAGGGAAAGTAGTTACAGCTGCTGTGACCAGCCCAGACAAATGGTAGAAATGTAAACATCTGGGGTTGTGTAGTCTTCTTTTCAAAATGTTACTTCCATGGAGATCTTTTTTTTTTTTTTTAAAACAAAGACCTTAAAAGTCAGAGTCGTTTAGCCCAATTAGTCAATTCTAACAACTTTTGAACCACATGCAAACAACACAAGAGATCTTTAAGTGGGGTGCCCTTCTACCTTTCAGGTTTTTTTTTTTTACCATCTATTTATGTTGTTTTCTGACTTTTTAATTATGTTCTGTTTTGAGGGACAAGATTTAGGATTTATTAATGAAAGAAACGCACCTAACAACATCAACTTATGATTAGCTTAGTTGTTAAATGTACTTCAGTTCAGTGGGGTAGAAAGACTGTTGATAGGTGGTGCCTAAATGTGGGTCGCAGATAATCTTTAGCACACCAAATCCAAAGTTCTACAACAATTTTCACAGCTGAATCAGTCGTGGACATTAATAAGAGGTATTATTATTATTTTTGTTGCTGTTATTACTACTACTACTACTACTACTACTACTACTACTATTACTAATAATAATAATTATTATTATCATTATTATTCATTGGCTTTTTTCATACCTTACATACCTTACCTGAATCTATAACCGTGTGGAAAACATAAATTATTGGTTGGCCTGCCTGCAGTGACTGGGGATTGGAGAATGAACAAACAGGTTCCGTGCAGGAAATCGCAGCAGACAGACAGCACAGGAGACGAGTGCCGGTGCCGAGTCTTCCTCCAGTTGCGTCATAGAAAACATAAATGATAAAACAGACCAGATAAAAAAACAGGTCTTTTTTGAAACAGAAATAAATTGGTGACTTATTATTGTCCAATGAACTGGGAACCTCCTGAGGGTTCTTCTGGTGGGGAATGTCATCTTCTGGCCCGAACGACCTGAGACCGATTCATATGCACAAAATAGCACACAGTCACAGCAGCCTAAAGAAATGTTACAAATAAAGGTAAAAATCTAACACATTCACTCAACGGCAGCATTACCACATCACATTATTATTATTTTATTTTGCGGTTTGATGGTGGCAGTTAAGGTAGGGGTAGCTATAGTGACGCTATTTGTATTGAATTATTTACACCATGCATTTTTTTTGAAAAATGACTTAATTGCTGTCACGCTCTGAATAAAACACAGTGTTACTACAGGCTTTCTGTCTGAGTGAGACTGCACAGTTTTCTCTGGCGGCTTTTCTAGTGCTTCTGTTTATAGCTCAAGTTGAAGTTGGATCACAAAACCCTACATCCAGTTGGAGCTTTGGAGCTGTACACAGAGTACTGGGGCAAATGCCTGTGGCACAAGCAATAACAATGACATGCGCACAGGTGTCCTATTTTCAGTGCAGCCCGTGAGGTTGGCATCTTAGTTCAACCAAAAGCTGCCATCCAGGTGCATCTCAGCTTTTGAGAATATCAGTATGAAGTTAATTCACTCTTGTAGCTCAACGCAACAAGTGAAATTCAGATTATATTGATTCATTACACACAGAATGGTGTATTTCAAGCATATCTTTCTGCTAATTTAGATGATTATGGTTTCCAGCTTGAAAAACCAAAATACACATATATCCACCTATTCATTTGCCATAACCGCTTAGTCCTTGCAGGGTTGTAAGGGCGAGGCTAGTGTCTATCTCTAGAGGTCAATGGGATTGACAGGGAACACCCTGCAGAAGTCTCTAGTCTAGAGACACAGAGGACCAATAACCAAGCAAGTAAAAAATTAAACCTTGTGCATCTTTTGGGCTATGGGAGGAAGCTGGAGTACCTGGAGAGAACGCACACATTTACAGGCAGGGTATTTAAAGTCAAGCAGAGAGACTAACTAGAGAATTCTAACCCAGGACCTTCTTGCTGCAAGGCAACAGTACCAAGACCAAAACTCATAAAAGGTTAACATTACATACCAATAAAAAATGGGCTTTAGTAAAGCTATGTTGGTCTATGTACTGCACAGCGTATGCACTTGATACTTGGTTGGGACTTTTTCTGCATGAATTACTGCAGTAATCAATGCAGTGTGGCACGCGTTGACCAGCCTGTGGAACTGCTGAGGTGTTAAGGAAACTCAGATTGCTTCAGTAGTGACATTCATGTAATCTGCATTGTTTGGTCTTGTTATTTATTGTTATTTATGGGGTTTAGCTTAGCCAGTTTAGGCTAGCCAATCAAGTACCTGGTCATTAAGTCCAGCATTGGGGATTTTGGCAGTGTGAGGAGGGACAAGCCCTGCTGGAAACTGACGTCAGTATCTCCATAAAGCTTTTCTTTAGAGGGCAGGGTCAGGTGTTCTAAAATTTCTAGGTAGGCGGCTGACTTTTGACTTCAGAAAACAGTGTGGGCCAACCCCAACACATGGTACTCCAAATCATCACTGACTATGGAAGCTTCACAGTGGACTTAAAGCGGCTTGGATTCTGTGCCTCTCCACTCTTCCTCCAGACTCTGGGACTTTACCTTCCAAATGAAATGTGAAATTCACTTTTATCTAAAAAAAAAAAAAAGTTTAGACCACTGAGGAACAGCCTAGTGCTTTTCCTCCTAGGCACAGGTATGCTTCTGATATCTCTATTTGAGGAGTGGCTTAAAATCAGAAATGCAACACTTGCAGCCCATACCATGGATACATCAGTGCATGTCAGCTCTCTGAATCCAACCACTGCCCACACCTTGTGAATCTCACAAAAACTCCACAACAGGCTTTTACATTCCTCTCAAGGCTGTGTTGATCCCATTTCGGGCAATTTTTTTCTCCACACTTTTATCTACCTCTATCCACTCTGTAAACAGCCCTTCTCTTTGGCATTTTCCTTTAGTGGATTGTTGTTAATGTGGTGGCAATGACTGTCTGTTGGATAGTTGGAACTTCAGTAGTCTTCCCCACGATTGTGCAGACCACGCATGGCCTTAACACAACATTTATGGGAAAGAAAATCATTATTCATTGCTGTAATGTAATATTCAAATTTTCAGAGAAGCTGATTTTTGGGTTTTCATTAGCAATAAGCTACAATCATCACAATTATTAGAAATGAGTAATTGAAATACATAAGTCTGTGTAATAAATCTATATAATACAGTTCAAAAGCTTAACTTGATTTACTTGTATTAATAACATAAATAAACTTTTTATCATATTGTTGTTAATATGAACCTACAGTCAGTTAGGTCTCTCTGTGGTTTATCTTCTTTCTGCTAAATGCTTTCTAACAATTTATCCATAAAGGAGCCTTCTGGAAACCAGCATCTCATCTTCTCATTCAGGTCCACCATACGCGGGAGCATTAAGATTTCCCTGAATGAAAAACCAACCCAGACTTGACGCGCACAGCATTTAGTTTGCATTGATTTTACTTGTGAAGTGCCCTATTTGCGTGTCTGCATGCACACGAGTGTGTAGGTGCAGCGATGAACTCTTAGGCCAATTGAAATAGGGAGGTGGTGGGGGTAAAATGAGTTAGGAAGTGTGAACAGATAGAGGAGGGGTTTGATGACAACAGAGGGAGAATTGTCGAGGTACTAATTGTCCATTCTCAATCCTCCATAAAGTTTAACAGCCACTCTGCCTCCACATGTTATTCTAACTCAGTCACAGAGGATACCTCTGGGATGTGCAGCTATTTCTCCCTCACTTCCCTTCTTTTTTTATTCATAATGACATCCCTATCCTGCCTTTGTCTCCTCCTCCTCCTCTTCATTCCTTCTGCCATCGTGGGCAGAGAGAGAGTAGGGAGAATATGCAAATACCACAGACAATTTGAAGCATATGTGTGCATCTCTCACGAGGCCAACCAACACCTGATCATCAGACGTTCTCCCACTTTTCTCTCGTTTTTCCCCCTTTTCATATCTCCTCGTCCTTACTCTCCTTCCTTCTCCTCATTTCTTGCCATTTTATCCAAATTTGTTCCCCCTTCAGGTTTTTTTCTTCCTTTCCCGTCGCTGTTTATCTCCCTGCCAACGCGTTGCGTTTAACCACTTTGTTCCCCCTTTAAGATAAAGATAATTAAATCAGCAGCTAAATGAGAGAAACTGTGCTGCTGGCGTCACCACTTTGATGTTCGCTTTCTGTTCGTGATAGCATCAACAACGTGTCGTCAGTCCCAAACTGCTGCTGCTGCACACCTCATGTTACACTTGCAGCCTCCTGCTTCCTCCTCCCACAACTTACTGTACACACAAAGACAGATTTGACACGCTAAGCTCTACTGTCTTAGGTCCCCTTTCTTGTCATCCAACCACAGCATTCTTTACTGCTGATCTCACCCTCTTTTCCTTCCCTCTCTCATTCCTAATGTGATGCCGCTCCCTCTCTTCCTCCTCTCCGCCTCCCGCCTCCTTCCTCCCGATCAGCAGGTTGCTAGGAAACTGTGCTCCATTGATCTGGGGATGGGGGTGGGGGGTGGGGGGGGGGCATGATGACAAGCTCCCATAACTGTCACAAAACACACACAGGCACACACAAGAACCCACACATGGGTATTGAAGATGTCTGGCGGTTGCGTTAAAATGAAGGCGTCCGCTTATCTGATAAGGACAAGGAACAGGGAGGAGAAGAAAAGTAGGAGGAGAGAGTGGCGCTTTGGGTACCCTTCCTTCACCGTTTCCATTATCATTCCCTATTTCTTCCCTTACCCACAAATACACACACACACACAGTTCATGTAACCCTTGCCATCCCTGGAAAACAATTACCTTCCCTGGTGGCTCGGCTAAATTTCCAATCTGACCCATGGCGCAGTCATGGCCACCTCATCATCAAGGCCACCAACTGGCTTCATTCCATTTGTGACTCCGCTTACGCACTTATTACTCGCACTGTCGCAATAAAATGAAACAAAAAGGAGAAGATGGTACTGTAAACGTAGAGGCATCTCGTGCAACTAGTTAAAAAATTTCCAACGACAGGATGGTAAATGCATGAACCGTCCTTAAGAGATAATGAAAAGTCAATACGTGTCTAAATTGTTCAGGTGGTGGTACTTTTAAGGCATCTGTCTGCTGACTGCCCTTCGTTTGGTTGAATTTTCATGTTAGTTGCATTAAGTGTTAGGATTAAATAACCTTAGTGTTATATCTAGAAAATAAGGTCAATCAGGACCCATTCAACATTTTATTTTTAAGTTACACTAAACTGAGGCTCAACTGACAGCCATGTTGAGATTAATGCACTGGTATGCTGGTATCATTAATGATTTCAACACTCAACCAAAGAGCTTAGTTTGTGAACCAGGAAACTCTCTCTTAGTTTTGTCTGCTCACGATTACTTGGAACCACAAAGCGAGCTAGACATGAGGTAAATTGTCAACATATCAATAAAGCGCAAAAGAAACAAGGCAACAATAGCCTACCATTTGTACAAAGATCCTCAGCACAGAAAGCCAAATGGGTCATAATGGTGGGCTGTCTTTGTGATGTTAGCAGCTGAGGATGTAAAAATGTGGGGTAAAAGCAGAAGGCTAATACTACAATTGATGTTCTTTGCTAGCATTATTCTGGCTTATGTCTGACCTGTGTTAAACAAAATGGACAAGCTATAACTGCATCAAGACCAATAGACATTTTATGGACTCAAATGTCATGATCTTTACAGAAAGATGGCCAAACAGCCATTTTTCAGGCAGTGGTATTGAGCTAGCAGCATGTCATGCCTACTATGCAATAAGGATTGCTGATGGCTCCGGTAAGACCAGAAGGTTGTACATCCGTAAACACAAAGCTTGATGACACTGCTTACCAAATTTGGAGTTTCTCATTGTTGTTGTGTATATCTGATCTGATCTCCCAAGAGAACTCACATCACCTACAGTCGCAGCTTTGTGTGCGCCACTGATTGTGCAGAAGGACAAAGTTAATTGGAGTGAATGTATCAATAACAAATAAAAATTATTATTATAACCCCCCTATGTACTTGGCACGAAATTAAGGTCATCAGTCACTACAAGAACATGAACTCCTCTCCATCATCAGCAAAATAAACAGCTTCAGTGCTTGTTTTATGAAGGACAACTATGAACCTCCAACCAAGTCAGACCTGACTGCTGACCATAACCATGACTTCAGTTAAGCATTTAACAGTGTCTTCCCCATTAACTTAATCACCAAACCCACAGATCTGGGCATCAAGCTACCGTCTGCAACAGGTTAACGGACCAACAGACCCCAACATGTTCAGTCAGACCTCCACTGTCCCCTACCCTCATTCTAAATAATGGCCTATCCCAAGGTTGTGGGACGAGTAACAGTTGGAACTAACGAACCTGCTGGTAGTTCCAACACTGTCATCAGGTTTGCATCACAGTGATTGGTCCCAAAGAAGAGCTGGACTCCAGGAGAAATATAGTCCTCATTCACCCATCCACATAGAAAGTGTGGCAGTGGTGTGTGCGACCAGCTTCGAGGGCCCAACATTTCACGTGCCCTCAACAGCACGACTGCTCCAATCCGGTCAACAAGGCTCACCGATGCCTCTTTTTTTTCCTGAGGAAACTTAAGAAAAACATATCTCTTGAGACATCCGGCTCAACTTTTACAAGAGCATCTGTACTAATTGTAATACAGTATGGGTTTGGAAATGTGCTGTCTTGGACAGAAAAACCATCGAAGAAGGTGTCAAAAATCGCCCCAGGGATCAATAATGCATCCCTCCCTACGATTGGAGACATCTGCAGGAAGCATCTCTGCAGAGCAATAAACATTAAAGAACTCTCCTACCCAGCACACAGACTGTTTGCTCCCTGGGAGGCGCCATCGAAGCCTTCAGATTAAAACCACCAGATTTAGGGACAGCTTTTTTCCTAATGCAATCAGCCTACTAAACTCTGCCCTCCAACACAACACTCATCAAACTTGTTCTCCATCCCTTCACATAAACATTCGCTATATAATCTGAATTAGTTTCATTTTAATTCAAAAACAACAGTCAGCAAATCAAATTTACTCATCCCTACTTCTTCTTTGACCTTATCTAGGAAATCATGTTAAAGAAATTCGAGGACTCGTTGGAAGTGGAGTCTGTCCCAAAGATGTAGTTTGTTCCCAGTTATTTTACTGAATCTGTGACAAGACACCAGAATTAATAGTTTGACTGACATAAAATAGTAACTTCAACAGTTATTCCCAAGGAGCCACTGGCTGAAGTTTTGTTTCTTGTACAAATTACTTTCAGATACTGCTTATCTACAATTGAGAGTTTTTTTAGGCTTGGTACTTTTTTGAGTTTGTTTGTTTGTTTTTTTGTCCTCCATGTCTCTATTTCTTCTAATTTTCAAATATTCCCTGTTGGATATGCTCAGCCAGAAGTACTTATTAGAAAGTATGTGAAAAAAATTCCAAAGATAAACCTTTGGGATTGGAATTATTAAACAATAATATTTTGAAACATGACAAGAAATTTTGACCTTCCTTTGAAATCTTTGTACTGTATTATGGTTCCAAGTGAGATGCTACCAAGGTGAGAGTAAGAATTCTTTTTATTGTTTTTCTGTTTTTTTTGTGTAGCACTAGTGACTCATTTTTACATAGTAGGCTGACAGCAAAGGGCGTTTGAGAGAGGGTGGAAGACATGCGGGAGAGGACCACAGCCCGGAATTGAACCCAGGTCAGCCACATCGAGTACTAAGGCCTCCCTACATGGGTCATGCTCACTACTCCTGTGCCATCTGAGCAAGCTCTCATCATAAAAACTGGGGCACAGATGTGTAAATAAGACGTTTTTCTGTGCTACTTTTATTTCTTGGACATAGAACCCAAAAACACGGCATATCCCTTTAAAATATTTACACATTTTGGCATGTTTCAGAATCATCTTATAGTGCAGCTAGTTTAATTTCCCTCTACTAGAAATTCTCCTCAAGAGAAAAGCAAAAACAGATCTTCCAAAGCTTTGTACATGTGTCAGAATTATGAGACTGAACTATTCAGACCCATCACTTTGTACTTGGTTCAAGCAAACACAAGCCTTTTTTTTTGGAATGTTTCACCAGATTATTATGACCATTCAATGAAAGTTACTCCCATTCTTCTTGGCAGTAACATTCAAGCTCGTGCTGGTTGGGGAGTCACTGCACAGCTATTTTCATGTCCCTCTAGAGATGCTCTAGTGGGTTCTGGTCCAAACTCTCAGTAGGTCACAAAATTTTCCTGAAGCCACTCGTGTTTTCTTGGCATTCAGAAACAGGCTGTTGAGATCGCTCTATATTTGTCTGCAGCCATCTTTACCTTTATCCCATGTAGTCCAGGGATTGTGCTAAATGAGATAATGAATAGTGCCCAGAGTCTTACAAGTCGAAGCCAACTAGGACACTGTTCAATTTCTGTCTTTGTGTTATCAGATCAGACAATCTTGCTTCTCGTAGTTTGAGATACATCCAGGTACTTTTTGGCACCTTTTTCTAAATAAGCAGCTGATAGCTTTTTGTGCATTTTGATGGACTTTTTGTGGCTGCTGAAGTGCTGCACTGGCAAGGTCTGGCCTTTACACTGGAATCATATATATATATATATATATATATATATTCTTCCAGTTTTGTGCCCTTTTGGATGCAAGTTTGCAAATCTAGGAGGCTTTATCCAGATTCATCTTCCTGTTAAGCCATAAACTGCCATGTACTGATATGAACTGCTGACTGAGGCCTGTAAAGTCTGACACGCTCATCAGTTTCTGGAAATATCTCGGAGCTCCTGGTTGACAACTGTTTAGCAGGCTTTCAACGAGAGTCTAATTGTTCCCATTATTGAATGATCTACTTCTTTTGTTATTTATTTATTTATTCTTCTATAAATTGCATTTTAGGCAAACTGTTTCTCTGTCATGGGCTGGTGATTTGTCCAGGGTGTACAAGCCCCAAGGTTTGCCAGCCGAACACTGCCCCAAGGTTTGCCAGCCGAACACTGCCCAAGACATTTTTTACCACTTGTTAGACTGTTTCGTTTTTGAAAATGCTTAGTTTCACTTTGTTTTTTATTAGCTTTAGTTATTGTTGTAGTCTTTTTTGTATTACAAGTTACATATCAGGGGCAAGATTGAAAAAAACAGTATATAAACAGTTGTGAGTAACTTGCCTCTCGCCCATTGACCGCCGGGGAGGCACCAGCGCCCTGAGACCGTGCACAGATATTTGAGGATAAACAATGGATGGAAGGATGAATGTTGGCCTTGGACTTTTATCTACATGAAAACGTCATTTAAAATCACTAAAAACAAGTATTTCCGGAAACTCCAACCAAGGTGGAGATTTGAGAAAATGCCATCTTTGTGTTTGCATGTGTGCATGGCAAAACAGAGTTTTTAGAGTCCGGCACATCACAGCCTGCGACAAATAACGCACCGCTGACGTCACATGTACGACCATTGTCACAGACTTAGCCATACAGTGGTGGAAAAATTAGAGAGAAAGATCGCTTGGACGTCAGCTGTTTTACACCAACTCTCCCTTCCACTATGGAGAGACCACATGGTTGTTTTGAAAGATTCTGACTAGCTGACAGGTTTTGGCTTTACAGTAAACTGCCCACTATGCATTTGACATGTTTAAAACATTGCTCAGTGGCGTGTTTGTGTGGATAAAAACCTTTCCAAAAACAATCCTGTGTGTATGATATTGTTTTTCTAAACGATGTGAGGGAAGATATTCATTTTTCTAAAGACCCAGTTACATATGTACATGGCCGTAGATGCGTCCCTTTTCAAACACAACTCCAAATGTCCTCGCAACATCAGAGCTCTGCAGAATCCTGGTAACAACCCATTAATTTGATTCAGGTTTGTTGGAGAGGGAATAAATGTTAAAGTTTCAAGATTGTAGGTCTTCTTCAGGACTGGAATTGGGCACCCCTGCTCTAAGCACACAAAGATGGTGATAACTAGCAACGGGTAAATCAAACTTGAAATATTCACAGAAGGCCTGGATTACCACAACTATAACAAACAATCAGGGAACTGAAAAGGGGGTAGACGGGTTAGAGCACAAACTGCAGAAGACGCCAACCAAGGATCATAACACCAATCTGTCTATCCATATCTTGCTCTGCCCAATACCTTTTGAACAAGACACCAAAATACTTGAACCCATCTGCAATGTTAGCCATGAGATCTTATGCAGAAAGTTGTAGAGCTCATTAGTTTTAGGCCATTTTTAAGCACAAGTGGAATCCCAGTTAAGTTGGTGAAGCATTTCTAGTACAACAGATTCCACAATCACCTATTGGAGTAATCATTTTAGTTTTAGTACATATACAAAACTCCTTGATTAAAACTAAGCTTTACTTTGTCATGGCAAAGATGCACAGTTAAATATGAGGTTGAACTGAATTATGTTGTTCAATGATCATAAAACCAACTACATCTAAAGGTCTGCACATAGTCTCCTATTTGCAGCTCTTTAATCTCTATGATATACATCAAACATAGTGAGCATCTGAGTGCAGTATACTCATCAGTCAAAAGCAAAAGAAAGCACTCTGAATTGGGCTCTGTGCAAGGCTGCTGCCGAAGAAAAAAAAAATGCTTCAATGAGATAAAGACCTTGAGATATATCAGAGAAAAAAATCTTTGAAACATTAAAAGGAGTATACTGAAATACTCTGAGAGCTGAAATAAAGTGAGAAGCAAAAATGCTTAACACACCATCAGTGAAGGACTTTAACCCTTTCTGTTCAGCTGTGCAACGATTTATAAAGAGGAGACTAAAGCTGTTGCATGGGAACAGAAGAAATTTTAGAGCACAGAGATATTTAGGATCTGTCATCAGGGCAAATTTCCAGGACACCAAACATATCAGTCCAACACATGCCAATAGGAAGTAATATTAACACCATGTATCTGGTAGTTGTAGGCTTGACTTGTCAAGGCAGGGACTCAACCACAAAGGTGTACTTTTGCGTCTGCCACCAAAATGTCATCATCACATCTTACATCTTTTAAGAACTTTGAGTTACACGGTGGGGGCAACATGGATGAAATTTGTAAAAAGCACATGGCACCGGTGTCGTAATCTTGCACGAGTTTTCCGTGGTTCTTCCAGTCCAGCAGTTTTCTCATGGGTGGGTCTGATTCCTGAGTCTCCCTCACCTGTAAATTACGTGCAGTCAGATCTGCATTTTTAGGATCAACGCTCCAGTTGCTTGGATTGTCTGCCATGGTTGTGTGATGATCAATTTCTGTCAGAAAACTATTCCTTGTCGAACTTTGCAGTAACTTCACCCCTCGTGTCTCTTTGTGAATTTGAAGACCTGATGTGTCCATTGTGAAATCCCTGCATCCTGCTTACTTCAGTCCTGATTCACTCCAATCAGCAATACTAGGTTTTCAGGAAAAGCTGCTCACAAGAGCGAGAACAGAAACTGAAAACTTGCAACAAAGAAAAATAGTAGCAATACCTACCCATTGCTGCACTGTTCCCTACGATATCCACTCTGGGATTTCCCGCCACCCTCCAGTATCTGTAAACCTAGAAGATAAACAGTCCGAGCCATACTCACCACCTAAGTCCAACCTAAGCATCAGTGACTTTACTCTCTTCCAAACAGACTCAACTACTTCATTGTGTGAAAAGCCTGGTTATAATTTCCCCCTATGTACAATATTTTAAACCAAAATATGGCCTCTGCTTCATTCAGTTGGGTAACAAACTTACCAAACAACAAATGCTCAATGGAGTTAAGACCTGAGAGCCCAAGTGAAGACCTCAACCTCTTATTTGTGCCCCTCAAAGCATTCCTGAACCATTTTTGCTTCGTCTATCTCTTTGAAAGAGTGTACATTGCACGCAATGATGTTTAGGTAGGTGGTTTGTGTTAAAGTAACATTCAGATGAATATTAGACCCCAGGTTTCACAGCCTGCCACAACACTGCCTAAAACATTACATACTGATTGTATGGTCTGTATACATTATTGTGATGTTTTTTTGAATACAAGTGTGCAAAAAGAGTGAAAAGTTTGTTGCCACAGCTGATGTGGAACGATAGAGCCCCCTTAAAATTTACCACTCAGTCCATTACTAAATGGTTTTGTGAATCATGATTTGTGAATAATGTCTGCAGTTGAGCAAAGGTAATGACGAATGAGAAAACCGATGAGTTCAGTGGTATGCTCATGTTTATGTTTCCAGAAATAGAGTTATTTCTTGCTTTTACCATCTAAAGTCTGTCAAGTGTCCTATTCAAAAATCCTCTGCCTCAAGAACGACAGTTTCCCTTTTGTCAACTCAAATCTGTCTTCTTCACCTGCCAAGAGCAACACAACAATTGACAGCGTAATTTTACTCTGTCAGCTTCCCGCCGCCGAAAACCTCAACTGCCAACACGCAGTTAGGATGTGAAACGGAATAAAACAAAAGGAGAACAAAAAATCACAAATTTTCCCTTACTAACACCTCTTCATCTCGCTGCTCCTCCTCCACACTTCACTTCTTTCTCTGACTTCAGTTCAGACTCCCGCAGCTTTGTGCTGCTGGCTTCATTCCAGCAATTATCTGCTTGGTTCCACTCTGACGCAACTCAGACGCTGCTCATCGTCTTCTTCGTCATCTGCTTCGGCTTTCTTAGTCAAAAGCGAGAATCCATCTCTGACATCCACTCCTACTTGTTTCCAGAATGGGCATCAGCTTTTATCATTTCTTGTTTCTTTTTTATTTATTTCTGACTAAATCTCATCTCCATCTCCTCTGTGGCTCTTCAGCCAGATTGACACCAACATCGACTCTTGCTCTGATATGAAAAACCCCACTTTGGCCCTGACTCCCTGCCAACTGTCCACCAGCTCTGACTCATTTCTACCTAAAAAGACAATTTTCTGGTCAAAAATAGATACTAGAGCCGTGCTGGGGCTTATGCCCAGAGCTGTGCCTGAATAGTTGCGCTCCCTGGCTGTGAAGTACTATAGAATTGCATACGTTCTGTGCTGGCAAATCAGGAGCAGACCAGAGATGATTCACAACGCAAATAGCAGAGCAAGCAATACCATCAAGTGCCACAGGTCTGAGTGATTTTTACTTTTTTTGTCAGATCTTAGCTGTCCTCACTTAGCAATCTACACATGACCCCCTGCACAAACACAGCAGAAACAGCATTCCCCATGGTGGCGCCCCGCCAATGAGACGGCCTCCCCACTGGGGAGATTATGGCATGTAGTGTTCACAATTAATGTCATTAAATTAACTAGCCTAAATAAAAAAAACTACAGATCACACTGTAAGCCATTTCTGTTCCCACTTGGTCGCTCCTCTACTTTCAGCTCTTTTTGTGTCACCGACACAAAGATTCCGAGTCACATGCACTTGCACACAGGTGAACAAACACACTCTCACCAGCAGACAGAGCGCACACAGGAATATGTAACCTTTGAAGCGTCAAATGTGATAAAAGCTGGACAAAAATACACAAGAGAGACCAGGAAAAGGACGAAAATATGCAAGAGACCAGGAAAAAGTCGTCAGGACCAAATGAGTGCTGCGCCAGACAGACGGACCATCTGTAAAGCAGGAAAAAAATATCTGCGTTTTTTTAACCGCACCAAATATTTTGTTACGATGGCAGCGTTTAATCTCCTATGAGTAGCAGCGGGAGTAACTCTCCTACTCCTTTTACAAGTATACAAAATAGCCCAAGTGCGTCATGCCCTGCTCCTGACAAGCAGCACTACAGTAGATAAAGACTGAAAGATGGGGAGAGACATTATGACGATAAGAGAGACTGAAAGATGGATAAATACAAGACAGACGGAGAAGATGAAAAAGATTTAAAAAGAATGAAAAGAGATGTATAAATACATAAAATATATATCGAAGATGAATAAAGAACATTGTGGGAAACAGGGGGAGTTTACTCACATTAAAATTTATGAAAGAATCTAGAAAGATGAAACAATTTTTTTTTTAACATGTAGATCACAGCCAAGACAAAAACCATTAGATTCACAAAGACCAGTGCTGTTTACGGTACATAGCGTGATTACGCCTGTGCAAATTCTCAGCTTTCTGGGTCATCAGAGGCAACCGGACTTTTTTTCAGTTCTTTCTGAAAACGTTTCGACACCTTCCTCGAAACGTCTTCAGAAAGAACTGAACCAAAGTCCGGTTGCCTCCGATTTAAACCTGTTTGCTATGGTGTGACTATGTTTATGGGCTCCCAAAAGCTGGTGGCAGAGGCATTGTTAGGATTCTGAAGCATAGAGGTAATTTATTATTACAGTAATACAGGGGATGTTCTTCCTGTCTGCATACAAACTTACATACCCTAGCACAATTTCAATATATTTTTGCAATTTTGCAGAGATTACAAAGGATGCAAAACACTTTCTGTCACTCATGGTTTGTGGTTGGGTGAGTTCAGGTGAATGCTTAGTTTACACATTATTTATACTCACCATTTCCCTTGAAGCATATTCTTCTTTAGAGGGGTGGCTTGGCTGTTCGATCACATCCCCACTTTGGTGACAATCTGTGCACAAAGTGAGTGGCGCTTGCCAAACAGAAAGAGCAGCAATATAGGGTCTAATAGCATATTAGTTGTTAGAGGCATACCTACAGTTAAACATAAGCACAGAGGGGTTATTGCAAAAATAATGGCTAATGGCTAAAAGTTGCACTTGTGAGGTCAAACTATGTACTTAAGAGTTGTACTAGGAATGCTCTTAATGTGTAAACACTTCTTATGCTACCAGTTTTTCAATAGAGGATTTTATCTGCATCGTTGTCTACTATTTAAAATAAGAACGCCAGCACTTCAACTGCGTCTCAAACGAAGGTTTAAATACCAAGAAGATGTTCGTTGCAGCCCAGTTCCCTGGTGTCAACTGCAACGCAAAGCTCATAAATGTGCCTGAAGATGGAGGACACAGAAAAGACAGGAAAAGAGAAAGTGTGGTGCAGAAAAGCTGGGTGGAAAAAAAGAAAGAAGAGAAAACCCTTCTGGCGCACGCTGCCAAATTTGCAAAAATTACACAGAAATCTATATCACATGCACACACATTTCCATCTTTGTTTTACTGAAAGTCTTGCCTCACAGAGCAACAATCATGAAACCTTGCTCAGGGTCAGCATGTGTCTACACCAACTCTCACATGGAGTACTTGCTTGCTGAATGAAAATTACCTCTATTTAAATGGCATCTACTCACTCCTTGTACAGTGCCTACCGATATCAATTATTCATTGTAACATGAATACTCTTTTTTTGAAGCGAGAACAATTTTTTAAAAGTTAATCATGTGTTGTTTTATCAGAATAAAATAGCATGTAACCTTTTTAAAACTTAAACTGTTTTGAAATCTTGCAAGCAGCATGCGTTACCACAACTGATTTTCCCCTCCTAATTTCAGCTTATATTTTTTTTAAAGCAAATTTATACACTCCACACACCATGACATTATTATCTATTTCACTGTGCAATCTGCTACAAACTCACTGTTGCTACCTTTATGAAAGTAAGACTTAGTTAATTATAAACTGAACAATCTGGCAGTCTGAAAAAAACAAGTGTCTCCCCTGATCAGGCTCTTATTACACTTCACTTTTGAGACATGCTGATAAGCTTCCAGCTTTAGCTGGAGCAGGGCTCAATGAAGCTTTAGAGAATTAATTTCTATTGGAGTGACTGGGCTTAAGTCTTATCTATACAGATTTTTCAGAGGCAGTATCTTGAATCTCCCCTGCATGGTTTGGCCAAAGTGTGTGGAACATGCACGGTTGTAATTCATTTTAAAATGTGCATGAAGATACGGGTGGATCAGAATTTTACATCCCCTTATTGTGGGCATGAATGTCTGACTAATACTAATAATAATTAGATTTGTTTGTCATTGCAACTTAGTACACTCCAATGAAATGTGCCTTCCCTCCAAGATCCAGATTTCCAGATTATTTGGCAGAAGTATGGACTTCTTCACGGAGCGACAGGAAGTCTTGCTGTCATTATATTAAGATTTTATGAGCTTTGACTAAATGCTGGCAGATCATTACAAGTCTGGGAAGGGATTAAAGAGGTTTTCAAACTATTTTTAAGATAATGAGTTTAAAAAAAATCAAATGAAAAGGATTTGAAAACATAGATAATCTTCTCTTTCTGCAATTAAATTCAGATGAACAGCTGTTTGTCTGATGCAAAAAGTAACCTCCGGGAAGCCAGCATTTCATACGAACATAGCATAAAGATTGTTTGCAGCATACAAACTATAAATAACCAGTAAACACATACATGCAGACCTGGCCATTTGGACAGATGCCCCCGGGACAGACAAATCGAAGTGAGCGCCGTTTGGTCTCAGTAACTGCAGATGTCTGCTAAAGATCAAAGGTATCTTCTGAGATAAACCCCGTCAGCAGCTGCAAGGAACGGTTGTAGAAATTTTATGATTAGATTCTGTTCTGACTTGAGAAACTGGACAGTTTGCTCTCAAAGCCATTTCACCATAGATACATTTGAGAAAAACTTTTAAACACATCCGCCCTTTTTCCCCCACCAGTGTTTATATTTCTCAAGGAGCTATTAACATTAAAAAAAACATCTTAGGCTATGTGAAGTAATGTGAAATTACACAGGAAATAAATGTTAATAGTAAAATGTATTTGATACTTCGTAGAAAACCTGTTTTTTGGGTAATGACATCGTACTGTGCGATGGCTGTCTTCAATTCAAAATGGAAGTGTTGCAGATCTCCTTTATGTCCTCTGATCTGCAGATTATCCCTTTTTTTCCCCCTTCAATTGCATTCAAGTTGGGTGATTGACTGGGCCATTCTAGCAGCTATTATTTCCCTGCTGAAAAATGTAAAATCATTTTTGTCTCCAGACTCTTATCAGGAATTTCCCGGTACATTTTTCTGCCAGGAGCATGTGCTGAAAAGTCCTCAGAACTTCCTCCTGCGTAATGTTCCAGTGCAGTTCCAGTTTTCCCCAGAGAAAAGACAGATTTCTTTTGATTTGTTTAGTTTGTGCGAATCACTTGAGTCGTGACCAACACCTGGTGTGAATTGCATGTTTTACGGCATTTAGAAACACATGTCCTGAGCAAAACGTTCACATGTGAAATACTGATTATTCTCACTACATTACTCAAAAAGAGTTGTTGTTGCTAAACTCTACCCATTCATGTTGACTTGACAGATGGAGCGTTATCCCATCTTGGCCTTTCACATCATAGCAGGCTGGCGTTAGAGCCTCACCTCTGTCACAACAACAAAGCTGTGTTCAAGCTCGCTGGCACTCTGTTCCTCCAGCATGTTGATTCCGTTCAGTGGCTAATGCCCGACGCTAGAGTATTTGCACATCAACTTTCAAGCCTTATTCATCTGTCGTAGTCTACACAAAAGAGATTGAGGCGCAAGAGAGAAGCGGCTTGAATTGTCAGCAAGAGAAATACTCCAAATTGTATTCCAGAAACTTGAAAAATCAAAGTTTACATCAGTTTCAGATTGATATTTAACCTCACTGAAACAAATCTGCCTGCAAATAGGCTTGGCAAGTTTATTTGTAAAGCACATGTCAGTAACAAGACAATTAAAAGTGCTGTACATCAACAGAACATAAGAAGGGAAAACATACAGAGGAAAGTACATTGCAGTGGAGATAGATAGATAACTTGGACTCCAAACTTAATCTAATGACGTTTCAGTGAACTACAACAGTTTGAATTTAACATTAACATTTAAAGGCAACTCTAAACAAATGTTTTTTTAACCTTGATTTAAAGTTTCAGCACTTTTATAGTCTTCTGGGAGTGTGTCCCAGATAAGTGGAGCATAATAACTAAATGCTGCTTCTCCATGTTTAGTTCTGGGTATGCAGAGTACACTTGAGATAGATTAGATGAAAAAGAATAAAATAAGAGGTTAGTAAATGGCTTTGGCAAAGACACATTTTACAAACCTTGAAAACCGTCATGCAAAATGTCCCAAATATGCTCTGCAGAAAGAAAGCTCTGCTTCCAAGGTCAATGTTCAGGAAACCTATTCTGAAAGAAAATAATGCTGATATTTGTTTTATTTGCTTTAGCAAATTACAGTGCATGACAAAACCCCAACCCTTAATTTTAGTCCATTGATGCAATGAGTTGGGCAAAAAGAAATATACATTAAGATCTATTATTTTTATTTGTTTTATCTAATTATTTTACAAAATAACCTGTGCCCCACCTTTTGGTACCCGTAACAATCACTCACAAATGAATGTACCTAAAAGCTTTTTTATGGTTAAATTTGTAAGCTGGTCAGAGTTTCTAGGCATATCCCTCTCAGCGACACTCAAAAATTGGAAAGACCAGAGAACATCAAGTGGGACGGACGCAAATGGCTGCAAGAAACTAGCCATTAGGTTAGCATTGCCTAGACCTACAGTCAGTGCAACAATTATACAGTTTGAAACAACTGGAACTGAGACAAACAAGGCTAGATAAGGATCCAAGTTTATCTGCCATTGAAGAGGATGGTAATTAAAAAGAATACTCAAACATTACTGTTAGAGGACTATAGCAAATCTTTGAGTTATCAGGTCTCCAAAAAGGACTGGTTGTTTTAAAGTGAATACAGAAAAAAAAAATACTTTCCTGCCCTAGCAATCCAAACATGAGCATTTAAAGTTTGCAAAACCCATTAACTGGAACTGTGTGCTTTTGTCAGGTCAAAGTAATATTGAACCTTTTGGCAATACATGCTTTTGGTTTGTCTAGAGCACAATCGGTTTATCCCCACATCAGTCATGGTGAGGGATCTGTGATTCTGTTTCTTTTCAAAGGCCCTCAAATACTTGGATCCCCTGTCCAACACACCTGAGATCAAATAGCTGAATCCCCTCATCAGCATGTCAGTTAGCTCTGCACAGGCCTGGTAATAAGACATTAATTGATTCAGGTGTGTTGGAGAAAAGGGTGCATCTAAAAGATGCTGGGTGGTAGCTCTTGAGGACTGGATTTGGCCACCACTGTTTCAAGTAAACATCTGGTGGACTCTGCCAGAAAAGTGGAAATGGTTTATCATAACAGCACACAGCTGCAAAGCACATGACCAAATCAACACAGAAATGGTTCTCCAGACAAAATCAACCTCCTTCACTGGTCAATTTCAACTTTCAGACCTAAAGCCTATGGGAAACCTGTGGAGCAAGCTGACGAGAAAAACAAACTCTCTCTGTACTCTCCCTGCTTGTGAAATGTCATAGCACAAGACCGAGTGCTATTCTTTTGGCAGCAGGAGAACGGATTAAGTATCGGCAGCAATGCCAATATATGTGACAAAGGTTTTGTTAAAAGGTGAATTAACATTTTCCAAGGAACAAACATTCTCAAATTAAAGGTTGGATTTTTCTAAAATGCTCAACATAAACGACCCTGCAATAAAACATGAATTATTTTAAGCCCTTATCTAGGATGCCAGTAACTATAAAGGGTGAGTTAAAAGGCTTTTACTGTTACATGTTTTCCTTTTTATCTTAACATTTGCTTCTCGATGTTAGACACGCAGATGACGGACCAACATGGGAAAAGTGGGGTTGTTTATTGGAGCGTCAATGCAAAATGTCATTACGTAATACGTTGACTTGTTATGAATATGTTCCTTATCTCAAAGTCGTTAGCTCCTCGACTCATAATAGATTCACAGTCTTTGGGGAATACAGCACCACTGATAGATGTGGCTGCATTCACTAAGCCTGTATATGAGCCTGTGAGAGCAATCTCAGGAGTCATATGAGCAGTTCATGATCAAACAGACCGAGGCCCCAGAGCCCGAAATGGCCCTCTCAACTCTGCTCTTTACTTATAGGGGACTTTTATGGCTCGATTGGCCAATTCCTCACTATGGCTGCTTGGAGTCGGAGTCAGAGGTTCAAGAGCTTTATTTGTGTGTGTGTATGTGTGAGCGAAACCACCGCTTCTCGAGTGAGTCAATATGCAGGAGACCTTTGGATGAGTTTTGTAGACCTCAATCGCTGCAAGAGAACAACTAAATATCGGAGGTTAGTCAAAAGATCCTGAATGTTCATGCTGAGAAGAAAAGGTTGCGCTGCAAAAGAAATCTCTCTCTGGAGCATGTCAAGTAAAAAAAATAGGAGTTTAAGGTAGACTACAAATAGAAACAAGAAAATATTGATTGAAAACCTATTAAGTGGGCAGAGATGAAATGAAACCTAGCCTTCAGTTTTGACTGAAATACAAAAAAAGGAGGGAAAAAAAAACACACTTGAGAGGCTCTGTATGTTGAAAGCTCTACTTAAAAAAAGACGTTGTAATGGGTCAAGAGAATGAAGCCTTGGCACAAAATACAAAGGACAAAAAAAAATGGAACAGAAAGAATTAAATGGCTTTTTTTCCCCCAAATCCAACAAGGAAACCCACTCAGCACAAGACAAAAGAATAAAGATCCTCCTGGTGTTTAGTATTGTCCCTCTAAAAGTTTAAAAAAAAAAGGCAAATTTCATTGGACAAGAACAGTGAACATCAATAAAAAATGAGGTTCTTATGTCATATTTTTACATGTAGATACATCAAACGGTCTTATTTGATTAGACTACATGGAAGGTTGGATAAAAATCAAAGAGGGATTATGAGGGAAAGCAACTCATGGCCACTGATGAGTATGATGGAGGATCTGTGATGCTGTATAGGCCCGTGTCTCCTTCAAAGGCTGTGGGAACCTTGTCAGAGTGCATAACATCGTGGTTATTTTAAACAAAAATGATGGGGAACATTTCCTTCTTTGTTCTGGAGCCCTTTTTTTTATATGGGCAGTTGCCCAGGGTGGCATCAGAAAGTGGAGGTATGGGGCGAAACTTGTCAATTTGCTTATCACATGTGCCAATCACTTTCTCTGGTTTAGATATATATCTTGCAACCTAGAATAATTAATTTAAAGGTGCCATGACATTACCGAATAAACCATTTGATGTAGTTGATATTGCTGCTTATGTAGATTCTCCAAAGAAATTCCTTTCACAAAAACTTGACTTGAATTCCCCAAGAAGAAAACGGCGTAAATAAATGAACATCAGTCTCTCTTCTGTGATTCTTTTGTCCTTCGGGAGTGAGTGGAAACTTCATGCATTTTAGACCACCCTCGGACGTATCAGCTCCTCTTTTTACTAACTGCTGTGAAGTTAGTTTGAGGTTGAATATGGGATATTCACTCTCCGTGGCCTCTGCGGTGAGTGCCTCCTGATTGAGCCAATACAGGGAGGCTGATCCGCTCCTCCGCCTTCCTTCTCTGGTGTGGAGCAGTCAGACATGTTAGCGTGACCCGGTGCATCAGCTGAGGGGAGGGGGGAAGGCTGTTTGCTTGATGGTGTGCTTTGATTGGAGAATATGAATACGTAGAAAGACAACTTACATAGAACGATAACCTGTTTTCCGATCTGACTGTTTATGAGCAGAGCAACCAAGCTGACTGTCCCTGAGCAGGTCCTTTAGTATTCAGTTTTGATATTAACAGGGCCTCATCAGTGCACAACAGATCATATTATTCCACCAAAACCTCAGAAAAATTAAACTTGTTGTCATGGCCACTTTAACAAAAATATAACTGAAAATCAACATTATTGAGATTGGATTTGAGTCTCTTCTTATTGTTGACATCAAAGTTTTTTTTCCTGCTTTCTGCCAACTAGTCCAACACGAATGTATAAATATTTGTAAAGTCAATACAAACATTCAAAAGGCCTACAGACTTTGCATGCGTTGTGAGTTTATTTCTCTTCCATTGGGTCATTCTTTCATTAATCCTAATAAATGTAAGGCGGTTGAATATTAAAGGTATGTAGCCATGTTCTATGCTTATAAAAAAAAAGACCAAAAACGAAAAGCGGCAGCTCGGCGTGATTGAAGACCAACCGTTATTGATTAAATACAATGATCTACAGCAACTTTAAGAACCTCATATCAGAGCATTTACTCACGTCAATCAACTCTGCAGTCACATCTGAGCAGGTTTAGCATCCACCTCAGTGAACACCAACGTTCATTCTGTATTCCCAGCGACATTCCAGTCTTTCCCCTCAAGGAATCATATTTTTTTCTTCCACTGGATCTTGGACCATTCTTCATTGTTTCGCTGGGAGATGCTAATAGCTGTTAGCCGCTTCCTTGTTTATCCCCTGCTGTGCAGTGACGTACTTCCATAGTTATTATAAATAAACACGAAAGGCTTTATTTACTAACAAATTGAGCAAAAACACAACCAAAATAACAACTAATATGCCAGCAGGAAGTGATAACCTTTCATAAAAACTTTGTATGCAACCAGAGTTACTGAGGTATAAATACAAAAGTCAAATAACGTGGCTATGCACCTTTAAACAAACATAACAATCAGTGACTGAGGGGTGAAAAGTCCGTGGCAAGACCAAGATTTTGAATGTGTGGTATCCCAACCGGCCTCAAGTACCGCAACAGTATAGACTAAGACTGAGCCTTTATGTGGTTCTAGTTTAATGACAACAAATGAGCAACAGCATTCATACCCACTGTTAAGCATGGGAGTGGATAAGTGATGATGTGGGCCTTTTTCTTTTTCTAAGGCTCTGGGATCATTGTTCATGTGTGCTGCATTATGCACTTTTTGAAATACCTGCAACATTTTAAAAATAAAAACAGATATCCATACCTCCTGTGTTTTTTGTATCGGTCAAGACTGTATGGCAGCTTTGAAAAGATCAGTCAAGATGAAGAAATGTGAGACAAAAAGGTCTATGCTTTCAAATGTCCTCATTAGCAAATGTATTAGCAGTCTTTGTTACGCAATTTATCTCCTTTTGGGTGTAAAAACTTTCCAAATAACACTCTTTCACCTCCTAACCCGGGCTTTCTTTTCAATAAATCATCTAGATCAAATTACAAAGTGTTGTGCGGCGCCAGTTCATGGCCTCTGGAACAAAGAAACATTTTCAGATCTGATGCCACCATTGAAAAGGACGACATCGGTAAATTAAAGTGACTTCTTTGCTGAGGTTGGAGGGCACTTGTTGTCATGGGTACACTAATAATCATGTGGCCATGGTCGAGGAAGAACTGTGATCACAGTTGAAGAAAAATCTATTTTAACTGTCATCGGTCTGTTGCTTTGTTGATCCGCTCACCCCAATCTGGCTGCAGCAGACTTCATGGCACCAAGCGACCTCCTCCTCCTCCTCCTCCTCTGGGCGCTGTTGGGCGAGGCATGTGTTGATGAACAATCTTTACTGGGTGTGTTGACTTGTTGAGTCTTTTACACGGCTTGTGCATGGAAGTGAGCTTTTACAATAGAGCAAATGGTAAAAAAACATAAACGTGGTTTCAGTCGTTGTCCGTCATGGCCAACACTCTGATAAATTCGAAGTGTCAGGAAGAAGACAAATGTGAGGTCAGGAAGGACATTATTCTGTAATTATGAAGAATGCAAGAATAACTATCCCACTAATGTCCCAGCAGTGTTTATTTGTTCTGGAACAATGATTTATTTATTCTAATTAGAGTCTTGTGTTGATATGGTAACTCATGAGATTACATTGTGAACACAGAGTGGATTTAAACAGGTTTATATAGGATTTTTGTGATCTATATTAGAACTCAAAACCAAACAAAACTAATTTCAGAAGACTTCATACTCTTCTTCTCATCTTTATGAATGAATGACTGTTGTCAATTAATAGCAAGCTACACAGAAATTAGAAAAACAAACAAAATTGTCCCTCCTGAATTACACTCACATTTTACTCCAACATCTTTGGCAATGTTTGCCATTTTAAATCCAGTGAAGGGATAAAGACAGAACAAATATGTGTTTTTTCATCATACAAAACATTCACTTTACTTGGAAAACAAATGTGATGCATGAGAGACTTGTTTGATTTTCACTTACTGTCTGGGTTGTTTGCAGTTACTGCCGCGGAGCTGAGAAATCAACAGGAAATGGTTCATTTTTCTAATCTGTTCCTGCAGTGGACAGGACTGCTAGAAAGAAAGAGGGTGGGAAATGCAAAATAAATTCTTTGAATAATCACACATCACACACAAAAGCAAATTAAAAGCCACATCCGAAAAATCATTAAAGAGTTAGTTTCTTTGGGTAATTCCATTCAAAAAGTGAAATTCATATATGTTATAGAGGATCTTTCTAAAGTGCTGATGCCCCTGTTAAAATGGCAGGTTTTCATGACCATAACATAGAATTTCAAAAGTTCTCCCACATTTAATCTTACTCATTATCCTGTAAAAGTCAATGGAAAAACATTCATCTGTTAGAAAAAAGTATATGTATAAACAACCAACAAAAAACAAACTGTTGAATAAGTAAGCTCATTCTTAACCTGCGTGATCTTGACATTGAAATATAATATCTCCCCATTCGGCTTTCCTTGTGAGGACATTTCTTGTCTACAACCTTCTTCAGTTCTTTTGCTAATATGCAGTGTTGCTAATGGGCCAAACTTACCATTTCGAATTCTGACAAACCTTTAAAAGTGATACATTCTCCTCCAGCGGCAGAGTCCAAATCTTTTGCCCAGCGGACCAAGATCTGCAACTTAAAATCTCTTGGAGGTCATCATTTTTTTCCAATTACAAATGCAACTGAATTTCACTATTACTTATTTTCTTTTTACCTGCTCCACACTAGTTTAAATGTGGAGCATTTATACCTCAGTGATAATAAATGTTCTGAAGTGTTGCAATACCACATGGTATAAAAGTCTGTCCATCGCTAAAAAATTTAAACTGCTTCGTCACATGAAAATTTGCTTTAAGATTGTGGGCCATCAAGTCGAGAAACTTTACAAATCGTCCTACCATAACAAAATGGTGACATTAGCTAATAACATCGCTCCAATTCCGACCACGCTGTGTTACCATCAGGTTGAAGGAACAGGGTTACACAGTTTAATAAGGTTAAACTGAAAAAAGGCTTTTGTACATCAGTCAGGTCTTGTGCTTTTTGATCCTGTTTGCGTATGTCTGTAAACAACAGTTCTGTGATGCAAGACAAATTTCAGACTTGCCCTGATAATAAACATGCATCGTATCATATTGTATGTAACAATTAATGAAATAAAGTAGAAAAGGACAAATTAGCTTAGATCACAAATATGTGGCTCAAATGATTTCTTTCTATGAGATTAGAATGACAGAAAAAAACATGGCTAATAAAAGAAAAATACTTTGTGTGTGAAAATTACATTTTACATTTAAGAAGGTATCCATTTGTCATAGAAATAATAGTAGAAATAATAAAAAAAATATTCAGAAAATGATTCCTGAACTGCAGTTGGGGCCCGCATAAAATTATTCCAAGAGCTGCAAATGGCCCCGTTCATCGACACACAAAGTTCTGGAGATTTAGAGATTTTCTTTGGAATAAAAGGTTTACTGTCAGCTTGGCGACTTCGATCCCCAATTAAAAGCATTGTCTGGCTGAGGTGGTTTTGTTAAAAAATGCATGCTTAGTCCAACTTGTGTTTGAGTTTTTTTTTTTTTTAACTTAAGCAAAACTTAAAAAAACAAAACAAACAAAAACAAAACAAATTATTGTATTGAGCTGCTGACGATGAAGCCTAGAATGAGTGGAAAAATATTGCAAAAGCACTTATCTAGATACCAATCTGCAGGCAAGTGTTAGCGCCTGAACACTGGAGCAGGCAGAGCAGCTGCTCCCCCATTTTTAAAAGCTGGGTGCAAACTTGTGTTTCTACTTCACCAAGTTTCTGACCCAAAGAAATCTGATCACTCCCCGCAGATGGACAGATTTACAAAGTCTAGTTAAATCTTATTCTCTATATTTTTAAGCTAGCAACCACAACAAAATTGTATAAATAATTTAATTTAGTCCCACCCTACTTCATCTCTGAACTGGTTTGAAGCAATTTACCCCATAAAAGTTGCTCACTTTGTGGAGAAAATATATGAGGGGAAAAAAAAAATACAAACCGGAAGAGAGATCTGCCTGCCTTCACGCTAGAATCTGGACACACAGGACAGCATTGCTCCTGTCAGCCTCTGAAATCACATCATCTCATCGTGATCCCTTCAGACAGCCAATGTAAAAGTGACAGATTTTAAATCAGCTTTTCAAGTGTTATAGCACTGCTGCATCTCTCTCACTCACCATAAATCTGATGAAATACTATAGAAAACTTTTCCCGGTATTGCAGGTGGAGGCTGGAGGCGACTCAGACCTGTAACCAATCTGTAACAGAGAGGCCTGGAGCAGCAACATGCAAACAGACTGAGCTGTGACTTCTTACCAAATCTAGTTGTTAATCATTTAAATGGGCTTACTGATAAGCAAATAACCGGCACTACATAAGAGTTTATAGGAACTCAAAATTAGGACGTCTCCGTAACGATAATAACGTTTCTTAAACCCCGACACCACCAGTCCAGGACTTTCTACTAATTGCCAGGGTATCTTAGTATTTTTCCACCACAATTTTGTGTCCTGTTAGTGTTTTATATCAAAGGGTTCCACGTATAAATCAGAAAGATTGCTACAGTGCATTTTGTGTCCCCCCACCTCTCTCTTCTGTGATCTTTAATATTTTATATCTTAAAGCCGGTGTTATGGCAACAATTTAGACCTAGGACAACAGGGTGAAAGGTTTAAGAGAGCGGCAGGACGCCAAAGAGTCCCCGTGCATCATTGTTGCTTCCACTTCCATGAGCACGTCACACTTCTGCCCTGTCTCTGGGAAAATGAAACCTGGTCTTGTGCTGGTTTGCCTTCAGAGGCTTGAACAAGTGTTTCTGTATGACAGATGTTTCCTCTGCAGCATCTTTCAGCCCGGCTGGGGATTTCAGCCACATTCCAACCCTGGCAGGTTACATAAAAAAAAGATATATATAAAAAAAACAGGTTACAGACCATCTTCTGTCAGAAGCAGCTTCGCGAACAGGGCCGCTGTTCGAGAAGCTGTTGTTACAAGCCAGACTGGTTCTGTTCCCTTTATTTGGTTCTGAATCGCTGCACACATGCAAGCATGAAAAGAATTTTATTTGGCAGAGCACGTTGTTGGAAACAGGAATTTAGCACCCCCTGCTGTCAGGAAAAAATGGCTCTGTGTGCTTTATGCTTAAACAGTGCTACAAGATGTTTACCACAGGTAAAGCAAAGGCTGCAACCTATTGGAGGCCTAGAACATTTCGGAGCATGGTATCCATTGGCAAGTAGGTTTATTTCAGTTTAAAAACAGAAAAGTATAGCAGACACCAATAGGACTTCTGCCACCAAAGGGCAAAGTAATATTAACTCAAATTTTCTGATTGATATGAGCAATGAGTGAAAAAAAAGAGTACACAGCACACTATAAAACCCTTTTTTCTGGTTTTGAAGCATTAAACATGATTATTTGAAATATATTAGACAATTAATATATGCTCAGAGTGGTTGGAAATCTGCCGCTGTCTTCAAAAACAACTTCCTGTTGCAACAAGAACATTAGAAAATTGAAAAATTATACAGTGAGCTACCCATAACATTTATTGGCACCCCTGGTAATGCTGTGTAAAATGCATCTTTAATTTCAGTAAATTCAATGAATGGAGAAGCGCTCGTAGGTTGAGGAAGAATTATATCTATATATATATATATATATATATATATATATAAAAAAGAAAAACATTGACTATGGCACCTCTGACAATCTTTCTAAATAAAAGGCAAGTGAAGTATGTTTCCAGTTTCTGCTTAAATTGTTTATGTTGACTTAGACAACTTTATTTGTATTCGGTATGCACAAGTGCGTACAGAACGAAATTTCGTTTTCGTACAGCTTTTGTAAATCACAGTAGAAGTTAAATCACAGTTTTTAGGTGCGGCATTACAGTTTTTAGGTGCGGCAGAGATTTAGAAGTAAACAGTAGATTTTAAATATACAGTATACAAACAGTTGAAATGTAACAGAAAAGAGACATTGTTTATGTACAGATTGGATTGTGCAAGGGCATTTGTGCATGGATGCATTTGTTTGTGCAATTTTAAGACTAGGAGTCCAATAGCATTTTTAATGCTATATGAGCTGCAATGATGCAAAAATGTGCAAAAAAATGCAAATGTGTGAATATATGAGCTACAGGGAAAAAGCTTTTGCAGAACCTGGTGGACCTGCAGCGGATGCTGCGGAACCTCTTCCCAGAGGGCAGCAGGGAGAACAGTCCATGATGTGGGTGTGACGGGTCCCTGGTGATGTTACGGGCTCGGGACACACAGCGCTGAGATGAAATGTCTTTTATGGAGGGGAGAGGAGCCCCGATGATCCATTCTGCTGTCCTCACCACTCTCCTCACGTTCTTCCAGTTGGAGGCACTGCAGCCTCCACACCACACAGAGAGACAGCTGGTCAGAATGCTCTCTATGGTGCTTCTGTAGAAGGTTGCGAGGATGGGCGGCGGCAGGCGGGCTCTCCTCATCCTCCGCAGAAAGTACAGTCGCTTCTGTGCCCTCTTCACCAGTGACATGGTGTTCACAGTCCAGGTGAGCTTGTCCGTGATGTGCACCCCCAGGAACTTGGTGCTGCTGACCACCTCCACAGCTGAGTTGTTGATGAGCAGCGGAGCGTGGTGAGGCCGGTTCTTCCTGAAGTCGACGATGATCTCCTTCGTCTTCTCCACGTTCAGGATCAGGCTGTTGTCTCTGCACCAGTCCACCAGCTGCTCCACCTCCTCTCTGTAGTCCTGGTCGTTGTCATCCCTGATCAGGCCCACCACCGTTGTGTCATCTGCAAACTTCACAATGTGATTGGTGGAGAACCTGGGGGCGCAGTCATGAGTCATCAGAGTGAACAGCAGGGGGCTCAGGACGCAGCCCTGAATGGAGGTTTTAGGAACCTTTAATCAACAATCCATGACTTTCTGTTTCCATTGGGTATAAATATGACGTGACACAGAGGCCTGTTTCTCTTAACTGTTCTTCAAAATGGGAAAGACAGTGGAACATAGCATTCAAGTAAGCAGGGCTGGCCCACTGAATAAGCAATTTTTGTGGCTGCGTAAGGGACCCCACCTGCCTGGGGACCCTAAAGGAGCTTGAATTCCTACCAGACATCCTGACAGATGTGTAGGTTGTGTACTACGGTAAACAGTCATAGCTTTGAAGGTATATTGACCTGAAGCTGAGTTGATTATTTCTGTGTGCTCAGAAAACATTTCATCCACACAATTACAAAGTAAAAGCCCATAAAATGTGTCAGGGGCACTTGCCGATGCAGCTTTGAGCTGCCTTAACAGGTAAGGCAGGTGTATGTTGTTCTTCATAGATCAGGAAATGGCTAGGAGAGAAAAATAAATACTCCGCTAACGTGCCCATATCTACAGTCAGAGCAATAATTGGGAAATTTAAAATAAATGGAAATGTGACTATCAAGGATGGACACACTCATACAGCTACCATGCGTTGTGAGAAAGATGGTGAAGGAGAAAGAAAAAAGACATTTTCAAAGCTCACCGTTAGTGAGCTGCAATAAAGAATGGAAGCTTGAGCATCAACAAGCCTCTCTGAGAACAAGTTATTTTAAGCATTTTATACGAACTTTACCGGGGGTGGCAATAAATGGTGTATGATATTGCAGACTTTATTGTTGTATTTATAACCAAAGTCCCAAATTTGGACAAGCCTTTTGAATTTGCTTAGGCAAACAATTTCAATGTGTTTGCTGTCTGTCATCAACCAAACACTAGTTTCTATAGATAAATAAATTATAGAAGAGCTTGTAGCATGTTGCCACATGCTTGCTCTGTGTCAGGGGCGGCTGTAAGGTTAACGACTCAATGCAATCAACCGTCCACTGTCGCCACATGCTTAGTCAGGATGTGGGCCTGCTGCAGTCCTATGGGCTTCCTCAAACAGAAAACCTCTTTACCAACTCACATAAAATCAAACTGACTGCATGGAACTGGAATGTGGGGCAGCGTTAGGGTTAATGTGTATAATGTGTATTTTCTAATCGATCCCCAGTTTAATTCTTTTGTTCAATATTCTTTCAAACTGCATTGAAATTGTTTTTTTTTTCTGTACCTTTTTTCCATTTACAATTAGTTGTTGTTTATATTGCACTTAAGAGTTCTTAATCTGTAACTTGCCATTTTAGAATGAAAATGTGTTGCGATGTTGATTTATTTCATAATGACAAACTTTCTTTGTACTTTGACCTCAATAGTGTTCTTACACCGGACTGGAGACACCCGGGGTAAAGTTTTCCCCTTCAAAATAAAAGGCCAAACCCTCCAAAGGAATCATCTGTCCAGACTAAGATGACGCTAAACCGTTAATCAATGGTGGAAAATAAGTTTTTTGTAAGGATATTTATATGCTATCTTAAATGTTAATAAAGACATTTGCTAAACTTTTAATAACTGTATTTTATAGCGAAAGGTAGTCAACGGAAGTAGAAAAGGTTACGTAACCCGGAAGGTTTGACCCTTTGTTGCCAGGGTGACAGCCCGTTCAACACAGTTACGGCTAAATATGCCGGGTTTTATAAAGGTGGGACCGTCTGTGTAAGCTGTAGATGACTGAATAAACCGGTACCAGTAGTCCGTCCAGTTGCCGTCGTTATGTGGGTCTTCGGTTACGGGTCCCTGATCTGGAAAGTGGACTTCCCCTACGAGGAGAAGAGAGTGGGCTACATTAAGGGCTTCAGCCGCCGGTTCTGGCAGGGCAGCACCGACCACCGCGGAGTCCCGGGGAAGGTGGGCACTCTCTGAGTACTTCCATACTGTTTTTAACGTTAAAAAAAGAGGCGGACGTTTGAGGGGGTTTCACATTTCTGTCTACTGGCGATGCTGGAGCTAGCTTCCCTAATAGGGCTAGACCGGTTCTAGGAGCTCCAACTCAAACTTCAGCGCGTTGATGACAAGCAAATCATCCACAGTTTCATGTTGGGTTCAAAGTTTTCTCCGGACAAGACCTGCTTTGGTTCCGATTCGTGAACTCGCTAGGAGATATCTTAGCTAGAAACCACAAGCAGAAGAAAAGGTGCCACAAATTTGGAAAAAAAAGTGGACATGTCTGCAAAATGTTTAAAACAAACTATTTCACCCTTAAGATAATTAGAATAACTTTCAAAGATCATTACTGTAGGTTATAAATGTGTAATTTTACAGCATTTTGAAAGCTGATATGGTATGTTTGCATACTGCAATGTTTATATTGTTATTAATTTATTTATGTATTGTTTTTTTTCTATGCTTAGCTAAAGTACTTTGTAATTATCATGTTATTTTATTATTGCACTGTATTGTTGACAAGAAAAAGAAACCTGACCAGGGAATAGTAATTGCAGGTTAGCCTTTGACTTCTTGAAACCCTGTATGCATTGAATCTCTACGTTACTCCGACTTGTTAGTGGTCTGACTGTGTTGATCCTGATAAATAAACCAATTATTAAAAATTGGGCTCCATCAGATTACCATGAAAGGAGTGACCCACGATGACAAAAAAGACATAATGTCAAAAATAAACAAATGACTTTGGATTTTTTAGTGTCAGTTATTTGATCAACAGTGATCCCTTTATTGTGCCAAAATGTAATTTTTGTTACTGTGAAATATATTTTCACCAATAAAACAGCAAGAGGGAATATTTTGCTTTGAAAAACAACAGCATTCACTTGTACTCTGCTTCAAGTGAATCCTTGCAGTTAAATAGTGAGTTTAAGATATAATTTAGTTTTTGTTTTGGAAAAATCGATCAAGGTTTGATCATTCTAGGTGGTTCAGATTTTTAAATGTTCGGATTTTTTATGCCTGTTTACCAGCAGATTAATTTTAATTGTATAAGGGTAATAAAAATAATATAGATTTATCATTAGTTGTCAGTGCAATATTGTCTGAATGTTAGAGTATCTTGACATTACTGCAAGCATTTAAAACAGAAATTATTTCATATAGCTCAGGGATCTCAGGTAATTCGTCGTAAATGTTGCAGAACAGCCCGTCTTCAGCCATGCACCTTTAGTAAGATGCATTTCTCTGTTAATTAGATGATTTATAGGAGTAAATAGGCCAGGAAACAAATAACAGCTCACGTCAAAGGTATGTTATCTCTGTATTTTATGTAACCAGCTGACTTCTCCTTTCCTGACGCCGTCTAATGCCAGATCATGATTACTTGCTCTTTGTGGACGTCGAGGAAACCCTCCAGCTGTCTGTTGAGTGTCGACATTCATTTTCAGTTTAGATTTGCACTACAAACACCACGCAAATGCAGCAGGTTAAAGAAAAGCACAAATCTGCAGCAACTCTCATGAAATTAATCTAGCCTGAAACGGAAATAATAAACAAACATACAACCCGGATAGTAAATGCAAAAGAAAAGAAAGGAAATTAATCAAACTTGGGCATGATCAAACAATTTGAAACCTGACTAATATTTGAAAGTGTGTCTAAGTGAAAGTAGTTATTAAAGGACAGATAAGGGGTATTGTATCATGTAACTACACATAAATACAATTTTATTAATTTACTCATTTATATAGCCCTTTACGACAACCAACCAACCTGACAGGGTTCTGTTAGGACAACACAATTAGTTAATATCTTACCCACAGTAGATAACTGTGTGCCAGCTTACTGGCATAAGGTACAGGAGGCTTGTATGCCTTATAAACATCTGCAACAGAGTTACACATTCCAAGCATTATTCTGTGTTTATTTTATGATTATGGCTTCCAGCTTATGAAAACCCCAAATCAAGTGTATCAGAAATGTTAATATTACCCAAGACAAAACCTTACTCTGCTGGGTGACAATCCTCCTTCCTTTACCACACGTTTTCCTTCCACTCAACTTCCCTTTAAAAGTACTTCAAAACAGCTCTCTGAACAAGCTGCTTCGTTGGCAATGACCTTTAGCGTAAAGGCTCATCAATCAGCCATTATTGTGGACCCCATAATGTCCATATTAAAGGTCACATTTTTTTTTACCCATCTTAATATTCAAATTTTCCAAGAAACTTAGTTTGAGGTTCTCCTTAACTGTAGGCCAAAATCATCAAAATAAACAGAAATATCAGCATGAAATGATCCACTCTCTGTATAGTAGATCTATATTGAGTTTCACCTTCTAAATTGAGTTCCTGAAATATATCCACTTTTAATGTTATTCTTATTCAACGATGCATACATTTAGTTAATGGTTGGATGTACGGCATCTAAAAACATCTCCTTCCCTCAATTTGTTTTCTTTCCAGCCCGGTCGTGTCGTGACTCTGATCGAGGATCCCGAGGTGAGTGATAACCAGTTGTAAGTGTTTGAAACAACTGGGTTTTATTTCTGGAATAAGTTTGTCAAGAAAATTCTGTATTTTTTTTTTTGTGTGTATCTCCAAGTGTGTAATGTATCTGAACTCGTGTTCGTCTCCTGCAGGGGTGCGTTTGGGGCGTCGCCTACAAGCTGCCGACGGGGCAGGAGCAGGAAGTGAAGCGCTACCTCGACTACCGCGAAAAAGGCGGCTACCAGGTCATCACGGTGACCTTCTACCCCCGTCCTCAGTCCAGCCACTCGCCCAGCCCGACGTTGCTCTACATCGGCAACGAGGAAAACCCCAACTACCTCGGCCCCGCGCCCCTGGAGGAGATAGCCAACCAGATCCTGAACTCCACTGGTCCGAGCGGGGAGAACACCGAGTACCTGTTCCAGCTGGCTCACGCGGTGAGGTCTACCATGCCTGAGGACCCAGACAGACATCTGTTTACTCTGGAAGAAATAGTGAGAGAACGGCTACAAAAGCAACAACAAACGCTGGTTGCCAAGATTAAATAAAAAATGTTTTATCTGTTGTCTATTGAGACCGGATTTGTCAATTTATCTCTGGGGTTCAGATACACATACAGGAAATCAGTTGGGTTTTGTTTTTCAAAGAAATGTTGATCTATATCGGAGTGCACTACGGTGAAAGGACAATGTTTAATTTTAATTTATTACTAAAACAAAGATTGCACAGGTAACAATGTGTTGTACTGCATGTTTAAAAAGGCATTACAAACACATGACTATGTGTTAATAAAAGCAAAGAAAGCAAGAAGTGTTGCGGTTGTTGCAGATAATCATTTGATCACTTTCTATAGCAAATGTCACAACAATGCAAGTCAGAGTCTCGAAAAATTAAACATTCCCATCTTCAGTGATTTTGCTGAAAACCAAATCCCTACAGAGGGGTATTCCCAACACTTTGGTTTAATTTGTGTGTTACTGAAAGCTCTAATCAGCACATCATGATGGTGAACACTATTAATATTTCCAAAGTAAACTTCAGCGTGTGGAGATGGCTGTGTTAACAGGCTGATGTTAGTACTCAGCTCAAAGCACTGCTGTGACAAATTGCAGGCTTTCAGAGCAGGAGGCTGAGGGTGCTATTTCATTCCCAGACTTCTATCCTTTTTTCCCCCTCATACAATAAACCACACTGTTTTACAAATATAAACTGCTCAAACGCATCAGATCTCAATAGAAGGAAAAAAAACAGTCACGCTGGATATCCATAATAGGTATTATGTTGGGAACAAAAGGAAAATTATCAACCCACACTGGGCTTAAACCGAAGTTTAGTTTGCTATAATGTCTTTGCAGCAACTCAATGTTGTCCTCAGTAGTTTGTAGGGCCCCCCACATGCTTGTACCCATGCCTGCCTGCAAAAATCAGGGCATGCTCCTTATGAGAGGATGGATGGGCTCAATCCGAATACCCTCTTTAGCCAAAGCGTAAGTGTGTCAGCGGTCGCCATGACAAGTGCTGTCCGAATAGTGCAGTCAGTAAGGAAGGAGGTAGGGAAAGTAGCCTTTATGCTCCCTCCCGCGCCTAGTTTTGCCTAGGAACCTTTACCGGCTCTAAGAACCCTTTAGGTATCCCACAATTCTTTGCGTGACATGACGTATCAGTAAAGCCCACTCAGGGAAATCAACGAAAAATGCCCAGAGAGAAGAGATTGCACACTTTGTAATTAATTTTAGGAAGGCTGTACTTGACTCGCATCATTCATTGCTGTCATGTTATGACGTCGGAGTTAAAAGCTGTCTGAATTTCCTCCCCACGATGGAGTTCTTACTTTTGACCCCTGTGAAAGGTCAAGGAACAGCAGATATGAGCAGAAGCTAAAAACTATAAATAAGGGTAGTCGGATGGAGTCACAGTATCCTGGGGTATCTCCTTCCAGATCCTGACCAGGGCATCTCTACGTTCCTGGACTGAGATGCAGCCTGGCGGCGTCAGATGGACCTAAACATGTCACAGAGATCTTCTACTAGGTTTAGGTCAGGGGGGCGTTGGTATCAGTTCCCTTCCTCAAGGAACTGCCTGCATACTCTTGCCACGAGGGTGAGCATTGTTATGCAACCAGGAGGAACCCAGCACCAACTGCACCAGTAAAGTGTCTATCCATGAATGTAAGGATTTCATCCTGACACCTAGAGGCAGTCAGGGTGTCATTTATCCCAGGTCTGTGCGTCCCTCCATGAATGTGCCTCCCCAGACCAGACTGAACCACCACTGCCTGCAATGTTGTTCATTCATGCTGAACAACGTTGCAGGCAGCATAACATTCTCCACAGCTTCTCCAGACTCCATCGTATCCTTCTCATGAGCTCAGAGTCAACCTGCTCTCATCTGTGAAAAGGATAGGCCGCCAGTGCCGAACCTGCCTATTATGGTGTTCTCTGGCAAATGCCAGTGAAGCTCAATGGTGTCAGGCATTGAGCTCTTCTAGAGTTAATGCAGATCTCCTGGAATCTCCATACTCTTGAGAGACTGTGCTGGGAGACAACAAACCTGGCAATTGCACGTAATGATGAGCCATCCTGGTGGAGCTGGACTGCCTTTACAACCTCTGCAGGGTCCAGGTGTCGCCTCATGACAGCAGTAGTGATCCTGGTCAAATGCAAAACTACTGAAAAACGGTCATAAAAATTTTAGGAAGGAATAAATGTCTGTGGCCTCCACCTGTAAAGCCTTACCTGTTGTTTGTTTTTTTTGGAGGGGGGGGGGGTTGTCTCATTGATTGACAGCTAATAACACCAGAAGATCTGACACTGATTAACAACCTCCTCTCCTACTGAACTGGTCAGATCAATATTTCAGAAGTTTACCTGGTTTGATATTACTCTCTGGTTAAAAAAGTGCTTCTTTAAGTTTCTTGAGTGGTGAAATTTCATTGTATTTACTTGGCATCTTATCCCTAAATCCATTCTTTTCCCCAATTGCTCCACATTCATTTTCCTACATCTCATCTCAGTCTGCAGCCGACTTACTGCAGTGATTCAATCATCTGGATCAAAAGAATATGTAAAGAAAGAATAAAGTAGAGAAGACAATTTTCAAAAATGTCAATTTCCAAGCCCTTCTCCAAGTGGCAACGACTGAGATGCCAGATGCATGTCTGATCAGAGGTTCCCAGACCCACTTTCACAGGAATGATAAAAGACAAAAATTGCGGTGACTTAAAATAAGATTAGGGGACACGAGCTGAAATTTACTGTGGATTCTAAGTAAAGCTGAACAGTATATGGAATCATAATCATCATTCCACTATCAATGTTTGCATAAGAGCAATTGCAAATGACCGCTGGGAAGCAATATATGGTTGGATATGTCATTTCAAGCGCCACGCATTCACACTCTGAATGCCAACAATGTGTTTGATGTTGGATTTGCCTTAATGCAGATCGTTTGTATAATTTTAGTGGCAGCGTTCCAGAATTACCCAGTTCGTTATAGGCTTGAGCCCTTGCATGTTCCATAATATCCAAGCCATTTTCCTTTAATGTAAAAGGCACAGTTTGGGTCAGATGGTTGAAAGTTGAACTGAGTTGGGTGTGCTGAATTTGAAATGGATAAATCAGACCAACACTAATAGTTTCTCCAAAAGCCTGACTTGGATATCTGGCTTAAGTTCCAGGTCTGAGCCAGGAAATCAACCAGTTTAAATGAACTCTGCAAATTGTGCCAAGACGAGTGATCATCAATTCAGCCAGAATTAAGCTTGTCGATGGCTGACCTGCTAAGGGAATATATAACGTGTATGTAAGATTTTGACCCTGTCTTGATTTCAAAAGATCTACAGTAAACTCCATCTTTGTTGAATGGTGTATCAGTTCACCCAGAAAAAAACGTTTTTTTTTTTTTTTTTTTTTAGCCTTAAATACTTTATGTTGTGTACTTGGAGCCTCTTGGAGGGCAGACAATTTGAATGTAGTCTGCAGGAGCTGCGTAGATATCTTTATATTCTTCTGGGGTCATAGTTTTCAAGGTGTTCAGCTTTTTTCTGTTACGTTTTTTGAACAATAGCATTAGGGACTTCCAGCTTGCCAGTTTCCCAAATCTGCCATTTTTTTCCACTGCAATTTTGTAGTCCAAGCTCAAGGATGCTGAAGCTACAAGTGGATAAATGAAAATGTTCCGTTGCTTGGCGTATTAACCCACACAATTAATTACAGTGGCCCCCAGCATACAACATAAATGGCCGAACGGGGTGACGTTAAATGCTCTCAGACCTGTAGGGTGTGAGGAAGTGCCTCCTTTCCATTTAAAGAGAGAGCGCTAAAACGAGTTGCTCTCAGGACAGCGGGCAAAAAGAGGGGCTGTGGGACAACAATAACGAGGAATACAGACCAAAGCATTGCTGTTCCACTTTATATAGACCACAACTCAATGATTTAAATGTGATAATCAAGCCATCAAAAATCATGATGTTTCCCCCTCAAGAGCTCAGAATATATTTGAAATTCATGCCCATGATGAGTGTCATGTGTTTATCATGCGTTTACATTCACCTCTCCTCACTATCTTCGCCTACCAGAGCTCTGGCATCAGCCATCAGCCTCTTTCCCTTCTGCCACCGTATCTCTCAGACACATCAAACTCGAACAGCGATACGTCAGAAAGAAATCAATACCCAGAACAAGCGACTGACAGCTCTATTTGCGATCCTCTTTTCCTCTTTAGACTCACACAGACAGCTGAAACCAGTTATAAGTGTTTATTGGCTGCAGCGGCATCTGTACAAAGTTACTTTTTTTTTCTTTTGGCACATAACTAAAAGCTACCTGTGCAGACGGAAGAGAAGCATTTACGTTTGAGCACTTTGCAAAATATGATGTACAGCTACTGAACATGATCATCTCAGAGCACATTTCTGTAACACAATGGTGTGCAGAACATAAAAACAGCTGCTATTACAATATAATTTGTTAATTATCAATATAGATAGCTTTTTTATTCATATTAGTAATGTGTATTGGTATATATATATATATATATATATATATATATATATATACACACACTCTGTGTGTTGATAACAATCATGTGAATTGATTGGGACACAATGTGACAGCCTGTTTGTTTTTCCACCATATTTTGACATGTTGATATTATAATTTTATTCAATACTGGGAAAAAGGACAGCGAGAACCTTTCCCGTTTAAAATGTTCTGTAACATGTAATAAACTAAGTAAATTCTGGAGAGGAATAAATTAGGACAACCCCAGATTCATTCAAAAATCCCTCATAGACGTATTAAACCAGCTGCTCATGATGAAAACGTTGTTACGCAGCAATTTGAAGATGGGTGGCCCTGTTTAAGCCTAAGACAATTAATATGATGTGCTCCTAATGGTCAAAGTTGTAGAATGATGATCTTTGGACATAGGAGTCTAAAACTGAATTATTTTGACACCAGACCAGCAGACACAACAAAAACATCATTCCAGGAAAAGAACCTGATACTAACTGAGGCAAAGAGGTGGAAGTGTCATGGTTTGGGGCTGCTTTACTGCAGCAGGACCTGGCCAGCTTCACCATCACAGAATCCAGCATGGAAACTACCATCTATCAGAGGGTGCTGGAGTAAAACGTCCAGCAAAATTCAAGCCAAAGCAGAACTGGACCATTTAACGTGACAATGGTCAAGAACGGTGGGGTAAACTTTCCTTACAGTGATGTCGGAGACCTGTAGACATCTGCAAGAAGCCTCCCAGGGAAGTTATTTCAATCAATAGGGTGTCCTAACTTTCTCCTCTGCAAGAATAAACTTTTTTGTGATGTCTTTTGAAGGTGAGTTTTTTTTTTTTTTAAAAAAACTGCAGTTAAATCACTTTCTTTTCCAGATATAACTTTTCTTGAAGAACATAATTTTTCATGGGGTGCCCCAGTTTTTCATATGACTGTATTTATATAGAAAAAATTACCTTACACATTTTATTCACAAGCCTCCTGAAAACCTCCTGAAAGATGTCTGAGGGTGGAGTGACATGGTGTGATAAAGAAGAAAACGATTTGGGGTCTCTGCGTAGATCGGAGTTTCAAAAGACCGCATTAAACACCTTTATCTTTGCTGCGGCCTCCTTTGGGGCCGCTATGTCGCTTGGCGAGCAAAACAAAGCCTACCAAGCAATGTGGTAACTGAAAACCCTTCTGTCCCAAGCTGCTTCGCGGCTAAAGGTCACCAGCGGCATGTCTCCCCAAACTGATGAGCCCTTCTGTGGTAGCCGACGGCCAGCAAGCTAGGCAGATGGACTTCTAGGCGTAGTAACAGGGCGACACCAGCAGGTTGGTGAGCACCAGAATCTGGTCGTCGGTGAAGCACTGCCGATGCTCCTGCCAGTTGTCGTGGTGAGTGCGCCTGAACTCTGATAGGGTCTTCTTCACCGTCATCTTTAAAACAAAAGGACAATCATCATGAATCCATGCAACCTGCAGACAGTTAGAGGACATCATTAACTGAGACTAACGAGAATTAGGATTTTGAGTCCATTTTTGACGAAACAACGGAGGTATCGTTTTTGGGACCTTCACACATACTTGCTCCTTTATATTTGGCAGGTGCAGTTCAATAAATCAGAATATCATCAGAAACTTTGGAAAATTATACTAACTCAAATAAAAAAGAGACATTTGTTGATTAATATTTCAATCTAATATTGCTAAAAGCTAATGGAAAAACAAATTCAGTTTCCCAGACAGGCCGTGTAAAATGTAAATGGAATCAAAAGGAAATGATCTGCAAATATTTTAATCTTTCTTTAACTGCAAAGACAAAATATTGATACAACAGATTTATTTGTCAGAAAAAGAAGGAAACCTGCATGTTTGCATAGTTTATGATACAGGTGATGGCCTTCAGGAGCCTATAAATGCATATTATCTAGATTAGTGGTCCTTAAAAATAAAATAAAATGGTTAATATCAGTTTTACATCCTTAAACGTCAGTGGAAAGTATTTCCGAAGCAGTCTTTTATTATACAGAACAGCTACAATAACTAAAATATTGAAAAGACGTACTTCCTCTCTATGTGTTGATGGTTTTTTTTTTTCCATTTTCCATAAGAAATTGAATTGGAGACTACTCTTCCCTTTCTGTGATTCCTTATCTTGAGTCAGAAGCGAACAAGCTTTGTGGCACAAAATCCCACAGATGACCCTAAAACTTACCTCTCTAAACCACTAATCCTGCTTTTTACTACGAGCTGTCTGGTCTGCAGCTATTCAACTTTAGCACAGAGAACCTTTTAGTGCAGACCTGCTGCTGCTGCTCCTGCAGTGGATGCAGGCTGTAGCTTAATGTTGCTGTCCTGAAATAAACAAGACCTTTCCTGAAAAATGTCAGCATATGCTGCCTCGGAGCGTGTATAAATCATCCACTATTAATGATGTTTGGACAGAGCTGGAAACTGGATGATTTTGCCGTCCTTAGCTGTTGCAGGAGAAGCTTCTATTTGTAATTTCCACTCGTTTCAATCTACAGCAGCCGTTTGGTCACATTGGACCACAAACTATTACAACTTAATCTCAGCTGTTCTGTGAGGGGTTCGGAGATTTGTTAGTGAACATCAAGCTGCATCATGAAGACCAAGGGACACACCAAACAGGCCAGGAATAAATGGATGGAGATGTTCGAAGCACAGCGAGGTTACAAGGGAAAGAAAAGCTGGCCAAAGTTGATGGGGAGATGGATGAAACTAAATACAGGGCTATCCTGCAGGAAAGCTGTAAGAGGCTGCAAAAGACTTGAGAGTAGGGTGGAAGATAACCCTTCAGCAGGAGAACAATCCCAAACAAACAGCCCGAGCTACAGTGGAACGGTTTAGATCGACGCATATATTCAAGGCCCAGTCAAAGTCCAGACCTAAATCTTATTGCAGATGTGTGGTAACACATGACATTTGTTGTTCACCGATGATCTCCATCTAGTCTGACCAAGCTTGTCCTATTTAGCAAAGCAGATTGGGCAGTTCAATTCGGTTGACAGCAGCTGCTTTTCATGCTCTGGGTGTTGTGAGGTGTGAAAAAGAAGTCACATTTCTACTGCTTGTGAAGGTCTCTGAATATTTTTCGCAATCAAACCTACACTTAGGCCTAACGATGGAATTACAAAAAAAATGAAAAGGATGAGCAAATGTTTTATTTTGAGTGCAAAGACATAGCTGATGAAAAAATAAAAAAAACGCAGAGCTGACAACCAACAGCAACGGTCGATTTTTAGCAGCGATCGTCCGGCTTGTTTACTTCCCCTGATAAAAAACTAATGAGGCAACAATCATTTATTCATGTTAAAATGCCAAATATAACATAAAAAATGCAGGGTAGCAATTATTTAGAGTAAATCAAGTTCTGAGTGAAAGTCTGATTCAACAAGAGCACAAAACATGACATTAAGCAGTGGATCAGTGAAACTCAAAGATGTTCTCATCATTTAAACATGGAGCATGTTTGTTTTACACTATTGCCCTCAGAGCTCTCAAGGAAAAAGAGGAACACAAACCCTAGGATTTGTAAGTCCACCTAAATAAACTAGTATATGTTTTTATTACTGTGATTTTAACATAATTTTCTAGATTGCTGCATGACAATCAATGTTTTGAGGATTAATTTTGCAATTAAAACGAAACCATCTTTGCTAGGAAAAAAACTCTCACTGATGTTCTACTTTTGCCAATTACTTTAACATTTAAAGTCATTTTGGGTTATAACTATAGAGATGACAGAGAACATAAATAACCCTTAAAATGCTGTAACAGTAGTAGAGTTTAAATAGGGGCAATAAGAGCAGAAGCTCCTTGAGAAAGAATCAACTCTAAGCCTGAAAAGAAAAAACAGGTGGGTAATGTTATATGACCCCAAATGTGTGACATATTTAACCTTTCGTCTTTCTCCTCCAGTCACCCAGACTAATATTTCCAATTCTACAGTAAAATAAAGTGATTGTTTTCATTCATGATGCCCCCGCTCAGCGCTCACGCAGTGAGTCTGATAAGGAGTAGAGAGCGTTTCTGTTGAGTCCACAGGGAAGGCTGGGTAGTTTGTCATTGTAGGATCATTTTGTATCTGTACTTATTAATGATTGTCACACTTTAAATCAATGGGCTGGTTTTGTATAGTTATGATTTTTTTTTACTTAAAAAAATTCGGAATATATAATATATTTGCTCACAACGATAGTTTCCATTTTTACAGTGTTTTAACCTGCTTTTGAAAGGTTGGAGGATTTTTATTAAATGCTCTTTTTTTTTAAAGTGAAACAAATAAAACAAGTGAAAAGCATGGGTGCATCCTTAAAGGCCAGTTTTAAAAATTTTTTGTCACAGGTTTTGAAATGGATTCGGGTATCTGCTCCGGTCTCAAATCTTTTGGAACTTTTAACAAGTTTTCTTCTTATTGTCCTGTACTTAAGCTCCCTCCATCTTTTCATCCACTCTGATCAGCTTTCCCGTCCCTGCACAAGAAAAGCCTCTCCATAGCATGACGCTCTCACCACCATGTATCATAATCCATCCATCCATCCATTTTCTGTGTATCATAATTGGGATAGTTTATTTACGGTGATGTATGATGTTAGTTCCTCCCCACATACAGCACTTTTTACAACAGTTTAAAAGTTTAATTATGGTCCTATCGGATGTTGAATTGTCTCTGAGGCCGTCACACAAAAGCTATGAGGTTACATTACAGACACAGGACAACTAAAATGACTTCTTATAAAACTTCTGAGGGTAATTGGTTGCACTGACTTGTATTTAGGGTTAACAGAATGAAAGGGGCTAAACACATTCATTTAATTCATTTGTAATTTTAATGGTAAAATCTTTCTCAAAACCAGGTATAAAGTCTGGACACATTTAAGTGTAAATACTTTTGCAAGGCACTGTAAGCACATTCCAGTTTATCGGACATTTTTTTTTCTTATTTGTTCTAAAATTTGGAATAATTCTGAAGTACCGAAACCTCTTGCAATGTTACGTTTGATTCGAAACTCCCACACAATAGATTTAAATTCCAAGATTAGCATTGGAGGAAAAAAGAGAGACTTCTTCTTCATATAAATGCTGGACTTTTTTGCAAGTATCCTCTGTAATAGAAAGCTTAGTTATTCTAACATATGAATGTATACTCCCAGATGCATTTATTGCAAATATCATCTCCCCTACTTTGCAACAAAAGAAGCACTAAATTATCCTCACCAGCGCACTGTCTGCTCTCCGGATTACATTGTACGTCTGCTTCATGCTCCAAGAAAGGCCAAAGACATCATTTTCTCCTCAATTGGAGAATGAAATTGTATTCTTTCAGCTCACAGGGGTTTGAGCTGTTTGTGTACGGGCGCGGGCGTGCGTGCATACCTCTATAGGCTGCGGGTCGTTGAGATGGTCGCTCAGGTCCATCAGGATCTGCGGCATCCACAGTGGGACGTCGTAGGGGCTCGACAGGATGCACGCGCTAAGCCCGAGCACTCCAGCGTGGCGCCGCACCAAGTCTGCACACACACACGCACGCACGCACGCACACACACACACACACACACACACACACACACACACACACACACACACACACACACACACACACACACACACACACACACACACACACACGCACACACACACGAGTTAAAACAGGCTTTAAAATTTCAAGGCTCACAATTCCCTTGTGATAAGAAAGGGTAACGGGCTAAGTATTACTGTGATTTCCTCGCTGTGTAATTGCGTGCGTCTTTTATGTGTGTACCCGTGGAGGCCAGCTCTCCTCTGGCCTTGGGGAGGGAAGTCTGACTCAGCGTCTGGAGCTGTGTCTGCAGACTGGAGTCCAGAGGGAAGAACTGGCACTGCAGTAAACCACTGAGGGTGGTGCAGGCCATGTCCCTCACCTTCAGGGAAGAAAGAGAAAAATGGGAAGAGGTGCACAAGACCCTCAGAAGGTGAAAAAAAAAAAAAAAAAACAGACCATTTTAAACCCAAACCAGTACATTCAAGGGAAAAATTAAGGGGGCAGAGAGTAACTGAAAGAGGAAATGAGGAGGAAGTCACTAAATCCTCCTGCCTCTCTGTGCATGAATTAGGAAAAAGCACTGAGCAAAAGTGGATGCAAAAAAACCCAGACACTGCTTCAAAGCCTTCACCAGCTCTGCTAAATACGACAGTCACTTTAATTCAGGCGCAGCCATGTATCCTTGCCTGTGCAGTAAATCCAGATCTACATAGGAAATCAATTTAAAGGTTTTATTGCAAGGCTGGTGAGAGAAAAAGCAAAACTAGTGACATTTTAGGAGACAGTGCAAAAAAAATAATGAAAGACTAACAGTACAAACTACTGACGGCGCATCTCAAAAAAATTCAAATATCAAAAAGCTAATTTATCTCAGCAATTAATTTCAAAAAGTGATGGCCTCATGTTACATATTTATTACAGAGCTATACAGTATGGTGCAAAGGTTTTAGGCAGGTGTGAAAAAAATGCTGTCGACAAAGAATGCTTTTCAAAAATGGAATTAATCATATATTTTCATCAATCAACAAAATGCAGTGAATGAATAAAAGAGAAATCTAAATCAAATCAATATTTGGTGTGACCACCCTTTGCCTTCAAAACACCATCAGCTCTATGTTCACTGGCAAACAGTTTCTGAAGGAACTTGGCAGGTAGGTTGTTCCGAACATCTTGGAGAACTGAACACAGATCTTCTGTGGATGTTCTCACATCCTTCTGTCTCTTCATGTAAGCCCGGACACATGCGAGGATGTTGAGATCAGGGCTCTGTGGGGGCCGGGCCATCATTTCCAGTACTTCTTGTTTTTCATTACGCTGAACATAGTTCTTAATGACTTTGGCTTTATGTTTGGGGTCGTAGTCCTGCTGCAGAGTAAATTTGCGGCCAGTCATACGCCTCCCCGATAATGTTGCATAATGGATACGTATCTGTCTTGAGATCACCATTAATCCTGACCAAATCTCCAACTCCATTTGCAGAAATGCAGTCCCAAACATTTAAGGAACCTCCACCATGCTTGCAGACACTCATTATTGCATTGCTCTTCCGCCCATCCAAGAAATAAACTGCCTTCTGCTACAGTCAAATATTTAAAATTTTGTCTCATCAGTCCAGAGCACCTGCTGCCGTTTTTCTCCACCCCAGTTCCTATGTTTTTGTGCATACTTGGGTCGCTTGGCCTTGTAACCACGTCGGAGGTATGGCTTTTTGGCTGCAACTCTTCTATGAAGACCACTTCTTGCCAGATTTCCCCGGACAGTAGATGGGTGTACCTGGGTCCTACTGTTTTCTGCCAGGTCTGTGCTGATAACACTTCTGGACATCTTTTGATTTAGAAGGGTAATAAGCTTGATGTGTCTTTTCATCTGCTGCACCAAGTTTCCTTGGCCGACCACTGCGTCTACGATCCTCAACATTGCCCGTTTTTGTTTTTGTGCTCAAAAGAGCTTGAACAGCACATTTTTAAAACCCCAGTCTCCTTTGAAATCTATGTCTTGGGCAGACCTTGCTGATGCAGTATAACTACCTTGTGTCTTGTTGCTGTGCTCAATCTTGCTATGACATGACTTTCACAACCTCACCTTGGTAGCAGAGATTAGCTGTTCCTCACCTGGTTTTAAGCCTCCTACACAGCTGCTTCTGATCCAGTTCATGGCTGTGTTTCAGCCTACATGTGACAGTGATGGTCATTAGCACCTGTTTGGTATAATTGGTTGATCATACGCCTGACGATAATCCCACAAAATCCCTGACTTTGTGCAAGTGTACCTATAAGAATTGAATTGAACCACCAATTGAATTGGTGGTTTGAAGGCAAAATGTTGATTTGAATTAGATTTTTCTTTTGTTTGCTCACCTGGCATTTTGTAAATTGATAGAAAATAAACAATCATCATTTACATATATGAAAGCATTCTTTGTTTACAGCATTTTTTCACACCTGCCTAAAACGTTTGCAGAGTAACATATATTCCAAGCACTGATTTTTGTTCATTTTGATGATTTCGGCAAACAGTTAATGAGGACAGAAAATTATAATAATAACGTCCAAGTATATTTTTGGGGAAGTTAAGTGTAAGAAAAACTGTGGTATAAAAGTTCTAAATATAAGTTGCACAGGCAGTTTACCAGAACTGCTGCCTTCTGCTGACAAACTGTATGGAAGTGCTGATTTAATGTTCTAGCACCATTTGGCATCTGCCCCCACTGCCAAAAGTACCAATACTTGCTTTAATGACCATGGTGTTACTGGGCTTGATTGGCTAGCAAACTGATCTGACCCCCATAGATCATCTACAGGGTATTGTCAAGAAGAAGAGAGAGACACCAGACCCAACGGTGCAGACAAACTGAATGGCAACCTGGGCTTTCATTTCCACTCAGCGGAACAGGCTGATTGCCTTCATAATGGTTCGGTAATTCATGAAAAAGGACCCCTGAACAAATATTGAGTGCATATACTGTACAGTACATACTTTCTATCTTAAATAGTTGGATTAAAATCAGTCTTTATGTGGGTTTGTGAGAATCAAAGTTTTTCAGAAACAATTCAGTTTTTATTAATTGTGAACCCTAATCAAGAAAATTAACAGAAAAAAACTGTTTACAATATTTCACTCTGTCATAAAAGTGAACTTTTCACTTTCTGAACTGACTCACGGAACACATTTTCAAAGAGTTTCCAATTTATTGAGATAAACCTGTGCTTAATGCTTTAGACAGGCATTATTCATAATTCAAAAAGCAAGCAAAGCTGCTCCATTAACTTCTCTGTAATGGTGGGGAGAAGTGAGGTAAATTGTTATTTCTAAGCAACGACCGTGAACAGAAAAAAGAAGAGAATGACCAAAGGAACGAGTGGCCTCTTATAATCCTCTGTCAGTTAGGCTTTACGAGAAATGGCGGCATCAACCCGGAGCTTGCTGTCCAGTTTATTTTTTATTTTTATGGTTACCTCAAGCTGTTCGTCCAGCAGCAGCTGCATCACCAGCTTTCGGATGCGCAGAACCTCAGCGGGCAAACTGAGCAGAGTGAACAGATTGTAGAAGACCGTGATCTGGAGGTACGTCAGCACTGTGAAGCGAGCGTGCCACGATCTGCTGCCCGCCATCTGAACAGAGAGAAGGACAAAGAACAGGAGTGGCTTAATCATTGTATAAAGGATGTGGTGTACGAGGTGATGGAAAGTCCCGACTCCCTTGTCATGTTTGATGAACGCTAAGAATCACGGTGCAACATTTGATTTCAATGTTCATGCCAAAGCTCGAACTTTAAATATAACAACTTAAAGGGTAAAAATTAGACAGAGCTATTTTCTCAGGCTACCAAGAAAGCGCTCATCTCGGCTGAGGTATGATGCTCTCTCATATCAGGTTAGGAGTGAATTCTCCAGTCTCAGTGGGTAATCGTGAATCGATCAGTGGCAAACCTTAATTAGATGGCTGATTCTTTATTGATTTAGACCTAGAAATATTCTTCATTGGTTTGAGTGGATGCCGGGTCTGAATGGGTTAAATCATTCTGGGGGAGAAAGGATGTTTGCCCGGATGGCAGGGCCCGGGGAGA